>JBBBVU010000023.1:13800242-13814994 GCA_037177055.1 Atherinosoma microstoma | reverse complement strand
CACCCACACCCTACACACTGAAATTAGATCAAAAAGATCATCAACATAAATTTCAAAGAGTGTGAGGCGAATGGGGGGGGGGGGATAGAGAAGTAAATGAAAGAAAGCCTTTGAGAGAAAGAAGTTGATGACTGGAAACGTTGATTGTGTTGTAATGGATGAATGAAAAGGCTAGACTGAAGGAATGGAAGGAAAGAAGATGAAAAGATGAGCAGAGGAGACAACTCAAGGATGAGTACCTCCCCAAATTAGGGGGGGTGGGGGGGGCAGTAGGGCATCAGAGAGCGGTACTGCCATAAAGAGAGAGAGAGAGAAGAAGACAAGAGAAGGTGTTGGGTGAGCATGAATGTAAGCAATATAACCAAGGAGAGATTGTCTGAGCCAATATTAGCCCTACAGGCGTTTTTTTGCATGCACAGCTCTGCGCTCTTCCTTAACGGGACCCTAGTGGCGCTGTGTTTACTGCGGCACCATCCAGAAGAGCTTTATCATTACAGTATTACCACAGCCCTGCCTGGCTCTCTGTCACCATGACAACCACTGCGTTAGCCTCTGCTTTCAGGCACCAAGGACAAGACTAAGCCAAATGCTGCTCCTACAGCTGGTGTGAAGGGCTGAATATAGAGGAGCAGAAGCCAAATTGCGATCAATCGGTGCTGCTGCTGATTGTTTGATGAAAGAACGGAATTTGTCAGGTTAACGGTGAGTGACCTTGACAGAGATACAGTAGAGAAAGACACAAAAAAGATTACACTTCTCATTAACAGGGTTTTTTTGTTGTTGTTCCCTTTACTGATGTTGATGTTTGATTAGCATTAGTGTGACGAACAGCGACCAGTTAAACGGACTATTCAGAGTCTCTAACAACGGGCTAAGCAAATGGGCGACCACTGCTGCAGTCAGCACTGATAAGGAGATATTGAAGGATGATCTGAAATCAGGACATGAATGAGGCATGAAAAATGAACATTAAAAGGATGTCAAATACAGGATGTTCTCCTGAAGGGAGAATAGGATTGGGTGATTAATCTATTATCTTTGTTACTATCAAAGTTACTACTTTGTGTCAAGTGGGAGTATAACCTTGTCTAGGTTACAAGAATAGCCGTCATTGTGACAATATCATGGCTGAGGGTTAGGCAGCTTTAGGCTGAAATAACAAAATAAAAGATAAAATCAACTTAATATGTAAAAAAAAAAAAAAAAAAACAGCATTCCCTTTAGGGTTAAAGTGTCTGAAATGGACAAGCGGTGAAAACTGTGGGAAGGCAAACTGAGGGGTGAACTCTGAGAAACAGAGCAGGATGGGGGGAAAAAAAGTCTAATTTTGTCAGTGTGGGGTTTTACAATAAATGACTTCAATGGTTTTTAGCTGTTTATGATCCCCAAACTGAAGGCTTTTTTAATGTGAGTTCAGGTCGTGCTGGCATGCCCCATAAAATGTGTCTTTAATTGTTTTTACAGTTATATGTGGTTTCCCTTCAGATAAAGCACTTTAAAGCCTACCTGCTTTGTTTTCCTCCATTTCAACATGCCTGTAAAATTATGTTATTTGACTCCAGAAACAACAGGCAAGTGCGTTGAGATAGCCATGTATTATTGATTCTAATCAATTTAGAAAACGCTGTATATGTTGCGTTATATGTATATGCTGGCATTGTATATAATTCCTAGTCACTTGTTAGAATGCTGTTTTTAGGCAAAGAATGAACTACTGTTTAATGTTACATACTTTGCATAGGCAGTTTATAAAAAGCCTGGGCATTATAAAGAATGAAAAACATGATTTAGGCAAAGTGTAGAATGTGCACCTTAGACAGGTCAGGATCTTGCTCTGTTAAAGCTTCACTTTCTTGACATTCTGAATCAGAAGGCAATGAAGCGTTAAGTAAAGTGTGTATGCATGAAGATGGCTCGTTGCTGTATTTTATTTGGACTATGCAGGAATAAATGCCAAAATTATCTTCAAGGAGTGCACTGATACCATAACAGCTCAAAGGAAGTCTCTGCAGCAGCTGGCAGAAGAACTTGGAGCGAGTTTACGGAGGATAAACAGTCAGCAGGGCAGGTGGACCAAGGTTGACCACAACAGGTGGAGCATGATTCAAAGGTGCAGCAGACTGCTAAAAGGAGGCTATGCCAGGTATGGAGAAACTGCAATAAAAATAACATATATAAAATGACATATGCAGCAGATGCAAGTCACACCAGAAACAGAGAAGGCATCCGCGCTGCCTGCGACCTGAAAATAGTTGCATCAGCCTCATTGTAAATAAGTAAATAATATCTCATTGTAAATAGTGTAAATAGATATATCACATAAAGCTCTCATTACTGACTTCTTTTTTGTGTGTGTTCTCTATATGTGTTGATTGATGTTTAGGCCTATTATAAATATTTAGGCTATATGCAAATTCGTGATTAGATTTTGTATGTTTCTTAGATAAATTAAGCTACAATTGTTGTTGTTTTATTGTGTTTTAGTTTTATAAGATTTCTAAGATGAATGAGTCAAAAATTGCTTCTGTAAATATGTTGTTTGTTTTTAAGATGTTCAATATGAACGAAATAATCCATAATCAAACTATATAAATTGTCTATTTGGTCTTATTTTGTTTTATAAAACATTATTTAGCCAATTAAATGTCTTACTTTAGCTGTGTACTTAAACAGAATTAATTGTTAATCCACAGATCTCTGTCTTTAGCCTCTTTCGGGGGGTCTGCATCTCATTTTAAAAAATCTGCCTTTGACTCAGACCAGTCAAAATGCAGAGGATTTCTTTTGTTAACTGCGAAGAATCATGTGGTGCAGTGATCGTGTGGTACCCGGGCTCATTTTCAAAGAAGGGATTTATGACAGCTGATAATGATGGACTGAAAATAGACAGAGCACAATGGCGGTGAAGATATCAAAGTCTTGTGACCCATTATTTCTCCATAAGCCTGCAGCTGCTTTTCAGGTAATGAAGTGAACATGTGTGGGTGACACGTTGATTGTTTTTATTGGTAGCCCTGTCCAAACCAGAAGAAGCAGAAAAGTGTAAGCCTCGACTCGGGGTCACCCAAGCATACAACATGCCAAACAGTGGAATTTGAACAGCAGGCGAGGTGAGATGTGAAAAAGGCTGGGACTGGTGGAAATACATCTGACATAGTCAGTCGAGGGACTCAGGAGCTGCAGGTCTTGCATATGTGCAAACACATACTGCGCTCAAATACATGCATCAGGCTTATCAAGCTTCTGAATAGCAAGACATGATGGAGGAGGAATGCTGGGAGCAGATATAATTAGCTTTTAGTCAGGGTAATCCTGGCGTATATTTTATTTTCAGAGTGTTAAAAACACTTATTCTCTGAGGTCAGTGCTCTTGGAAGAGATCCTGGTAAAATTTCAATCATTGCACAGACTTCTGTTTTAGAGATTCCCCCAATGACTCAACTCTTCGACATAACACAGATCAGTTGGTGAGCTTTCACACACACGCACATACACACACCTATACTGCTTTTTTTTTGACACGTCACAGTGTTGTATATGCTCTGTAGCGTTCTGTTGCCTTTTCTTTATTCCCACTGCAGCCCTGTCAAACATTTCTAAAGACAAACACTGTTTGCAGGTATATGGACTGTACACGTCTCTTCCTTCTCGTCACTGTTGCATTTGGTTCAGATTACTGCAGCTAACGTGCCTTTTTTCCCCATGAAAGAGCTTCAGTCCTCGATTCCTCTATACTTCATCCCTTTCTTCATCTGTTCTCTCCTGTCCTGCTTGTTCTGTCTGAGACATGTAATGTAAGTTTCTGTCATATTAGCAATGATGACTATCTTCACACTTTCTCCTCCTCTTCCAAATCCCTCTGTCCTTTCTCCCCTGTATTTGCCCCAGCTTGCTTCTATAACAGTCTACAATCTACCTCTCTGCTCCGTCATGAAAGCAATGAAACATCATAGAACACGAACAAAGGACAATCTGCTCTTATAGCTCTGTCACACATCAGATTTCTATTTAAAGTGCTCATTTGTTTATAGACACACTCTACCTCCATTCTGCTGCCACTTGGACAGGAGGGACAATCAGGAAGCAGATGGTCACTCAGGAATCATCCCAGCAACGCCCTCCAATGTCATTTTCCAAGGGAATGAGCAGGGATTCAGTTTGACTGTTTAAGTGCCATGTAAAGCCATGAGCCCACCCAGGCATAAACACTTACAAAAACTGTTAGTGTAGAAATATTAACAACAGCAAGGCGAATGCCAGCAGAAGGGTTTTGACATTTACGTAATCTGATCAGTGGGGGGAAAAACACCTGAAATGAATTATTCCTTTAACCACATTAACACCTGCATTGGGTTTTTCTGAGCAGGCTTTTTCTTTAATTTAGTATGTCAAAATTGTTCTGAAAGGGTAATATTTAGTTTCCCCAAGTTGTCAAACGCATTTAATTGAAATCAAGAATAATGCATTTACTGTCCTTGAGCTTTGGGAAATTTTTAATGGGTTGCTTTGATATTTTATTGGCTTAGATAATCAAAAGAAACTGAGCAATTTGATGATATCATCTTAAGGCTAAAGCAATTGTGATAACAAAAGAAAAATCCAGAGATATTGTTTTTCTTATCACACAGCATATGTTGTATATTTCAAAAACATAGATTGAAGATACAACAAGTGAATATAGTAACGTTTAAACATATATTACAATTTAACATCCCCATTAGTTTTATTTAAACACCAGACAAGTTTTTGAAATTTTGTATTAGATGTGCAAATGAGTTTATTATCTACCATAACTCTAATTGCAGAGGACATTTTCAAAATAGAAAAAGCCAGGTTTAAATTCTTTGCACACTTTTTTGACATATCAGACTCAATCCCAGTTCTAAGCCTCCATTTAAGCAGGGATAAGGTTCCCATTTACTTTTGGGGATCAAGGAATAGTAATAATCTGTGGAACCACTTGGCTAGAAGTCTACTACTTCAATCCCAAAAGGGGCACCTTTCATATCTGCAAGAATGAGGTGAATGAGGATTTTTTAGTTCATTACTTCAGAATTTTGAAATATTGTTATATAAATTGGGTTGTGAATTAACATGAATTTCCCCCAAAATAAATTCCATGGAAAATGCCCAATTAAGAATTCCAGCCATCTATACCCAATTAATCTGCCTATCCCAGCTATTGTCATGGTACACCCTTGACAAGTCACCAGTCCATCAAGGGGCTTACACAGAGACAAATGAGACAACCATTCATGCCCACACACACTCCTAAGATGAATCTAGAATCCCTAATGAACCTGACATGCATGTTTTTGAAGTACAGTAAGGTGGAGTACCCTGAGAGAACCCATGCATGCACAGAGAAAACATGCAAACTCTATTCAAAATGGTCCCAGCAGAAATTCTAGCAAGGAACCTCCTTGTTGTGAGTTAGTGCGACCCACCTATGAAATTCCAAAAGACAATTTTTTTTGCTAAAATGTGATTGCAAAATAAGCAAAATTGATTAAAATCTATTAAATTATACAACCAAATGTTTAAATGTCTCATAGACAAAATGCAGTAAAGGAAACACCTAGATGTGTATTTTTGGATGTTTCCTTTCCACTTGTGCTCAAATAACTTTCCCACGTGTGAGAGTGATCTGCAGCGTGACATGTGGAGCTTATGTCAAATGAAGTGATTTATCTGTGTGGTGTAAGTGTTAACACTCATCCAAATGGTTTATGGGCAGCTACACTTACAGAGTATGGCCCAACATATAAAGGTGAGCATAGGAGGAATGAGTTATGTATGGCCAGGTGGTTTAAGGGGTCAAATGGAAGACGTATGTTGTAAGTGAAGTGGGTAAGTGTGGTCATTCTAAGTCTTTCTGTGATCACAGGAAGAGCTGGATATTGTTAATAAATAATTGACCGTCTTGACTCTGCAAAAGGACGTAAAATCCAGTGTGCAATCAAAACAATTGTTTTCTGTCAGACTGCACTGTTTGTTTATATACATATGTGCTTATGCATGTGCCAGTTAGTGTGATTATAGTACACAACACGCTGTTCCCTCGCCTGATTTGACAAGACTTGCCCCATTTAGACAATTCAGATCTTTACAACTGTAATCGGCTCTGGCACTGTGCAAGCTCTTCACTACATCGGTGTTCTGAATCATTTTCATGCCAGAGCATAAGAGCAAAATGTCCAGGGTTTATTGCAAGGCCCAACTAATTGACTGTCTGTGGAGCTGTAGTTTCCTGATTCAGCACTTAACCAGGATGGCTAAATGGACTGAGGCTGGGATAAAACAGGAAGATAGTCTGGCATAGAGAGGAGAAAGTCATGATGACTGAAGTAAGGGAGCTGCTTTTACAAAATAACCACACAACTTATGCCAAAAATGTAATTTGATACATACAGCTATGGTTGGACATTTTTGGAAAAACTTGGCTTTTAACACTAAGAGTTGGATAAGATTAAAAACCATCCCCTGTGTGTATGTCGAGTATGAAACGACAGTCTCCAAGGGGGTCTGCAAATCAGCTTCTTCAACAATTAACTAAATCCACATATCAGCCCCTACAAAGGTCTCCTTTTTAAGTCGTATTACTTTAATCTGCAAGAATACAAAGTGTATAAAGCACATCTAAGTTTTACAGAGGGTTCAGTGCCAGTGACTAGTTCTTGGCCTGGAGCAGTTGCCAGGCAACTAGTGAAGACCGGTCCTGCTTGAGATAAAACTAACATAACATACAGTAAGCCTCTGGAAGATATTAAAGCATTGTTTTTACATTTCTTATTTGTACAAAAACAAGGCAAAATGTGTGACTTAGAAAGCCTCAATGATTGTAAGTGGATTTTCTTTCCACATGACTGAGAAGATCTGGATGTTTCTTCCTTTTTCCATTCTTTACGCTAAGGAATAGTAGCACCATATTTACTGTACTGTCACAAGACTGATATCGGCTGTCTCATCAAATTCTTTGCAGTACAGAGTTCAACTCTGTTTTGTCTCGGTTCTCCACGGACTTGAAAGGTGCCACAACATTAGGATAGGATATTCAGTAAAGCATCCAGAAGACTTAACTTCAAAGCTTTATAGCTACATTGAAATATTCAGGATTTAAAACATCTTTTAACAGAAGGAACCCATAAAACTGAGAAAATCAGATGTCAAATTAAATCATCCCATTTTTCCCCCTTAAAAGACATCTTGCTTACTCAACACATAGATCCTTGTTATGAGACATTCAGCATCTATCCAGTGAAGTATTGCCAACACACAGTGCTCAAGTTACAAGGCAACAGAGGGACAGTGACTTCTGAGGATGCAAACACAACATGAGAAGGCCAGCAGTACAAAACCGCGTCAGGGAAAACTGAAGCAGAGCGTAATATATTGACCAACTGCAGACACAGGAAAGCAAAGTTGACTAACTGCCATTCCTCTGCCGCCCTGAGAAAACAATTAACCTTAATCACTCAGTGAGCAAGGAGGAATACTTTTTTTTTTCTCTGGCGAGGCAGGTTTGTTTGCAAGTACTGTCTATGAGCTGAGTGATCATACAAGCACCACGCATTATCCATAGAGCAACATTTGCCACCAGAGAATGAAATTAAGACCTCCTTTTCCTTTCATTGCTATTTTCAGAGGCAGCCCACAGAGGGAGGAACAAGAATGGAAGTGGGAATAGGCCTTTTAGAATGGTCTGTGTTTGAATGGAAACGAGGTGGTTGCAATGCTAAAAGTAAAATTTCAATATGATGCACTTGAAAAATTTGAGTTCACTATAGAGCTTTGTTAAATATGTTTGCATAGTATGGGAAAAGATTTCTTCTTTGAAATTAAATAATAGAAGTCCAAAAGATTATTATAGAGCCAGCTGAAATGTTAAGAGCGTTAAGAAAAAGTAGAGTCAGGGATTGCTAGAATCAGCTGGGACTAGCTCCCATGACAATTTGCCCTGATTTGAGAGATACTGTAACGAAACTGTTTAATTAAAATAAAATCTCACGAGACTACAGTATGCTGGATTAGAAGTGATCAAACAAATAGCAAATCCAATTTATTAAAAAAAAAAAAAAAAGTAAAACATGTTTTGTGGAATGTAAGACCATTTGAAATACTTCTCAACAAGTGGTGAAAAGTTGGGCAGGTGAAATCCCATCTTTGTCTTTGCACTCCAAGAATGTTACCATCATGGTCACAAGGTCTAAAATGTGATGTAACATTTCAAACAAAATACACCATACATGAGACGCCTATCAATACATCAGTTGTTTACCATCAGTACAGCGCTGCAATTTTCTACCCAGAGATGACCTGTTCTAAGGCCGTTTGGCATAATGGCATGTCACATTTGTGTTCATGACAACATTGTGCATACAAGTGCTGAACACATTGGAAAAGAACAGGGAACAATTGAACTGCAAGACATGACCTTCAGAGAGATGTGTTCTGGAAACGATGCTGCTTCCCAGAAACGAATCAGATGCAGGCACACAATGTCCGATTTTGGAGGGGGCAAATGGGGGTCTTATACATGCTGAGCTACAAATGGTACTTTGTCAGGAGACTGACGAAGACATCTTTATCCTTCTAGTACAAAACTAGAAGTTACTAGAACATTGCAAAATCTGTTGGACAGTTCGGAACAACAGGACAGCCATCGGCTGAATTAATAGCAGCTCAGAATAGTATCTTTTAAAGCTGAGCATGAAGTAGAAAAAATTCTACATTTCATATTTTGATGCATTCAGCTCAAACCCCTTAATCCAAACTTTGAAGTCTACAGTAACACTGGCAGCTTAAGTTGAACTAGATCACTTTTCAAACCATTTCTGTTTTAGATCACATATCCAATCACCTGATTGACAAGTGCATACATCAAATTAGATTACCTCAGGTTCAATGGCAAAAAAACTTAATATACATTAAGAACAGCTCTGTAATGTAAGTGTACCCTAAGTGATTCAATCACCGTCATTCAAGTAGATTCGAGTTCAAAACAGCTGGAAAATTACTAAAACAAAGGGGATAAATGAGCCAAGACCAAGATCTGCATGACGTCTTAGCTGTACTGCAAGATCTATGTCAACCAGGCAAGGATCAATGAGGAAATCGGATGAAAATGGTATAGTATAACACCTCATCAAAGAGAAACAATGTACGCAAATTTTGTCAATGGTTTAACAGTTGCTCCATTGTCCAACAGTGTAGAATGAGTCTAAGCACCTAGGCTCTCTCATATTTTAAGAGGTGACGAAGAGAAAGAAAATAGCTTTAAAAATGACAAAAAGAAAAGATACTCAATAAAATATCAATCAATAGGAAAGCAGGAAGGCCAGGGTAGGAGGATTGGATGGCTCAAGCCTTCACAGATAATCGAAGATGCTAAGACAAGAGCCCCCACCCCCACCATGCAGTGTCTTTCTTTCTGTGGTTGTCACTTGCTCGGTGTTTGTCTCAATACCCCTCTTCCACCTTTTTTCCTTCTTTTTTCTCCCCAATCCACGTCCCCTCTCAGATTCTTCTTCAGTCCCTTTTCCCTCCATTTCTCTTCCCTTCTCCATTTCCCTCTCAACACTCCCCCTCCTCCCTCCAGTGCTCCCCTTCCTCTCTTCCATGTCTACTGCAGCAGAAAAGCAAGCACAGACACCAGCATGTGTGTGTTTTTACATGTGTGCGCTACTACGGTAAAATCCACGAGTGAGCCTCACACGATTACGAGCAGCGAAGGTGAAATTAAGAAGAAGAAAAAAGCCCCGTTTGCGTGTCGAATCCCCTGATCACATCATTGATTGCTGCTGCGTTACATCACAGCCATGCAAACAAACCCCTTTAAATCATTTGGCTTATGTCTCTCTTCCCCCCATCTTCCTTTATATCCGCTCATCTCACTTTTCTTTCCTCTCATCTGCCTCGATGTATTTCCACATTAGCGTCTCCCCTATTTTTATATCCAAGTCTTTCTCAATCACAATGTCTTTTCTCTTCACATCTCATTTGCATTTCTTAGAAGCAAAGCAAAATAAAAAAGCTTGAGGTTCTGCCTCATTGGATGGGATACTTTTAGAGCAACAGTAGGGGGAAAAAATAAATGATCTGGGTCACATCGCTGTTTGACGTATGGTACTGGCATAGTAGACCTACACACTTAAATGGGGCGTTCACCCACAAATTGAGCAAATACTGCTCGTCCCCTGAAATTAAGTCCACCTACAAACTGTTCTGCACTCTCCAAACATCACTTTCTGTAGCCATCACACAGAAGGTATATCAGAGTCTTTCAGATTCATACAGTGGATGTGGTGTAATAACTGTACATTGCATAATACAGAGCATTCAGACAGCTTTGCAGTAGGTATAGTAGCTTCCAATCACTGGACAGCAAAAACTAAAACACTCTTTGAAGCAAGCTCTGTTTTAAGCATGTATTGTCATGTTGCAAATCCAAACAATCAACCTCTCCCTATTAGACCGGTCAGATCAGTTAAAGAACTACCCCTGTGAGCTGTTATGTCTCATGAAGAAGGGTCGGAGAGGGTTGGAGCTGGGAGAAATCAATCTGACTGAGATAAAAGTGACAGAGGAGCACTTCCTGCCTTATCCCAAGTCCAAACAAGCAAATTAGGTGGCCTAACTCAGTCTATGTGTCCGTCACACTTTCCTCTGTCTCTAGAGGCAGCTAAATCCAGGTATAGGTCTAATCCTGCATGAATTTGTGAGAGCAACTGTTTTTCGCGTCCAGTTATTATTGTGATTGTGAGCGTTTATTGCTTACTGTGCAGTGATTTAGAACTTTGTGTTCTGTTAGAATTCAACAATTTTCCCGATGATGGCATTAATGATTGGCAATTGCAGGTGTCTGTAGACTATCTGGTTTTGCATTTAGACCAACAGCTTTCATGAAACCATATCACCAATTGGTCCTTACACAGTGTCAAGGCAGCATGAACGGTACTTAATGCAGAAGATGCCAGACGAGGATGATCAAACTACATTTCTGGATATCCAAAACAACAAATATCAAAGCAGCTGTGATCAAGCAGCTGGATTTGTCTGTAGCAGTAAGGAGAAAAGAAATGTAAGCCCATCACAGATCAAAAACGTAGCTGGGGGTACTTGTTACTCTTAGCCTACACCTGTATGATCAGATGCCACTTAAAAGCTGATTTTAGGTGGTAGATCATTAAGAACTGACAGTAAATCAATAAAGGTTATCCCAACAGAGAACAGAAAGGTTATCCCAACAGAGAAGTAAGTTATGCACAATAGATTTGCACAAAAGCCTGTGCGTAAAAAGCACAGTGGAGACTGGCAGGTGAAAAAAGGGGGGTGGAAAGAATAAGAAAAATCTCAACAGTGTGCAGTTCTACCAAGGAAAAATATATGGAAAGACGGAAACCTCAATAAAAAAAGCCTCCTTTGTGATATCTTAAAATAAAGCTACCATCGCGTATGGCGTACTGATGTGCATCGTAAACGGAGAAGTATCGCCTAATGAAGGCGTTTGGATGCAGGAGATGCAGCGGATGCTGCGTTCAGAGGCAGACTAAATCCGTTCAAGTAGGTGTATACGACCACAGAAATTATAAGTGTAATAAAATGAAATGTATTTAGTGTGAATCAAAATCGTCTGAAGGTACTTTATATCCGATATAAAACGCAGATAAGATCTGTTTGACTAGTTTTTCTTTGCGTCAACTAGTTGCCGACTACCAACCTAAAGCTATAGGCTGACATACCATTTTCCATTTTCCAAAGCTATCAGCATTAATTATTCAATATCAGTTAGTCAATATAGGCTACCGCCATTTAACACGCGCATTACTGTCAGAGATTACATACCAGCAGTTAGGGGCCCATAGTTATTAATGAAGGCTTGTTTTTACTGCCATTAGTCTACATATAATGCTGATGGGACATTTGAAAACAAAGTTCTAAAACTTATTATGAGTCAAGCAGTTGTCTGAGACACCATGAGACAGAATGTGCAACAGTAGCCTATAAACAAGTTGGTCCCTGCCTGAGAGACATCTCAGCAACTCACCCGGGCATATTTGGAAGAGTACGGGTCTTCAAACAGTGCCCATATTCTGGGCTGCCAAATTTTCCAAAAGCCTGTTCTCCTCGCGTCCTCCTGCATGCACAGTCTT
Source organism: Atherinosoma microstoma (assembly GCA_037177055.1). NCBI lineage: Eukaryota > Metazoa > Chordata > Actinopteri > Atheriniformes > Atherinidae > Atherinosoma > Atherinosoma microstoma. The sequence goes on along the minus strand of JBBBVU010000023.1, from coordinate 13,802,842 downwards.
CTCAAGTCTCCATCCGCACCACCCAGCGCTGGGTCGTCCTCCGGCGCGTCTGGTTCTGGATTCTCGAAGCTGTCCAGCGCCTCCTCCGCATCCCGATGCTGCCGGTAATTCATCCAGCAACACGCCTCCACGTCCGTCTCATCGATGCCCCAGAAAGCCAGCTCCTCTTCAAACAGGGGACCGCACACATCGTTGGGACAGTGCAACTTCCCGGTGCGGTAATAGTTGAGGATGAAGGAGAAGACTGAGGGGTGGCGGTCGAAGAAGAACTCGTCTAATTTGGGGTCATAGTCGAAGTTGCTGAAGGCGTCCGGTTCGGTGAGCCAGGATAAGCGGGTACCGGGCAGCGTTTTTAGGGTGCTCCGGTAAGTCTCATGCCGAACCCCCCCGCAGTTTATCACGATTTTCTCGCTTTCCGACGGACAAGTCATGTCTGCGCTGTAACATGCTTTGTTGGACGACTTGTTCCCACCCTTGCGCCCTTTGAAAGAGGATACACACACCGAACTGAGCATAGAGGACCGGGGGGGGAGGGAGAGGATGAGAGAAACCGAAGGGAGGAGGAGGGAGGAGTCTGAGGAGTCTGCGGGGAGAGAAAAAGGGCAGAAATTTTAGCAAAAGGGAGACATAGATGTGGATTATCAACATTGCAAAACAAATTAATATTTACACGCTATTGCCAGCTTTATGTGCAATTATTCACTTGATAATCATCTGATGGAAGGACACTAAACGACCTTGTGACGGTACAGAGAAGAACAGGAGGACCTGGGATGAAAATGATGGGGAGCAAAATAGTTTTAAAACAGCATCCTGGAGCAAAAACATGTCAATCCAGTGTGGGAAAAACAGGTGGCTTTGAGCACATTCATGAGTCAGCATCTGCATGGGCTGATTGCTGGCATCACACTGATGAGGAGATTTGACATGATGTGATCGGAATTCCAGGGCTGTTACCATCCTTTATTCCCTCAGTGCACTGAGCTTTTCCTCAAACTGTCATGACATGCTCTCATTCAGCCACCTCTAAATTGTAAATCTTGTTAATGCTTGAGTCGGTGTTCATTCAAATCTTCTTCTTAATTAGGCCACCCCAGTCAACTTCACACTTCGCCACCACCACCACCACCCCAAAAAACAGTGCTTGATTCCTCGCCTGGGTGCTAGAGAGTTTTGGGGAACAGAAAAGTAAAGACGGGAAAAAGAGAGGAAAAGTGGGTTCTATCTTTCCTTTTCCCTTTCATCAAGAATATCTCTCTGATGTGGTGGTGCAGAGCAGTGTGTGCATGTGTATATAAGCATGTGTGTGTGTTAATTGCCTCCCGAGAGTGTGGTGTCCGTACTGTTAGATCTCCTCAATCAGCCTATGTGTGTGCTACACATACTGCTGCAGCCCCCTCCGATCGCACTGAGATTCATGCGATGCACAATTATGTCAGTGCTCTCTCCGCCACTTTTCCCATACACCTTGTGTGTAAGTGAAGACTTAAAGAGGAAGCGGGAAAGGTGAGAGGAAGAGAAGATGAGGCCAGAAATCTGATTCTTTATGAAAGGATCCAAAAGGAGGAGATAATCAGGAAAGCCTTAGATATAGACCTTAAGATGGGGACAAAAGAAGGAGAAAAGGGAAGGAAAGACAAAGTGAATGCAGCACATTCACTCGAGGCAGTTACAGTAAGCAGCTCGTATAATGTTGTCTCTCATCTAGTAATGGAAGGAAGGGGAGAGCAGAGTGTGTATGGGGGGGGGAGGAAGAGCAACAAAAAGGAGAGTGCACTATTAAAGTGAATGAGTTCTGCTGCAGTAAAAAGCTGAAGTTATTTGCTCTCTCTCTGTTCTCTCAGCGAGGTCAGATTGTTCGCCTGTGGGCTGCATCGCCATCCGGAGGGGCGCACAATGCTTCAGAAAAGGCACACGTTCCCAGCAAAAAAAGCCTATGCATGCACCGCATTTATGTTGTTAACCTTTTTCTCTCTATTCAAAGAATGCAGCACTCTCCTCCTCCTCTTCTTCCCCCGTCCTCTCCTGTGAGCTCTCACTGCCCCCTCTCCCTCCCTCCCACTCCCTCGCTTTCTCTTCCTCTCTCACTCTCATATTCCGCATAAAGGAGTCCCATTTCACTGAAGAAGGGGAATCAAGGCTTCACCTCTTCTTTCTCTCAACAGTTTTATTTCTTGCTGGTGCTCAGCCTCGTCTTTCTCCTCACTTCTGCTCTCTCTCTGTCCTCATTTTTTTCTCCCCTCACTTCATCTTACTCTAATTCACCCAATTCATCCATGTTGCCCCTCTTTCATTCTTCCCAAAGTAAGCTTCCCTCACTTTGGGTCAACTCTTTCCTCCTATTCCTCCTCAGTCCTCCTCTTTCTTTCTTTTTGTCATGTTAAACCACTGCAGTCTTTTCTTTTTTTTACTTAGTTGCTTTTACTTTTTCACTTTTTATCTGAAGAAAGAACTTCTGTTCTTTGGGGGGGGGGGGGGGGGTTTGCTTTTTCTCTTCAGTTTTCTCTTTTTAATGTTTTTTGGGGGGATTTTTTTCAAAATTTATTTGGACTTTTTGGTGTGAATATTATCCCTCTTTTTTCCCCCTTTTTTTGAGATCA
>JBBBVU010000023.1:13780611-13800142 GCA_037177055.1 Atherinosoma microstoma | reverse complement strand
CTTTTTCGGAAGATGATGTGGGTAAGGACACTCTTGTATAAAAAAAACCGTGATATACCGTAAAACCGATATGATTTAAAAAAAACCGTGATATGAAAATTTTGCCATACCGCCCAGCCCTACTGTGTCCACATCATTAAACCTGAAGGTTGCTCATTAAACTCTGTTTCTGTGATGCTGCATGTGCTTCTGGGGTAACACTTATCCCAGGAACACAAAGCCTTTGCTTCTGCTACAGAAAAAAGGGGCAATAAGGATCATCAACAAGAAAGGAATTAGATAAAAAGCTCCGACAGTCTGTTTGTCAGGTCTCACCAGTTTAAATGAAAGGATCTAGTGGACTTAAAGATGTTGCTGGTTGAATGGAAAGCTAAACAAAGAGTTTTACCTGAAGCACTTCAAACTTTATTTCCTCTTGTTTCAGAAGACGATGGCCATAGACGACAACATTTTACATGCTCGCACTACTCTATGCTCGCTGTATATTAAAAAATGTATAAGGACAAAATATTGGAATGCTATGAAAAAATAAGGACATCTGTAAAAGACGAGTACATTGTTAAATATTTAGGTAAATGTTTGGTGACTTGGCAGCGTTTAGGGCCGGGGTTTGAATGAAACTAAATGGTCTGACTGCATATTTTCTCTTGTTTTGTCCAGAAAAGGGGCAGGTTATATAAGATTTATCTTCTTCCTGTTTCCTTTCTACATGACAATAACAGTTAAAATGTATTTGCTATGCAATGTTTGTCAAACAGACATGAACAATAAACTAAACTAATAAACTTCTTTTAAACTTTTCTGCCCACAATTAATATTGAAAATATAAAATCGACCTTCACAAACTCCTCATGGTCAAACAAAATGAACGTATGTACGAGAGCTGATGTTCCTCTGTCCATCTCACCTGTCATTCACAACCCCATCATGAGATAAGATCAACAAAGATGCAGGTTCACATTCAAGAGCTTTGGGGGGGGGAGAAAAAAAAAGAAGAGGAAAAATAATCCCGGGTCCCCATGGGAGCAGATGTCAGCGGCACAAACAAGCGACAGATTGCCTCAGCCCACGGCCAGGCCGAAGGTTCTCTGCAGAGAGGAGGGAGGTCATTACTGCTGGCTCCACTGCACAGGAGGAGGAGGAGGAGGGAAAATAGAGGGGGGGGGTGGGGCAGGGGTCCGACAGCATTCACCCACTTACCTCTGCTGGCCTTTTTCCTGCTAAAAAGCAGCAGGTCACATTTGAACCAAAACCACTTACAGAAGGTTTGTTTTATTTATTTTTCTCGGTAACCTGCAGCAGATCCACGGTGAGGCCATTTAGTTGCTGAGGCATGAAATAACATGGACATAGAACTCAGGAGGGACTTTTTTTTTTTTTTTTTTGCAAATTTGACAGAAGATGATCAGCTTGACCTGCTTGCCTGAAGATTTTTCCTTCAGGTTCAACTCATGCATGATCACAGAGCACAGACCTTATCAGCTGTCTGCTCGGTCCCCAGGCTCCCGGATAAATCTGCTCCATGTTTATACCTTGATATTGTGGAGTAATGTGGGTCCTACGTTAGCAAAACTGCAAGCAGTATAGTCCAAACAGGATGCACTGACAGATTAAAGGGCTCCAGTCACGTGGAAAAGTTAAATTGTAGTACAATGTCAGCTGTTTTTGGCTTTAATTTATCCCCTGTTTTACATCCCACCACCAGATCATCTATTTACTCTACAATTAAATCTGATAGTGTCTGAATCTGCCGATACGTCCCCATCTTTGACCTGGTCTCTCTGTAAACCTGCATTTGTTCTTTTAGGGGCGATTCCTTTCAGGATTTAGGAGATCACTATCCAGTCCTCATCCAGTTCAGCCTGTTTCCTGACCTTATCTTCAAAGAATGATTTTTTATAATGCAGAGGGGCATCGCTGATAGCAAGCTGCCTCGTCCCAGAGTCAGAGCCAGGCTGGGACATAAAAGTCAGGCCGGGAGTCATACGCTCCCCCCGGCCACCCCAACACACCACAGTCACACGACAGGACTCGTACGTTAATGATGTGGTGTTAAGTTGAGCTAAACAACATGATCCCTGGTTACCGTAGTAAAAGTAAAAGCAAGAAGTGGTCACCTCATCTCAACTTACGCTCCTTTATTAACATAAACAGGGACATCACTTTCAAATGTTCTCACTCGTCCTCAAACTCGTCCTCGTCCCATGGTCGACTTCCACTTGTGGGCAGTGCTGAGTTCACTCCCGCGATCCAATGTCAGTTTCAGACACCTCCCCCCGGGGCCTTTATCTTTACTTAGGTCCCTTCTCTTCTTTTAGCGCCACCATGTTCTTCTGCCTCTCAGCTTCTCATCTCTGTTTGCTCGTGTTGATGATTTGAAAAGTAAAAACTAGCCAGTAGCTATTACTATTTATTAAACGACTGACAAGAGCAAATAGTTTTGTCTGGGGGGGGGGCAGATGGGCCAATCCGCTGCAATATAGTCTCATAAGACCTTTCAGGTACAAACAGTCGTCCTATCAGCCTGCATCCCCTTCTAAGTAAGATTATGGAAAGCATTGTTTAGGGATAACTGGAGCACTATCTGTTGATACACAACATAATACAGACTTCCAACGTGCGAAAACTTGAATGGTATGGAGTAGAGCAATCGGCCTTATCGTGGTTTAAAAGTGACCCTGGATGTGGAGTGACCCTGTGGAATAATCTAAACAATGAATTAAAGCAATGTTCAAACATAAAGCAGTTCAAGATTAAGTGTAAACACATGACTATTGAGAAACACAGAGAAGAGGGTGTTTAAACAATGAATACTTATGTTCTCTTTTCCTTATATTTGTTTTTATTTTCATATTTCTGTCATTATTTACCTTTGAATTTCCTATTTTGTTGGTTTTTGTTGTTTTTGTATTTAGTTTTTTCCCCTTTGTTTTCTACTGTTATTCATAGATTGAAAAGAAAGTGTTAAGAAGTGCAACAAGTGATTTTATTTTATGGAAAAGGGGGGGGGGGGGGTTTGCTGTTTCTCTTAAGTTTTCTCTTTTTAATGTTTTTTGGGGGGATTTTTTTCAGAATTTATTTGGACTTTTTGGTGTGAATATTATCCCTCTTTTTTCCCCATTTTTTTGAGATCATGGAAAAAAGATTTGGCAACAAAAAAGGTAAGATTTACTAACACCAAGGCTACTGCATGGGGTAACAACCAAAACATAAACTATGCTCAGCAGACCAAAACTACCATTGATACATTTCTGCTGCATAGATCAGATATTCTAAGTCAAAGAAGTGTTAAATTCTTTAAATTTCTTTTTACTTCAACTATCTCAAGTCTTTGCAGTGCTTTGCTGCAGGACCATCACATCTGCTTGCTCGACAGAAAAAAAAAACGCACTGTGAGTTTGAGAGTTGTGCTGCATCTTTGTGCAAAAGTATTGCAGTTTGCATTTAAACACAGCCAACTTGAGAACAAAATAAATTACTTACAAAACGTATATAACATACAGCTCTGAGTATTTGCAAGTGGAGTCATTGAGGGAGAGTTTTAAAAGATCTTAATCCACATTCTGGTTTGTCCTGTAAGGCTTTCCAGCAGGGACTGCATGTGTTGAGGGATGGATTATGTTTCAGCACCATGGACAGCGCTCTATCCTTCTCTGGGACAAACTCTTCAGGAAGCTGAACTTTTTTGGAAGGGGTTTCTGTGAGCTCATTCTTCACAAAGTTTTATCTTTTTAGTCACTTCTTTCCCCCATTTGTTTAACTTTGTAATCCTGCATGACTTCAGTTAAAGTTGTAGCTTCATGGGTGAACTCCTGAATATTTTATACACGGACAACCACAAGTCTGTAACTGTGGTTAAAGTGTGTGTTTGTTCACATGATGGCCGTGCATGGAAAACTTATTGATCCTATAAATGTACTTAACAGTGCTGTATCAGAACTGATTTGGATGTAATTGGAGAGTGTGGCTTGGGCCTTTCTAACTAGGAAAGAAATAAACTGTTTGAATTTTAAGTTAGCAGTTAACAAGACTGGATTACTTGCTGTATCACAGCATCTAAGTCTGATGCTTTCTAGCTATGTTTCAGGGGAATGGCTGAAGTATGCAGCTTGATAAAGGGGGCTATGGACAAGTATTTGTTTAAGCATCTGCTTCAAAAGAGCAGAGCAGAAACCACAACAGAACAAAGAAGGGGCCCCAGTGTGAAAGGGGGTATGAGGCTACAGAATGTGAGTTTCTGTAAAATGGAGGAACAAAGTTGAGAATCAGAGGAGATGAAACAGCAGAGAAGTGAGAGGAAAGAGAGTCACTAAAAAAAGGTGAAGGGGATGAAGGTGAAAGGAGCAGAGAGGAGGAACAATGCTCCCTTCAGCACCTCCACTTTTTCCCTCTCATGCAGCGTTTCCTGCCTTGGCCACCATGTCCTGCGCCTCCCTGATACCACTGCCTCACCACTGCACACTAACACAAGGCGAAGATCACGAGGAGGAGGGAGGAGGGGACAAGGGGGCGCCTACACACACACATGTTCACCTGGCTACAAAGAACAGGCTGAAAAGCCAAAACGATCTCATATCGTTAAAACCCCAAAATGAACAGGTGATCCTTTCTGCAGCGGAGTGATGGATACAGAAAATGGGGCTCAGGGAAGAAAAGAGCGTGCACGCAGCTCATGCACTGCACTGATGCTAATATATATTAGCAGAAACACTGCAGCAAGAGGGGGGAGGGAGCACGAGATTATGGGATGCGTTGAGTGTGAGGTACCAGCAGCAGTAACCAGGGGGAGGGGAGGAGAGCACACACTAGAGAAGGAAAGGGAGGATTTTGGAGGAGTGCTGACTATGCGGAACAGAGGCAGCATTTGGCAGAAGAAACGCAAACCTTTACCAATCACAGAGGGAGAGATGGAGGGAGAAGTGAGAAGGAGGGGTGTCAGGATGAGAGGGAAAGGGAAGGACAGACAGGGAGAAAAGGTAGCAAGAGGAGAGGAAGGAGAATGTTGGGGGGAAATAAAGAGGGGAGGGGGGTGAAGGGAGAGGAGAGAGAGACAGAAGACAGAGAAAGACCTTGCAGTGGCTCGAGCAGCCGAATGCCTGTGAAGGTGGAGGAAGATGAATTTGAAATGTCCTCCAATAAAAAGTATGGACACAACAGAATGATTGAGAGAGAGGAGGAGAGGAAGGAGAACAAATGCAGGGATGTAAAGCAGATCCACAGCTGAGCTGAATGCTTAATGTACCACTGGGGGGGGGGGGTGTTAGAGGGGTAGGTAGGAGGGCTTTGCAGGCAAGGGTGTAATGTATGTTTGTGCACAACTTATGTATGTGCTTCTGGTGCACACTTCTTATTTTTCCTACCCACTACCTCATCAAAGGATGTAACCACAAGGCTTCACGCTGTTCCATCCATATCCCCTCCCTCCCTCCCTCCTTCACTCCTTCCTCTCCCCACCATCTCTGCCTTATCTCCCTCTCCTCTGTAACACACTCCCCAGTGTTGAGGAGACCCCAGCAGGAGAAAGCAAAGCACTGCAGCACGGTGAAAATACTGCGGTCACCTCCCCTTTTAGTGCGGTGTCACACCACAATGTGTCCCCCCCACCCCACCTCTCCCTTCTTGCTGCACCTCATGGTGTAAATCTGTTCTGCCGGGAGAGAAAAAGCCAGATAAGGTGTGTGTGGATAGTGGTATAGGGGAGGTAGAGCATGACCACAATGAATAAGAATTACTGGAATTACATGAATGGATGGAGAGAAAACCAAATTAATTAACTAATTAATTAATTAATGGTTGTATATATGCAGGGAAAACAGCGATTCTCAGACAAAACAGATGAAGAGAAAAAAAGGAAACTTTTCTCATCAAATAGCTTACCAGAGGCCAAATCCCAGTGGATGATTTAAAAAGCCAATCAATTAAGCAAGGGAAGAGAAAACAGCTAATCTACCACAGGCAGCTCCTCTACTCAGCAACACCAGTGTAAAGCTCTTCAGGGGCTGACCAATCCACACATATTGCACATGCTGCAGACAGTACTCCCCTGTAGGGGTCTGGTGCCTTTCGCATAATGGTCAGTCACCCCTGCCTGAAGGGTGCAGCAGCTGCTCGCTTGTTATGATCCCCTTTAGCATTCTTTATTCAAGATAGAAACAAAAATCATGCACTCCTGGTTTTTTTCTTTTAGCTAGATGGGGATGATTAATACATAAAGCCTTTTTCAGGAATAGACTGGCAGCAATAAAGCCTGGAATAGTGCTATGAGAGGTCATTCAGTATCCATGACTAAAATCTTTCCTACCCACAGGATGGTAGAGGCTGAGATGTTTTTGGATAGAAACAAAGCCTGAGTGAGACTTCACTAATGACAGAATGATGGAGAGTGAAAAGAGTGATAAAAAATAAAGTACTAAGGCTCCCTTATAAGAGCTATCATTGGTGAAGAAAAGGTCAGAATAATCCTGAAACTGCTCTCGGTGGTATTGAATAGGGGAAAAAGGGACAGGATAGTGTGTCATGTTGGGAAGGAGCTCTATTTTTGGACTTGGATAAATCTGAGCTAATATCCCTCAGTATTCAACTTCAGAATCAGCTTTGTGGAGAATTTGCACTCAGAGCAGATAGCTTTAACCCCACACCTCCTAACTCTGTCTCTTAGTCATTTAAACCTGTCTGCTTCTAATTAATGACACTGCCCTGCCAGCATGATTAGGACCATTATGATCCAGCAGTGCAGTGATGCAGTATGCATCGGTGAGACAGACAAATGGCAGAGGAGAAGAAGTATTTCTACACTGATTCCTCACCTGTGACCTGGCCAACAATTAGATACGAGCGGTGGGAGGACTTATAGATTAGATTCTAAATATTTGTGAAACAGGGGAATAAGCTGAAGCGAACAAAGGAAATGAGAGAGGGGAGCTTTTAGCGTGCCTCAAGGTCAAGGATTTGAAGGGGAGCAGAGTTTAAGGACGAAGGGGAAAGTTGTCAGGACTGAAACTGGGAGATGAGAGAGAAACCATCACAACCAGAGAGAGATGAAGGATCAGAGGCAGGAACACTGAGAAACCCAGGACACAGCAGATGCTCAATTCAATCACAGCCTCAAAATAGATTTATTTCTCCTGCTGCTTTTCCTTCCTTATCAAACCCCATCACTACTCTCCCAGTCTCCGACAGCACACCACTGTCTCTTGAGGGGGATTCATGTGTTTTTTGTTTTTTCACCACCTTTTCGTTTCTGCAAAAATCGAAGGGGGTGTTTTCTGGGTTACCCTCAGTCTAAAAATAGCATCAGCTGTATATTCATAATGCAGGATTGAGAGGGGGTGGAGGGGTGGCAGAAGAAGTGCAAATGAAGGAAAAGAGGCAGAGTTCCCATTAGGGGATGAACACACTGGAGCCAGTTTGCAGAAAGAAAGGAGAGGCATGTGCAGAAATGTGAAGGCAGGAGAGGTGTTACGAAACCAGAGACTTTGTGTGCAGTGGGTTGTAGATCAAGCAAGTTGTAGGGGTATGAGTGAAGAAGGAAAGAAGACCGCGTCTAGACATTTAATACTCCTCCCTCCTTCCCATATCTTCCCAAACACTTCCTGGATGGGATCGATGTGGTACTATGTTCTTCCTGTAGTTTTGCTTCACCTCTCCTAAACCACCACCACCCAATTTCTTCCTTACATCTTGTCCTCTTCGGTGGTGTTCGTGTCAGCTCCTCTTCCTCACCCTCCTTCAACAATTCCTATATCAAACCTCCATTTCAGGCCTTGACACCTACCCCGGGCTGCCAGGATGCAAGAGCACACACACAAACAGGGAGAAAAGGCACTGAAGGCACATGCAAGTAAGGCAAATGCAATCCTACAAAAGCACAAAACGACACACACATGGAAACTCATGCAGACAGACATAAAATGATGAAAAGGGGGAATGCACACACATTCCTCTCAGAGGCATGAAACTGCTGTGATCTAGTGGTGTAGATGGGAAACACCCTCCATTTGTATAAGAAGGGATATTAGGATTTAGAGAATGACATTTCTAAGCCATATGAGTGGGTCATTGAGACAGTAAAATCATATTTCTCTGTGTATTAAATCAGCTAATAACTATCATAATCAGTGTTTAGGATTCCAATTTCTAACCATACACGCACATTCTGCTTCTTCCAGAAACTGATCAAAACACAGATTACAGAAAATTTGGACAAAACGATACTTGTTGAATGTGGACTAGACTCTGTATGTTTTCGTCCTTTCTTTCTGTCCAATAAAATCCTCTGTTATTAGAAGGATAAACGCAGAATAAAGCCACCAAAATACAGACATATACACAGACAGTTAATACTCACTTGCTTTTGGTTCAGGTTCGTTTCGAGTGCATGGAGAAACACGCACATCAAGCTTAAAAGATCAATCAAAATGTAGTTTTTCTTTGTTAGATCGCTCTTTCTTATGATTTCAGAGAGTATCCAGTTTCTCGCAGGAATTCAGTGGATTTTTTTTTTCCCCACGATTATAACAAACCAAAACAGGATTGCGTGCGTCTGTTGCTGGAAACCTTGTTTTGATAGCGTTATTGCCGAATGTTACTTAAAGCTTATGGTCATGCTGATGATGGCAAGGGGTGAGTCTTTCAGATGAAATGAAGCAGAAGTCCCTCTCAAAACTGGCTTTTTGCTATTTCCCTCGATTTCAGAGCCCCTCTCCCACCTCTTTGTTATTGCCAAAAATAATTGCCAGCCTTTGTTACAGTGTCTCTACGCTTCCAGGCGCAGGGTGTAGCTACCATTCAGCTCTTCCTCTCCCCTTCCAAATGTTTCAGTGGAGATGCAGCCTGTAGACACCTCTCTCTTTGCCTTTCCCTCTCTGTACCGCTCTCTGTTCCTTTTGAGGAGCGTCACCTTCTGCACTATTTTTTTCCTCAGACGATACATGTGGGCGGATTAAAGAACAAGACAGAAGGGGTGGGAGGACCCCGGTGAATACAGAGGCTAATTTCTCATATGGCTGTTGAACTTCAGAAATACGAGCGCAGTTAAAAAAAAGAAAAGAAATTTTAAAAAAAAAAAGGGAAAAATACACATGAAATGAGGAATGTATTGGTTTATTGTTGATCTGTTTAATTTTCTCTGCTTTTTTCCCTCTTTCCCACTTCAGCCTTTATAAGCCACTCATGTTCACTCAGCTGGACGGACGCACATTCACCATTTTGTCTACAGGTTCCCAGCTTTGACTGTGGCTTGGCTGACATCAGCAGTCATGTGGTAGGGCAGGCTATCACAGGAGCAGGTGGATTATGTGACACAGTCTGGAGTGAAGCAATGTGTTTCACGACGATAATAAAAAGAAGGAAAACAGATTTGGTTTTAATGAAGCTGCCTTTATCTGGCTGGGTGCCCTGTTCTTTTTTCCCCACTGAAGTAAATCTGAGCCTGTACCATAGTTCAAGAAACATAACACAAGCTAAATATGAACGAGATGTAAAAATAATTTTAAGAGATTTATTCTCACAATAAATAAATAAAAAAACACATAAAACAGTTTCTTAATTTGACTGACTTCATAATTAGAGGACTAATTCTTCCAACCTCGTAAAAATAACAAGTTTGATACATATTCAGCTTTGAGCGATTTCAAGTAAACACCAAAGTGTGACACCTCACAACTGCAAAGATGCAAACGAGGTGAATAATGGCCAAAATTAGAAAGAATATGATCACCACAAAGATGCAAAATGACAACCATAATAAATGCAGTGGCTAAAAAGAGATGTAAAAGAAGCAGAATGATCACGTTATCTGAAACGTTCATAAAAAGACTGAAAGGAGGTTAAAAATGATCAAAACAGAAAAGAGACAGGAAGTGATTGCCATAGAGATGCCAAAATCTGAAAGTATATCACAGCTGAAAAGAAATGAAAAATGAGTAAAATGAGACAGAACATGAGCACTAAAGTGGTGTAAAATAACTAGACGCAAATAATAGATCATGAAAGGTAGAAAATTGATCAACGAAGAGGTGCAAAATGACAACAACAATGGATACAGTGGCTAAAAAGAGGTGTAAAACAACCAAAATGATAATAATCATTATCTGAATCAGGCATGAATACTGTAGACTACCGGGAGGTTGAAAATGACAAAAAATAGAGACATAAAATGTTTGTTAAGGAAACGGCTACAAAAGGGTTAAACTTGATTAAAATGAGAGAATATTATCAACAAAGAGATGAAAACCAGCTACAAAGACATATGCAGTGACTACAGATGTGCAAAGTTACCGGCATGACAAACAAATTAACCCATATGCCAAACATTAGTACCTCAAAGAGCAAGAGCAGTTACAAAGACACATGAAATTAAATGCAAAAAAAACACCAAGAGACAAAAATCTAATATAGTATAAAATTTTAAACTACGAGAAGGTGCATAATATCTACAAGGAGAAACCAAAATAAATATGAGACACAGAAAGATAAAAAGTGAACGGAGGAAGAATAACCATAGATTTAAAACGATGCAAAATATCTGACAGGATGTCCAGTTGGAAAAAAGTAAAGGCCAAAAAATCCTATCTGCAAGATTGTAGTTATTTCTGTGGATCTGTCGAGGGAATTCTAGCAGTTCATAATCCGTCCGTGGCTCAGGGGACACTCTTGATTCTCAGCAAATATAAAGGTAGCCAATCTCTCTCTGTCCAACTCACTGTTTTAACATCAGTTTCTTTGTGAAATTCCTGTTACAGATCAAGCAGCAACACGTCACAGGATAAACTAAAAGATTTCAATTCAGGCATTTAATACAAAACCTCATCATTTCTGCAGGAGGCCTAATGGTGTGAGCACAAAGCCCAATGACTAGTGAGCAATTTTGCTGATGGACTCATTGACAAGAAACTAAGTGCAAGATCAAGTTCTGTAATTTACAAGAAGGGCCAAAGGCCTGTAACATTCAGCTTTGACCACAACATGGTCTTGAAAGAGCAAAGAGCAGATAAGTGATGACTAAAGAATAGACGGGAATATAAGACATATTCAAGTAAAGTTAGTGCAAAGAAGACTGAATTAACCAATCATACATCAGTTTTTCCAATTTCAAAAAGAGACTTACGAATCTACACAGTCTAGTTGGCAGGTGTGCAGACTGTGAACTATGCAAACACAGGCTGCCACGGAAACAGCAAGCTTTCTGGTGCTGTATTGGTACAATTGTTGTAATCACTTATCCACAGCATTCTCCTTTTTTTTCTTTCATAAAACAAAATGTTTTGCAGTGTGACAACCTGATTCATTAGACCACCATTCACATATTCACAAGTGCATCCAATTAAGTCAATAAGACACTGAAGCCTCTGCACTATCAAAAGATGATACACTGCCACTATGAGGCCAGTAGACATGCAGAAAGTGGGACAGATAAATACTATTTTGGAACTGTGTCATCCAGCAGACCAGTGTTTAGACTACACAAATGAAAAACACATGAAGGGCAGACGTTGAAGGCTAAAAAGCCAGAAAACAGAATATGCTTAGTAAGTGCACAATATTCTAAAACTAAAAAAGTTAGGGCTGTACAGAAAATGAAAAAAAAAATTGTTCAGTGTTATACTTTGACTTGTATTTTCTTTCTTTATGAATACAAATCTATTTTGTACTTCAGGCATGCAAAACATGCCAAATTTATAAATAAATTTTTTAAAAAAGCCTTCACAAATTATAAACTATAAAACTTGGGACTGTAAAACTTTTGCCATTTTTTGGTGTTGTCATTCCTTCCCATAACACTGAAGACATTTAGGGATTGAGGATACAAAGTGATTAAGTGTTTTGGCTGTTACTTTGTCCCATTCTTCTTCCAAACAAAGTGTGAGGTCATCGAAATCTCAGATTTTATTAGAAAATTCTTCATATATCCTCTACTTAGGTACAGGCCAGGACAGCATGCAGGCCCTTTCAGTGCCCCCTTCTTCCCCAGCCATGTCTTTAACGTGTGCAGAATGTGATTTTGTACTGTCTTGTTTAAGTAAAAAGAAAAATATTATTCTTTTATAGATTGTGGGATTTTGTGTTCATTTTTTCATGATTTCTGTGTTGGAACTGTTAAGTTTAAGTTCATGTCTGTTTTATGTCCTATATTTTTGTTGCCAGATCATCATGTACACCTTTGTTTGGAAGCAGTTGGTAGTGTTTTGTTTGTTTATGTTCAGTTTTTGAATTCCCTGTCATTTTTGTGCTTTGGTTACGTTCAAGAAGTATTTTAGCTTTGCCACCTCCCTGTTAAGTCCTGTGTTTTGGTCTACTTCTCCCAGTACCGTGTTCCATGACATGTCCCTTCAAAAGATGTATTGAAGAAAGCAGATGTTGCTCTAAAATCTCAAAGGACCTTTCTACATTAATGCTGTCATCACAGAAATGTAAATAAGCTTTGCAAAGGGTACTGATATAACCCCATAACATCATAAAACTGGGTTTTTTAGACCTGTTGACAAGTCTTTCTGTGTTTGATCCAGGGAAAATGGTGTTCATTTCTTCCATTAAAAGATCCAGAATATAGATTAGACCACAATACAGTTTTTTCCATGACCGATGGACCATCCCAGATGTCCCAAAGTCCAGAGAAGTTGACACCGACTCTTGATGAGGCTTCAAGTGTTTATTTGTAAATGTTACTCAGCATTGCTTGACAAAGATTTCCTTCAGTGATCCTTTGCCCATGTGATATATCAGCTGTTGATACATTACTGTCTACCACTTCACGAGTGTCCAGCTTAGGATTTTCCACGTCTTTTCCACAATGAAAATCCTTCAAATCTTTTGACATTTTTAATTATGTCAAACACTGAAAAGGAAGAAATTTGTAAATACCTTCAAATATCTCTGTGAGGAACATTTTTTCTAAAAATTTGTTGATATACTTAAGATCCTCAGCCCATCTTTGCCTTTCAAACTTTTAATATTGTGGATTCTGTTCTTGTGCCAAATCATGATTTATAATGATATACTGAAATCAACTATTTGAAAAGGGTATCACTACTTTTTCTACTAGCTCCTAACTGTCCCAATCCTAACTTTTTATATTCTGTTGCAATTCTGAAATGCCAAAATGGATGTAAAATGTGTTTCTCATTCAGCCATTCACTCAGGCATATTAGAGGAACTTCATAGTGTATATACTGTACATTAAGCACATTTTTTCTCTATTATCCCCACACTCGCATGAAACCTGGGATCCAATGCCTTGCCCCATGACATTTGGCATGAGGAGGTGCTCAGGATCAATCATGAAGAACTATTTGGGAAACATTTTCCAATGTAGCAACATGTCTGTTTAAACTGTCAAACAGCTAGAGGGAAAGGCACGCTCATTGTAAATTACTCGTTATATGAGCTGCATTACAAAAATGTGAAGTTGTTCTACTTATTGTAAAGTGAAATACTGTGTTCTGACACAGACTTGCAGTGTATGGTTGGCTCCCAGTCAGTACTTCCAGTAAGTGCACAGTTTAAAATTGTTTTCTGCACTTTTAGGAAACAATAGATGCCTCTGTCTATTCAGCATTGCATCACTTCTAGTTCATTAGTTCATTTCTGAAAGCCCTGTAGCACCATAGTCAAACACAAGATTACACAGGTGCTGTAAGCAAGAAATATTGGATCATTTGAGTTTTTGAAACGGGAGCCAGTTCTCCCTCTGCAATGTCTATAACAAGAGTCTCCATCTGTGATATGAAATCTGTGAGTCTGTTTTTGGGCACCTTCTCCTTATGTCTAAATGCTAAGATTTACATGCAAGCATGGCCATAATGACAATGATGATGTTTAGCACATCATATTTTTCAGGTTCACTATTTTGAATTAGTTTGTTAGTATGCCAAGACATCTCTGTGCCTATGAGTTATAATCAAAAGAAAACACAAAGCACAAATCTGAAGGCAATGTATATTTTGCTGATTTATTTGGTCATGAATCAAACTAATGGGCAAATTTTGATTTGAAGTTTAACTTGAATAACCGTATCACATTCGCATACAGTGGTAAAAATCCATACCTGCATTTCAAAAGGAACTTTACATTCATGACAAATTTCTGCTGGCAACAGCTTACAGGTTAAGTAATATACACTATCTGCATGTTAAATTAAAAAATAAGCTGTCAATCACAGCACATCAACACATTTTTTCCTAAAGTGAATGGATTCCCAGCGATGAGAATACAGTAGATGAGGCGGAAGTCATCGCCAGGAAGAAGCTGAGACTGTTTTGCCGTCAGCCCGCATGAATACTGAATGCCCAACTTTGCGCTAAAAGTGAGCATTAGTCATCATAAACACGTCTGCCCTTCATGTGTTTTCCAAATCTTTAGGAGGCAGAATACTGCAGCTCATTCATAAGGAATTAATGAAGGGCAGAACTTAGCAGGCATTGTGGGGTCAAGAGAAGATTCTCATAAACAGATGAAACGAAGTTCTCTTACATTTTGAATGACATTAAATACAACATGTAAAAACAACAGCTATCATTATCCTGTCTGTAAAAGCTGCTATATTATATTAGCAATATAATATTGACAACTGGAAAAAGGCTTCCACTGAATTATTGCTCTCCATGTTTAGAACATAAAAAGTAAACTAAAAGATGGATCCTAAAGTGATATTCAAACATGTAACACATTTTAAGCTTAGTGGAAGAAATTGAGTGATACAGAATTACTTTTGGTGGAGAAAGTAAATAAAACATGCTGCTAACATGCTCTTACTGTCCACTGGGGGGGCTACACACCAAATGTCAACAAAGACTCAAATCATTAAAAATACAAATGCAAAGTGTAGTCCCAGGCGTGACTGCAAGCAACATTTTTTTAAATCATTCATCAGGAACATAAAACAGAAGAATACAGTGATGCCTCCGATTCCATCTTGAGATTTATTAAATGACTGGATGCAGACTTGTTACTACTTTGTTTGATTTACGTTGTGCAGTCTCCCGTTTAAGGAACTATTTTCTGATGTTTGATTTAATTTCTTTATATGGTGGCAAAATTATATGAATAAGCTGTATGAGAATACAAGTGAACAGTATTTCCCTGACTGATGTCCCATTCAGTGCAACTCTAAAGTAAAACTCATGCCAGATGAGATTAATTGGATTTTTGTTTAAGGCTTATTTAGGAAAAATTTAGAAAAATGTTAGATACAGATAAATATGTTAGTCAAATGAGTAAGAAAGAATTTATGAGTATTTCTATGCTGTGTTCAAATAAATATGTCATAAAGATACACTGATGTGGTCATTTTGTGTGTGGTCTTATTGCTTCAATATGTACGTTCATTTAAAATGTGTAAATGGTCACTATGTGTGTAATAAACTTTTAATGATAATGATTAAAGGATTTTAGCTCCAAGCTTCATGTTCCATTCAGAATAAGGCTTGTGAGTTCTTATGCAGCACTCAGAAAGTCTTTCATATAGGCTGACAAACTTTTTCCAACTATCTTTAGCTATTAGATTAAAATCAATCTCCAAACAGATGCTCTTACCATAAAGCCAAAGAGACACTGTGATGAATGAGTCTCTTGTTAAGCCCCACTAGTTAAGTGGCTGCATTGCCTTACATTATTCATACCTGGTAAAGGCTTTCAATCTCTCTTTGCACTGATGCTCCTTTTTTTGGTCAAACTTTTTTTTACCCAGGATGAGGTAGTGGCCTCAATGGGAAGAAAGGAGAAACAAATCATGCTGTGGATTTTTTTCTCTACATTCATATTCCTCTCATTTTCAAGAACTTACCAGCTTTTTAAAGAACCTTTTATGTTGTTGCTGATATGTTTTAAAAGTTGAGGTTTAACTACATGAGTTTACTCACATTGAAGATATTTTGTGTGATCCTATGTTGCCACTGCTACCTCTATGCTGAAAACCCAGTTTTTTAAGTCAGAAAGACAATCTAATGTCATGTCAGCAAATGGGGCCATTCTTGTACTTAAATCCACACAGGGGCATTCGGCTCAGCCAAAAGCCTTCACAGCACCTTTCTGAACTCTGTGCAGAACCTACGTAATTTAGAGCCCAGAGGCTGAACACCAAGGACGATGGCTTCATTTCAGCGCAGAGTGCATTAGCTCCTCAGCAACAAATCACACTGACAAATTGTTGGCAAACTGGAAGCCCAAATGTCTTACCTTTTATAACAAAAAGCAAATGAATAAATAAAACATGAATCAAAATAAGATCAAGAGTTTTAAAGACTTCTAACTTTATCTACAATGACCAACTCTTGCTATGTTTTCGTCTTCACTAAGACCCTTAAAAGAAGGATATTACAGTGTTTGATGTTTCCATAAAGTGAACAATATTATTTTTGCTAATAGCTTTACCTGTGTATTTTGTCAGACACAGATGAAGCTGGAAGGTTGTCATTTGTTCAAGGTCTCCAGTTTGACTGAGCACCATCGTTTTGATGTTTTATTTAGAGCTGGGACTCCTTCGACCAAGGATGTAAGCTTCATTCCAGCCGGACAACATGAGCAGCAAATCACAATGACAAAGTGTGAGCACACAAGAACCCTGCAGTCTATCACTGGAGCTGAAGCATAAGTAACACAGACGCACACACACAACTCTGCAGCTGTTAGAGGCTCTGATTCAAAAGAAAAAAAATATCATGGTGAGACACGATGTGCTGGAATTTCTAATATTGAGAAATAAGTTTTGTAACTTGTATCACCAGATTTGAATGTATAATGGTGGGAGGTCCAGTCATAGAGTACTGGGAAATTTATGGTAACACTTTACAATAAGGGCGACAAAGTACTGGAACTAGTAACCAGCCATTAGTTCCTGATTTGTTCCTCTTTGCTTTCCCTGATTCCTAACCAGTAGTACCCTAGTAAGCATGGGCTATGCTTCACCAGCAAGTACTGGTTAACTATCCATTAGTCCCTCATTCGTTCCTTCTCCCTGTAAATATCTAAAGTGTTGCATATTCTATATGTTAGTTATATGGTTATATATCTATATGTAAGTTTGGTTTTAAGATAAGTCTGTTATGTTTTATGGATTAGATTAATTAGCTATTTTAAAATAGATTATTGGAATTCTTTTGTCCTTGCTATAGTGATGGTGTTATTTATCTTGCAGGTTAGGAAGGAGTAACACAGTAATATCATCAGAACAACTGTATACACTTAGCATGGAGAGGAATTTGGTTGGTTAAGCAGACTTGAATAACAAGGATTATGTTTATGACCTTCACATATGTTGGATATGAGGGATCTTTCTCATTTAGGTGAGGAACTGATGAGGAATATTATAAAAATATGAATAATATATGGTTGCTGATCTGGTAGTTCTGTTGGTTCTGGGCAGTACTGTGACGCATTCCTCTGTGAATTGATCGAAAGTGGATGAGGAATCTGGGAGAGTGGGTTATGGTGATGTTACTGAAAAATGATCTATTTGTATGCAGTTAGTGGTAGTTATCAGTTGCAGACTATCTTACCATCTGTGTGTAGTTAATTAGATGTTTCACAAAGAACTCTGTTAGCTTTAGCTTAAGAAACATATATAATATATTAGAGTTATATATTATGAAATAACTCCTATCCTACAGGGGTAATTGAAAGTGCTTCACACAATTCTGACACAGAAGAAGGGATATACATGAAAATTACATGAATGTAAAGGATAAGGATGAATAATCATAACTGAAAATGAAACAAAAAAGATTAAAGAGTGAAGATAAAATTATTGACGCTTTCATTCAGAAATTAACCAGAAAGCAGAAAAATGCCTTACTTCATTACGTGCAAGTAAAAACTAGCAGGAAAGAGGGAAAATGGAAAAGGATGAGAAAATCATCACATGAATTTTGCAAGACCGGGGTGGTTGTGGAACGAGAGTTGAAGAGAGGGAAGTCTGCTGTAACTGTTCTAGTGCTTTTCTATGCTTTTACAGCCCAGGCCGCCTACTTAGAACATGCTATAAATCAGGACTGACCTTAATCTTATTTAACACTGGTGTATTCAATGATTTTGATAAAGATGTTTCTGATCGATGACACATGCCACGCGTTCCTCTTCAATGACTGACTCACTACAGGAGCTGTTGTTTCAGAACCGGAAAGCAGAATTTTTTGTTGAGTGCCATGAGCCACCAGTTCATTTGTTTGCTTTTTGTGGATGTTGAAAGAACTTTTTTACCCTTATTCAGTTTCCAATTTTTGTTGCAATCCATCACTAAATGTGAATCTGGTTTGCTGTTTTCTGGTTTACTCCAATTAAACTCTTGAAATGGCATGACTTTTGGGATGCTGTTATATAAGATGTTTCGAATTATATTAGCCGTATATAGTAGCAGCAGATATGGTTTTGGCAATAACACTGTTATATTGACCATGCAAGCATACACTAATAAATATGCATAAGTTTATTTGTAAAGACAGAGGCCAGTTATCGTGCTTTCCTTGTAATTCCGTTTTGGATTACAGCAAATTTATGTTGGTATAATTTGATGGGAAATTATTTTTATGAATTGGCTTGTATGAGTACAGTTATTATAAATTGGACCAATGTGGATTTGTTTTAGTTGGATCACAATGACTTGGCTTGAACTGCTAATGTCTGTAAAGTGCCTTGAGATGACTTTGTTGTGAATTTGTGCTATACAAATAAAGGTGAAGACAATTTGAATAAAAAATGTAAATTGTAATCCACCAAAAAAAACATATTTATTTTTTTTTGCTTTCAATTCCATAATTTCCATAGAATGCAATCAATAGTCTACATAATCCTCAAAAACATCTGTAACCCATGAGGATTTTAATCAAGGATATAACACAGTATGACATGCTTCACGGATTCTACAAGGTGCAGGTACTGTAATGTTATTTAAGACACAAAGCTGTGTGGGACATGCAGTAAGTTACCATGATCTCATGCTTCTTCTGAGTTCTTCTGGATACAATGCACAGGGAGGACACAAAGTTTGAGAAGATATGCAGAAAAGGATCAAACTCTGTATTTACTCCTTATAAATTCCAAACTTAATCACCTTAATTATTGCCACAGAAAGGGATGAAAAGCTTTGTGCACCTTAACTATCTTGTGGGCAGCTGTTCAGCGTCGTCTGTCTGGTCATGTGGCTTTGTTAACTAAATAAAACGCATGTATGGAAGGAGTTGCTGTTTGGTATCTTTCTTCATACATCAGCTTCACCTTCTCTGTATTTCCATGTAATCTCTAATAGACATGTTAACATAATTTTAGCTGTTTATATTACTTGAATGGGCTGCAGGGTGGTGTGGTGATTAGCACAGCAGCCTCACAGCAAGAAGGTCACTGGTTCGAGTCCTGGGCCGACTTTGAGCCAGAGGGGGTTGCTGATTCGAGCTGGGGAGGGGTTTGAAACACTGGCCTTTCTGTGTGGAGTTTGCATGTTCTCCCCGTGTATGCATTGGTTCTCACCGGGTACTCCGGCTTCCTCCCACTGTCCAAAGACATGCATGTTAGGTTAATTGATCACTCTAAATTCTCCCTAGGA
>JBBBVU010000023.1:13750667-13772832 GCA_037177055.1 Atherinosoma microstoma | reverse complement strand
CTGTGAAGCGCCCTGAGATGACATTGTCGTGAATTGGCGCTATACAAATAAAGATGAATTGAATTGAATTGAATTATTATTTCCCTTTTAAATCTCTTTAAATCTCAGAAGGACATAGGACAAAGAAACAAGTCAAATAAAAGAGAATATGTAAAATGAATAAAACTTACCAGGGGGAGAAACATTATAACTGATCAAATAAAAACATTGTAGTTGAGAAATTCATTCAAAGATATGCTTAGTGCTGTTGAAAATGGTTGAAGTGTTTTGTTTTTATTTCTTTAACTAAAACAAAAACTGGCATACCGTGTAGAAATTTACATTAATGAATGTGTGACTAGAGTTTAATGAATAGAGACTTTGCAACAAAAAAAAACCTGATTTACAATATAAAACTTCTCATAACCGAATTTGCCAGAACAAAAGAAAAAGACAATTGCTTCAGATTTGAGGAGGAAATCCTACATTGACCAATATTTGGGTTAAATTAACTCTAATAAGAATGAATGTGAAATGAATTAAAAGAAACTGAATTAAATTAAATAAAAGATACTTTATTTCTCCCAAAGAGAAATTGGGAAAACTGCCAAAACAGCCACAATATAAGAGAAAAATTTCACAAGAACCCAAACTAGTTTAGCAGTAAAGAAACAAGATCATTCTTTTTTTCTTTTCTTTTTTTTACACTGTCTTGACACGGTGTCTTGTTGAAACAGAGTATGAACAGCTTTGTTATTGTTCTCATGGCAAATAGTGAGACAGATTTGACCAACTGGAGTCTAAAGTTTTTCCCACAATTCTGAGAAATCTGCACTGGATTTTCCTGCCACCTGCTCCTCTGGATGTCTGGTCACTCCTTACACAACTCACTAGAAAGATGGGTTGCAGGTGTGGACTAAACCATTTTGCAGATGGATGGTAGGGATCTCAGGGAACATGCTTCTTCATTGTTAATGTAAAATTCAGTTTCCTATACTTCCAGCAAGTGAGAGTTTCATTAGGACATGAATTAATGAATTAATCAACTTAACGGCAATTGATTGATGATGCACCTGTTTACTTGTTTTCGACAGGTTATTGAGAAGAAGAAAAAGGCAAGGTAAACAGCAGCAGAGCGGACCAGAGATCAGAACATACTGTAGGTATATCTATAGATCAGAGGGCTGGCCGGCGGTTGTCAGAATAGCTAAATCAGTTAGAGAAGTTAAAGAATCGGTAAGTGTTTTTAAACTAAATGAAGTGTTTTATATGTTTACACAAGAGCTGCTAAATGAGGGCAAAAACTATGATATGCCCGTTTTTTTTACTTTTCTGATTTGGGTGTTACAGTATTAATTACTAGTGGATGCATGTGTCGTGAAGCCAGTACATGCTCGCCAGTGCATGAATGAATTGACACCGTTTGTACCCGTACTACGCAATGTGTGTGTTTGTCACTGATGGCTTATTTGCAACCACATTAGCTCAAACTGTGTATTAGTTCAGTTGTGCTGCTCAGCTCTCTTTTCAAAGAAATGTATAAGCAGCTGCTTCTCATTTCATGTCCTCTTCCCTGTTATGGTTCTTATGGCCAATGAATAGTAAGACAGATTTTTACCAAATGGAGTCAAAAGTTTTTCCCACAAATTCTGGGAAAGTGTACAGATCTGATAAAAAATTTCCTGTCGCCTACTCATTTGGCTGTTGGATCACTCCTTACGCAACTCTGTTGAATGACTGTGGTGCAGCTGTGGACTAAACCATTTAGAAGCTCTTTAAAGGGGTAACAGGGGCCTAAGAGAACATCCATCTTTATTGTTGATGCAAAATTCTGTCTCACAACCACCTTATTCAGCCAGGGTAGATTTCATTATGACGTGAATCAATTATAGATTTTAAAAAATGCTGCACAAAAAAACGCAAAACTTTTCTTTAAAGGCTTTTTGGGGGTCACTGGCCCTGCAGTGGGCCCTGTGTAAACAGTTCAGTGTAGGGATTTGGAATGGGACACTTTCCTGTTTTTGTCATCTAGCAGGTTTTATTGATTTTAAGGTCCTTTTAGTCATTTATAAATGTTTTAATGGTCTTCTTATTTATCTGACCTTGTTTTAAATTATGCACCCTCGCGGACCCTGAGGTCCTCTGGTAGCCTTTTAGTTGTTTCTACAATTAAGACTAAAATAGCGAGGCCTCGTTTCATTACTATGGCTCTCCTCTGTGTAACAGCCTGCCAGAGGGCCTCAGGGCCGCAGATACTGTACATGTTTTTTAAAAGAGACTGAAGACCCACCTTTTTAGCTTTGCTTTTAGTTGAATTTTATTTGATTTTGTTTAGTCTTTGTCTTACTTATCAAATCATCAACTTTTTAGACTTATTTTAACTTAACTGTTTTAATGACCATTTCTATTTATTTATTGTATTTTCATTTATTTATTTATTTTAGTTCATAATTTTTATGACCTCTTTTATCTGTCATTTTAAATTTTTTTGCTCTATCTGTTGTCTTTTTTTACTCCAGTGGTTTCCTGAGGAGTTTCCTCCACACCAGGGGCTTTGCCTGCTTGGTTGGCAGGGTCATTGCCATGGTGACTGCTCTTGCCTGGGCGGCTGAGGGTCCCGTGCTGCAGCCATATGGCTATGGTAGGACCCCGGCCTGTCCTGGTCTGGGTGGTCCTGGGTAGGCTGGCTTCTGGTGTGGAAAGATCCCCAAGATATAGTTTCCTCACAGCAGCGTCAAACCAGATGTTTGTTCATTTTATTAATAAATGTATATATATATTTACCTTTTACATTTTTCGAGTTAAGAGAGACAGACACTAGGGACTAGAGGTTTATGTTCGTGAAAACTGGGGTGGGGGTGGGTGGGGGGAGTTAACTTTCTCTTATCTTCATTTGTGTGTGATTGTGTATGAAAGAAATTATGATGTTGGGTTTTTATACTGTTGTTATATTTGTTGTGTAAAGGCTGTTTTAATTCTCTTTTAAACATAAATTGTTTTTAATATGTAAAGCACTTTGAGTTGCCCAGGCCTGAAAGGTGCTTTTTATATAAAATTTGTTTTGATTGTCCTCACTCCGACTCTACTGCAAGTGAGGGCTGACAAGTGGGGTTGTTTATTTTGACCACTCATTTGCATACACACATTTACATTCATATTAGCATTTTAATCAGTATCATAATCTGCAATAATCACAGATGTCATTTTCACTGGTTTCCGTTTGTCGCACACTCTTTTACTCATGCCAGCATTCAGTGTAACTGTAATGGTCTGTCTCATGAGGGTAATTCAGGGACTGGATACCATTCTGTTTGCCAATCTTAGTGCCTCATAGCATTATTGCCCTCTGGCTTTGTAACGGGGTAACCCAGGGATTACAGAAGGTTGTGGACAGTTTTCTTTGACCAGAGGGGGATATGTGGTTGAATAGATAAAAGATTCATTAGAGTGCTCAGTGTTTGTTTATAATTAACAACATTGCTTTATTACTGCATGGGTCTGCTTTAAGCACCTCTCTCCTGCAGTTTAAGATTGAATCTTGCTCTTTGTCTCTGTGGAGTTGAGGGCCAGCTAGAATTTCTCCTGCTAAAGCAGGAAATGTGCCACAAGGCTCTGAGAGATTAGACTGGATAAAGTTAGTTTTTATTCAGAGGTTGGAAGAACATCAAGAGCGGCCGACAGGACCCCCACATTTGGGACTCCCTCTCATAAACCAGAACTCCGATGACTAAAGGAAGATGACAATAGCAGGACAAGTAGCAACAGAGGTTTTGAGAGTGTAAAACAAAAAAGCTGACTCTTTGGTTATTGTCCATTTCTCTGAGTGTCTGATGCTGTGAGACCTGCGATGGAGAAATAAGTCGGAGGAGGTGAAACAAAGAGAATTTAAGCTTGCTCCTTCTTTCCAGAGACAAAGGATCATTGAACTCCTGGGGAAATGCTTGCATGTTTGCCAAATAAAATTCAATTGTCAGTTGAAATTATTAAGAAGATGTTAATGTGTTAAGTGAGCCAAAGATTATGAGCTCCTGTGGGGGATAATATGTAACAGGAAAGTAGCTGGTTCCAGAAAAAATATGATAAAAATTCTTTGGGGAGATTTTTGGGTGCACAGTCAAAACCTCTCTGCTTAGAAAAGAAATGAACTGAAGCCATGTTGGACAAAGTCCATTTCTGGCATGGATACATATGGTAAAACTCAATGAATACAATACATAAACAGAGTTTATCTTAAAGCATGTTTTATTTGCAATTTCACAAATATTTGACATTAAAAAGAAAATCTAGATTTACAACAAACCAGGGAGCGGGTTTAAGCTATGAAAAAAAGGGAAGCATAATGAGAAAAAGATCAATCAACTCATGTTGGTGGATGAATTCTTATAAACTCTATATGGAGAAAATCGATTGATGGGTTATTTGAAGAACTGCCTCAGATTGTTGGAAAGGCTCCCCTCCTATGAAAGGTACTCCAGAACTGATCCTGTGCCGTCTACTCCAGTCTCCAGAAATAAGTTGTTAAGATTCGGCAATTGTTAAAGAATATAAAAACACTTGATGGCAAAATGCAACATTGTTAAAAACAATGTCAGGGAGGAATGCCGCAGAAAAATGTCTTAAAGGATGGCGTTTTTTTACAGCTGCTTTAAATGTAAAGCTTTGAACACGTCCTCCTGTGGAAAAGGTTAGATGTGTTACCACGGTGAGGCTAAAAGCGCATACCAAGCTAGCCTACTGTTCTTGCTTTACATTACATCTCATAACTACCTCTGACAAGTCAGATACAACATGTTGACAAAACAATCTTCTTTATGGATGTAATTCATTTGCACAGCTATCCTTGATGATGTGTTTATGTCCACTTTATTGTGACAGATCTTAAATTACATGTGTTTACCCCTGGTTCTTTTCAAAAGGCCACTTGGTTGGTTTTTTTGTTTTGTTTTGTTTTGTTTTTTCTTCTGGGGGAAAAAAAAGCCCAAACCTGCGATCAGTTCAGTCAGGTCTGGTCTGATTAGGAGACGATATGTCCTCTTACATTGGTTTTGAATTCATACTCCCATGAGATTCTTCGTCTCATTCTTACTTGGGCTTTCGTTCACTCTTCTTGTCTGAGTCTGTGTTTTTCCTGCTGGCTTTAATCTCTGCTTCCCACTGCTTTTTTACCAGTGTGTACAGCCTCATGGTGGCTTGGGCATCTTGGACCTGGAAAATACAAAGTATTCTCTGTGATGTTTTGTTTTGTTTTTAAGGGAGAGGGCAGTTCATATCTTAATTGTTTCATTGGAGTGACAACTTACAGATGAGTGTTCGCCCTGCTGAACCTTTACATGGAGGATTTCTCTACAGAGAACTTTCAGTGCGGGGCGACCACTCTGAAAATAGAAAAATCACTTCATTATCATTCAGATTTCATGATTGGGTCTGGGATCTCCCACGGTGCTTTTCGGAGGTCCACGAGTATTTAGCAGTCCCATTCTTAAAGTTTGAAAGTTTTTGAATTATTGGTGATTGTGTGATTATTATTACCTTGACAATCTTCTTAAAGGGTTTATACTTCTGAGTGTCCCGGATTTTCTTTTTCGGATGATCCAAGAGAAGAATCTGAAATAGTTTTCACTGGTTAACATAGTTCATGTGAAGCTGGGTTGTAAACGCTCATTTGGTTACAAGTAACACCTACCTTTAAGTCATTGTGTATAGCATGTCCAACCACTATCCTCCCTTGTAGAATCTCTGCAACCTCCCTCTGCACAGTCTGTATATCCTCTCCTGTAACGAGATTAACACAGACAATAAATACGTGCATGATAAACAAAAAAGGACAACCATTTTTAAGCAGTAAACCATAACTCTTGTCACACTCACATAGCTGTCCCATTCTCAATTACAACTTAATTACGACTCACCATCCTTGATGTCCTCTGGTCGGATACCACTGACGGCTGTCCTGTAGTCTGTTACCTCCTCTGTGGGCTTCACGTATTTGTCATAGATGCATTTTCCAAACTGGTTCACCATGGACACACGAGCCAGGATGCTGTCCTCTCCATCAGAACCGACTCCCACCATCTCACAATCAATCGCCACAGCTCTGGTGAGACTGACATCAGTGAACAGCAAACAGGGTTAATAAGCAGGGAGTCTCTTCACTACCACCCTCATCCTATCAGAGGAGTTGGGTCTCTGCTGTCTCTCTCTTACTGATCTGGATTGGTTGTGTAATCCTAAATGTTAATCCCTAAAATTTGCATTTCAAACCTCATTCTGCTGACACAAGCTGTCTGTCTGTTTCCCTCTTCTTTTTCACAACACTTATCTTTACTATCAACCGTTTCCTATAGCACTGAATTAAGCTACAGAAGCTAAAATATACTGACAAGCTGTACTGGTATAATAAATCGACCTGGTTTCCAATCACAGCTGCCTGTTTGTGCCGTCTATGTATTTCTTATGAGAAATAATCAACCATTCATTCTCTGTGTACTGTATTTTATCTATTTATTTATTCATATATGTGCATGTCCCTCTCCATGTGTTGAAATACAGACGTTTGAAGATGAAATTGTGTTTCCTATATTATAACAGGTCTGTTTTTTGACAGTGTAAGTCTCATACATCTAACTTACATAAAAGCTTAAAATCTCGACAATTAGCACTGTCGAATTTTAAATTCACAAAGAACAAAGTTCTCTGTGAATTTAAAATGCTGTAAACTTGAATTTAAAATGCAGCCCAGAGAATACAGCATTACAGTGTGAATATGAAACATGATAATGACAAAATAATTGAAATATCATTTGACAGGTGCACGCAGCTGTGACGTTACGTTACATTTATGGACTAACTTTCAATAAATGGCTGATAATCTGTGCCTAAAAACTCTGAAGTCAGAAAAAAGTCAAACTTTTGAAACGTTCTGATTAAGTAAATAAAGTTTTACTCACTTCTAAAATTCTTTAAAGTACAGATCTCAGACAAACAAATGCACGTTAATAAAAGCTACAATGAATATATATCGATCTTAAGCTGTAAGACAGCTTAAAAGTGACAAAAACTAAAAGTATATTTTGTTTGTTAAGCTGTGTGCTCATTCCCACAAAGGGCATGTCGTTCTCAGCAGTCATACAGTTCTAAACAGAACACTGGAACAGGAGAACTACTCTAGCTGCTTCTTGCAGAAAAGCAAGTGTTTCCATCTTCAGCGCCCTGCGAGCGATATTTCTGACTGCTTCTCAGGTGGTTCACACAACATATGTTCTGATGTGGACTCTGTCCACTAGTGGGACTTATGCTCACCCGTGTGTCAGTGCATGTGTGTGTGTATGGGGGCGAAACTTTATCTATCAACTGAAGGAGCGATATAACATTTTTTAATCGTCAATTTGGCTAGAAAGTGAAAACTAGTGGAGATTTAGTTTCTTGAAGACATGTTCTGGTAGAAAATTGTGTCACTCATATGATTACTGTAAAATATTCAGCGACAAGCATTTATTTGCAAATTAGACTCAAATCTTTCAAGAATGTTCAGTCAGAGTTTTGGCGCTACCAGTTAAAAATGAATAATGGGTCAAGCCCAGAAAGAGCTCCAAAATTTATTCAATTTAACATTTAGACCCAAACTTTAAAAATAACTTCTAGGGAAAATGAAAAGTTTGTAAGCCCATTAACTTACAAAAGCATTTATCAGGTAAATCCAAGGGATAAGGTGTGAAAGTTTGAGTTTGCACAGACTGGCCTATTTATCAGTTTTTGTCAGTTAACAGTTCACATAAGAGAATATTTTCCTGTTTATTAAACCATGTGAATACATGTGAATTATAAAGGAAACATATCTTGTCACTCACCCCTCAAAAGCCTTCTCCTTAACTAGAGCACTTTCTGTGTTTGTCTTCTTCTGTATGCCCTGCTTCTTCCTCATGATCTCTGCAGCTTCTGCTCCCATTGTTTCCTCGATGTCGTCGGGGTCGACATCATCAAACCAGAGGTCCTCCCTGTGACAACATGGTAAAATGAGTTAAGCAGCCAGAAATATCCTGCACCACAATATCAACATAAGTACATGCTATCTACATACTCTGTAGGTTTCCGCTCTTCAGTCACAGGCTTCTTCTTCTTGGCTGCTGGTTCACTGTTTGACTTTCCCATTTCTTTTTTTCTTTTTGGAGCAGCAGGTTTCTGTGTGTCTGAGACAGCAGTAGCCTTGAAGTTCGCCCCGGCCTCTTTGGGGACAATGCTTTGAGAAACTGTTTTGTGCTTCACTTTTTTCTCAGTGTCTATCTTGCTAGGAGCTGCGCTGTTTGTGGAGAAATGCTTAGAAGTATGTTCTTTAGCCTTCTTTGGTAAGACACCATTCTGAGGTTTTGGTAGAACAGGTTGCTTCTTCTCTGGCTGACTGGTCTTTAGGATCTGTGGAAAGTTTGACAAAATTGAGTATATAACAAACAATCGTATGTATACAGTGTATGACATGCTTGTACATATGTAGATAAAATTAATGCAAAGACAAACCTCTTGTAATGCTTTCCAATTGGAAGAAAACTGCAGAGGATCTTTAGGAGGTGCAGTTTGCTGAGCTCCAGCTTTTTCTTGCTGTTTGTGTCGAGGTGTTGTCTTTTGTAATTTTTGTTTTTTCCAGTTAAATTTCATCCCAGTCTTCTTCCTTTTTTCTTTAGCTGTGGTGTTGTGTGTCTCCGTAGCAGAGTGTGTTTTCTTTTCCTTTACTTTAGACATTATGGTCATTCTTATATAAATCCTCTCCTCAGGCTCTCAACCACGCTGACACACAGAGCTCCTACGCAACGTTAATTAAGCAACTTTCCAAAGTAACGGTTTACGTCTCGCCAAGAAAAGTTTCCTCAGTGAACATTTATATCGAAATAATGTTAACACAGATTAGTTTTTCCAAATACTTTCCTGTACAGCTGAAAAAGCTGGTCCATTTCTAACGTCAGGTTTTTCAGAAGCCATGCTGCAATGTATATTTCCGAAATGTGTAACGTCAAAATGTGTCCGACAAACACATGAGTCCGTCCACTTAGTTGGAAAGCAAAACCAATCTTAGAAAATGGTATTGTATTTTTTTTTTAAAGAGCATATGATATTATAATACAATATATCTTTTTATTTATCAATTCAGGAAAAGTTGTGATTTTGGTTTATTTTTATGTCATATCTAAAAAGGGAACTCCAGATTCATTGAACGTTTTACACCGAACTGTGTTAACTGATGAACGGACTTTAGTATTGTTGATAGTTTTTGATTAGCAAGGGTTTCGGTGTATATTTGTCATAGTTTTGTTTACTTTGAAGAACACTATTTAATATGTTGTTTAAAAACGTAGAGTAGTATATTTTAAAGAAGTCTTGGTCATGTGCTCAGTGAAGTCGACGGTACGATATCGGAAAGTAATTTGAAAGATATTCACAGATATCTGAATGTTCTCAGAAGAAAACAGATAATAATTCAGAGGTATGTTACTCAAACACACTTAGAGTCTGAGGACTTGTATTTAGTCAGTTTTAAATTCCTCACCGATGTGTTTCTGTTGTGGTTCCAGATAATGGTTGAAAACTCTCCATCTCCTCTGCCCCAGAGAGCTATTTATGGCTTTGTTCTGTTCCTTGGCTCTCAGTTTGGCTTCTGTAAGTCAGCTTTTCTTTTTTCACACACACATATACACACACACAGATATTTGTGGAGGAATGTCGTTGCTTCTCTTGAGAAGATACTACATGAATGTGTCTTTGGTTTTCTTGTAATTTGTGTTTCATAAATGGGTTTTGGAAATTAGATTTTTGTATGGCTGCTACCTTGGCCAAAAGTCCTTAGTAAATGAGATTTCTAATATCCGTGGGACTTGCTGGTTAAATAAAGATGAGCTAAAATAAATAGTAGTAAAATGGATGGATTGATTGAGAATTTTTTTATCCTAAATTGAGAATGTCGACAAATGGGCGCAAGTGAAACTTAGTCGCTGAGTTATGTGCAAGTCAAAGATCCTTTGCTTCATTAGAAAATTAGTTGTTGTTATTTATTTTATTGCTGTAAAATGTTTGGCTAGATGTTTTTAAGATGAAACTTATACTAAAGGACTCTTAGTTGTGTAAGGCAAGGCGAGTTTATTTGTATAGCACATTCCATATACAGGACAATTCAAGGTGCTAAGCATTACAGCGGGGTGCAGAAGATGCATTAAGAAGTATTACTTAAAAAAAACCTCAAGGCAGATGGGATAGAACGCAAGAAATAAAAGCTGTAAGGGGGCAGGTGTAGCTCAGGAGGAAGAGCTGTCGTCTGCTAACCAGAAAGTTGGTTCGATGTGCCTATCGAGGTACGAATGTGTATTTAATCACATAAATGATCAAATTTAGGTCATAGGGTCAAACATTAACTAAACCAGTGCAGGGTTATTATGTCTTCGAGATTTTTTTTCAACCAAAAAAGTTTTGTATTGTTGTTTTTTTTACAAAGAGCATTGATCCTGGGAAGTGTTATAGATTTAGAAGATACTGAGATTTAAAGTTACTATCTAATAATTAACAGCCTTAGATACAGTAGTTATAGGCATCCAAACTATCCTATCAACCACATGTATGACATTACTCTCCACAGTTCTGTACTGCCTGTGGGCATTCGTACCAGAGGAGTGGCTTCATTCGATAGGGCTCACTTATTGGCCTCAAAAGTAAGTGTAATATGTGGAATGAGATACAAGTTGTCCAAACAAATTCTGTGTCTTGACTGTTGAATAAACATATAGTAAAGTACCTTTACCATGATATATGATCCTTCAACTAGCCTTTTGTCTTCTCTAGGTATTGGGCTCTTGCAATACCAATCTATTTTTTGGTTGCATTAGTGGTGTCCGGGGTGGTGTTGTTTGGAGTGAACATGAACAACACAGCCCCACTGAACTCTGTGGACAACATCACAGGTGAGGTTAGATGGTAATATAGCCAGTAGCCACTGAGCAAAATTATAATTGTAGATGCTTGTAAACATTGTACTACAGCCACAGCTAATAATACTACTGCAACACCAGTTTCCTCTACACAGTAATCAAGGCAGCAGTTGCTTCCTCTGGAGGTGAGAAGAGGAAATATAGCTGTTATCTAGTAAAATCTTAAATAGGAATAAATAAGAGGAAGCAGTTTAAAGCAAGATATGATGTACTGTCGGTTTTAATCTAAAGGAAATAGATACGACTCAATGTTTCCAGATGTCCTAACATTCTCCAATATCTTCTTTGTGTCATAGATGTGTATGCTCAAGGCCAGAGGAAGGAATGCTACAGGAAGGGGGGAATACCCCAGCTGAAGGATGCCTCCATCAGTGAAGTCAACAAAATGTTTTATTTATCGCACAAAACATAACTCGTAGCTCTTACATGGAAACTAGCTTTTACAGAATCAATAATAAACCATTTCTACATTGTGAAGAATTTTATTGACGAAAACTCTATGTGCAAAAAGACTGTATTTACAATGTTGAACCTTCTTCTTTTGCACTTTTTGCATTGTGACAAGGTGCTGTGTCATGTTGGGAAATGCACTGTAGGTCACCAGATTGCTCTTGGAGAATGTTTTTATACCATCCCTTGTTCGTAGCAGTGTTTTTGAGCAGCGCTGTGAGTGAGCCCACTCCCAAGAGAAGCAACCCCACACATGAACAGTCTCAGGGTGTTTCACTGTTGGCATGACACAGGACTCAAGGTAGTGTTCACCTTTTCTTCCTCAGTCGATTTTCCAAAAGTCCCAAATACACAGAAGGGCACCTCGTCTGATAATATAACTTCATGCCAGTCTGCTTTCCAGGCCAGGTACTTTTTACAGGAATTCATTATGTTCTTGATATTCTTGGAGAGAATATCTGCTTTGCTGCCCTTCTCGTTCATTGTCCAAAAGTCTTCATCTAAGCCGCCAACCTTGTGAATGCTCTGCACCAACATGAAAACCTATGTTACAAGTTAGTGAAGTTAGTGAAACATGAAAAATTTAGTTCAGCCTGTTACATGCTCCACAAGAAGCGAGAACTTTGTAGTTCTTGTGGCTTGTTCTCAGCCCAGCAGAACTTTCCCCACCTAGGGCTCCGAGAAATGCTCGTACATTTGAGGTGGGCGTGGTTATAACAGAAAAGCATAGTTTGTAACAAGCTTAACTGCCACAACTTTTTACACAGTACTGTAGATAGTAAAACTTGTTAAAGGTATGAAGACTTGATCAGCAGGGGGCAGCAGTGTGCTTTGTTGCAGCGTCGAGTCTGCCTCATTATTAGAAGAAGAAGAAGAAGAAATAATGTTTTGGCTAAGAACTATTGTTTAGCCCACAAGTATTAACGCTTTTGTTTAAAAAGCATTGGACTTTTTTTCAAAACAATTTGGTGTGATTTTAACACATTTCGACTGCAGTTGTAAACAAATGGCCTTCGCGGTGCCGGTGTGGCTCGCGGTCCAGGAAGAGCTCCTCCGATATGGCGAGGCGGAGGCAGATCATGGAACTCCAAGCTGGTTCGACCATTTCGACGACGAAGCTTTGTTTGACTTCTTCCACCTCACAAGAGCCTGCATCTCCTTCATCACAGACGCGGTCCGCATCCGCATGAAGGCGGTCGCCGTTAAGAAAAGTCTACCGTCCGTGGACGTGATGGTCATGGTGTCGCTGAACCACTACGCGCACGGAGCCTTCAGCCCTGCCGTCCTGCAGAGAGCAGGCATGAGCCAGCCAACCAGCCTCACGAATGTCGTGAACACAGTCTCCGGCGTCATCGCAGGGATGTCCGATGTGTTCATCTCGTTCCCCCTCACCGTCGACGCCAGGAACAGAACCGCAGCGAAGATGGAGGAACTCTGCGGGATCCCCAAAGTTTTGGGTGTCCTGGCTCCAGCCCACTTCAAGATCCGAGCTTCTCCGTATGAGAAAGACTTATTCAAGTCTTTCATTAACGCCCTCGGTTACACATCGGTCGTAAGTCAGTTCATATGCGACTGTGATGGCAACATACTGAGTGTTGAAAAGTGCTGTGTGGGCAGCACGTTTGAGCAGGAGATGTGGGACTCGTCGTTTAAGGGAAGAGAGGTGGAGGAAGACCTGCACGGACCATTTTGGTTTGTTGGTGAGATATGGAGGGAAAAAAATGCTGCAAAACCAGAATTACAGATGATTTGTGCGCTGCCTTGTAGTCAACAGAAATAATAGAAAACTCCTAAAGCCCCTAACTAGTAAGATCATTTTTAACTTTGGTTTACAGTCCATGTGTGAAAAACAGGGGATCTTGGCTGTATGAAAACCTTTAAAAACAACTTTATGCTTCAATGTCAAAAAAAGAACTCTGTTCATAGATTATACAAGATCTGAACTTTGAAATAGACCTGGTATTACAAACACAAAAATGTGTTTAACTTGCAGGGGAAGAAAAGGCTTCAAACATTACTCATTTTAACAAACAGGAAGACCAATCATCATCTGATCAATACAAGTGCAGCTATTGTTTTAGCTGCTGGAATCTACTGTCTGAAATGTGGCTGTTTTATTCACAAAACCCCACTGCCCTCATCCCATGTCCAGCCATATTTATATATAATACAGTTATATACATGGCTAAGCTCACAGGGTTAACCATGTATGTAACATTGTCTGAATTGAACTAATCGAGTCACTTTTTATTTGTCACCTGTCAATATTTGAGAAAAAAGATATATATTTCATGATAGCATTTAAATGAACTCAACTTTATTTATACAGCACTTTATCAAATCCATAAGAGCAACCCAAAGCACTTGCAGAGCAAAAAATAACATGCATAGACACAATCACATCAATTAAGAATAGTCAATTATAAAAGCAAGTTGCAAATAATGAAGCCTCAATATAAAGTAAATTAACTCAGAAAAGTTCATTTTCTTCTACATCAAACTACAATTTTTAAGGTTAAGACTGAACTTGCGCATTGAAATTCTGCAAATTGTACCTTGCAACTTTATCTATGCTGTGCTGTCACAGTTTATAACAAGTCCTTGGTTAATTTTGTTGACTTCTCACCAATAAATAAGACAAATCACACAGGAAAAATCTGCACATTCTTTCATTTCACATTTTCATGCTGTACAGCTTCCCCTGCACCTCCATCCGTGCATGCATAATTCCTCTTAAATAGGTCGAAGGGAGCGTCAGTTTTAGTTGATAGATTGGAGTCACCGAGGCTGCGTTGCACCATCTATAATCCATACTAAACCTTAAGATTTATTGATGAAAAGTGAGTACATTGCAGTCTTTAGAATATTTGAATGATTAGTGTCTGTGATGATGTATTAATTGCATTCTTTTGTTTCTTTTAAAGGTGGGAATGGTTATCACCTAAGCAAGCATGTCTTGACTCCCGTGTCGACCCCTTCAAATGACAAGGAGGTCCGTTTCAACAAAGCTCACGCAAAGATCCACGAGGTCATGCAGTCAACACTTGGCTGCATGAAAAGGCGTTTCAAGTGCCTGATGCAACTTGGTTTTGCGGAGGAAGCCTCTTTGAACAAAAAGTCAAACATGATCAAGGCGTGCAGCGTGCTGCACAACATCGCTAAAAAGTTCTCCGTCCCCTCTCTGCCTGCAGATGGTAAAACTGAGCCCTCATATCCAGGCAGGCAGCATGTGGCATCAGTGGAGATGGATGCTGAGGCACTAGAAGCCAGACAGGAACTTATTGACAGGAACTTCTCTGTTGTCCCTAATAGTGAGGAGTCGTTGGGTAGTGATACTACAAAGGAGGATGTGTAAGCACGGCGGTTATGTTTTCTGCCACACAGGCAAAAAGATCACTAACACACTGATCTGTGATCTTTTTGACATGAAGTTCAAACGGTGAATACAAACCAGAGCTTGCACAACAATTTTTATAGTTTGATGCAAGTTCCTGTTTTGTTCTCTTCAGTTTGATAGCAAAACGTACATTGGGTGCACACTGAATTATTTTATTTTTTTTGTATTTCATTTGGGAACTTCGTAAAGCACATCGAGATATTATTCTGAAAACAAAATATTTTATTTCCTGTACAAATAATTCTTTTCTACTTACATTTAATATGGACAAATCTTAAAACAATCTCTGGTTATCTGGAGTGGAGTTTCTTCATGATAATTATAACAGTGCACACTTGGCAGATGAGTGGGAACAAAAATATCAAAGTTAAATACAATCTCAAAAAGGGCTATGCACACGCTGCAAACATATTTAATATTTGGTAAATAACAGAATCGTGATGTTAGAAATAGTTTGTCATGAAGTGCATTAAAGACTGAGTGCAGGTTGACACAAGTTAAGCATGTGTCTTGTATCAACGAAGCTCTCTGAGGGCGGTGGCGTTGACATATATCATGTCTGTGTTCTCGTAAATGTGCTCATCAGTCCCGCTTGGCTGCAGACTGTCCATGATGCACTGGTGCAGGAAAACGTACTGGGACTGAAAAGAAATGTAAACAATTCTGGTTAATTGTAATGCAGAACTCTTCGGATTCAGTATGCTTATCTATACAGTAGGTGACACTTCCTTGTTTGCAGAAATACCACAGAAATGACTCGGGATTTTTTGCAGAAGTCATCACAGAGAAAAAAAACTTCATATTAACATAGATGCTGAGAGGTATAGTATATACGACTGGTACGATGTTTTATGTTACTTTTTAATATGACAGGAATAGTTTTTTTGCTATTTGCTGAATTGAAAAGATATAGACAGAGTGGCGTGATTTACTATATGGAAAATAAATCTTATGTTAAAGAGTTGATTAAAGTGATGTTAAATATTCTGGCAATCTTCACATGTTGTTAGAGCTTAAATTCAGCCACAGAAAGCCCATATTTTAGGATAAAAGGATGAAAATGAGAAATCACATGGACATCCAACCATATCTCCCATAGTATGGTGCAACAGCTTGGATTGTATCCCGAACTTTGTCCCATAAGGGTAATAAACTCAGCCTGGAACATTTTTCAGGTGATTTTTTTTTTTTATGTGGGTTTGTGTGAAGTGCAGTAGACAACAGTCAGAGCTCTCTCATTTTAGTTAGTTTGCATATTTTATACAGCTGATGATTGCTTAACTGAAAATCTGCCCAAAATACCAACAGTAAGAAGTGCAAACATATATTTTAATAATGTTCATCCAACAGGTCTGATGAAATTCCCGATGGACTCGGCTCAATAGTGTAGACATGCAATACATCAGGTTCAGTCCTCGAGAGCTACCGTCCTGCAACTTTTAGATCCACCCTTCTCCAACACAGCTAAATCAAATTAATGGCTCGTTAACAGGCCTCTGCTGAGCTGAATGATATGTGCATGAGAGAATTCAGCCATTTGATTCAGGTGTGCTGAAGAGGGGATGCATCTAAAAGTTGCAGGATAGGAGCTCTCGAGGACTGAACTTGGGCACCCCCGCATACATAGTCATCATAAATGCAATGAAGCACAGTAACATTGACATTTCTCATTTGAGAGAAGAGTGACGAGGTATACTGTCTGATGTAGTAAATAAAATTTGCTCAAACAACCAGCTTTACCTCCGTCTGCACCATGTATGGTCGGTTCAGTCTCATCTTGTGCACAAAGGTATTGATGCCGACTGCCCGTTCTTTCTCTAACTGTTGAAGCAGCACATCCAAGGCGATAATCGTGCCCGTTCTCCCCACACCAGCGCTAATGGAGAAAACAAACACAGCACAAGTGCCATCAGCTTGTAGTTCTGATTGTCTTTAATCTACAAATCGTCAACTCCGGACACACGGTCTACTCGGCCTGCAGTTCATGCATTTGACACACTGCTGCAGGGTGGGAGTTAACGTTTACTGTATCACACACAATTCATTTATTTCCTGCAACACACAAGCTCATCTTTTGGCTTTAGGGCCTTTGTTGGCTGATTTAGGAAAAACAATAAACATGACGTGAAGAAGATTGTTGAATGTGATAACACTAGAAAAACATGGCAAAAACTTCACACCTCTGTTTGCCTTTATACCACTAAAAGATTAATATTTACTTGTTTATTTGACAGGGACAGAGTATAGGCTATTAAAAAACAAAGGAACACTCCTAAATATACCAGATTTAGCCAAAGGGCTAGTTTTCATCTGTTGTCTGTGGAGTTAGCATCAGAAACATAAAATATTTCCAAAGACTGAGAAATATATTCAATTTCTAAACATTTTATCAGACATAAACCATTAAAAATCCATCTGCTTCATGTACATCAGACATTTATGTTTCTATTTATCACTATTTTGTATTCTTGTTCATTCTATTTCACTTTATCAGCTCCTGAACTGGCACCTGAATGTAAACGTAACACCGCTTACTTGATACGACATGTCACCTCCAACAATACATGTGAGCTGGACTCTGCTGTGTAAAGTGTTTGTATCCACAAGAATGATCTGTGTTGTAATGTTTATGTTATGGTAAGGGTCATGAAGGAGTCTGAAAAACTACTAATCTGAAGGAAGAAGGAGCGTTCTTATCAGTAACTATAAGAAGCATAGTCAGTAATCTAGCATGGGCAGAACATTTTGTTTATATCTGAGTATAATGGTTTGGGGACAGATGACTTGGCAGAAGAGTTTGGTATAGCATCCTGTCCTGCTGTGTTGTGTTTCTCCTCAGCCAAAAGCGTGCATCAAAAAGCTAAAATACCTCTGAAGCTTCCGAAGTCAACTATGTTTTTAAACATTTCCATTGCATGAGCCATCTGTTCCTGTGAGTTCGGTTAATGTTCCAGATGCTTTGAGGTTTAATGGGCATTTGGGGACACAAGTAAAAATGTCATTAAAACTTTTAATCATGGGCATCAGTGACACCATTTCTTCTTTATGATGGCCTTTTAGTTTACAAGTTGAGAAGATATCGCTGCAAATAGGCTATTATTGATGAAATAACACAAGGATCTAGTTTTTCTCTACTTTTATCTGCCTTTTCAACCAGCTTCTTTCTAATGGTGGGTATGGTTTTCTGTCCTTGGACACCAGATCAAATGC
The DNA here is from genome assembly GCA_037177055.1 of Atherinosoma microstoma. Taxonomy (NCBI): domain Eukaryota; kingdom Metazoa; phylum Chordata; class Actinopteri; order Atheriniformes; family Atherinidae; genus Atherinosoma; species Atherinosoma microstoma. Next base: position 13,754,832 of record JBBBVU010000023.1, on the reverse strand, counting down.
AAACTATTAATCTGTACCTGCAGTGAACCACAGTTGGTGCTGTAGTCCCTTCACTCTCTATGTGCCGTCTCACCAGTCCTCGGAACTGGATCAGGACTTGAGTGTCCTGTGGGACTCCATGATCAGGCCAGGCAGTGAAGTGGAAATGCTTTACTGTGCGTTCTTCTGAGGTGTTTTTCTTAAAGAGGGATTATATAAATGAGAATTTAGTTAGTGTTGGTCTGCGGTGTGGCTATAGCGATTGATAAATAATATACACTCATCATTTTTGATGGTAAATGTGTGACATTAGCAGCTAAAAACATTTCATGTTTTTCAAGAAAACCTTATTTGTCTCCTCAACACAGTTCAGTGTTTAATTGTAAAACTTTGAAAGATGTTTTTTTGTACATTTTTCACACCGAACTCCCTTAGTGTCCAGCTGGGCTCGTGTTGCTCAGACCTGACAGTAACCAACATCTCTCCATAGGAGCAAGGATCGCGGTTTTCAGGCCAGTATTGTTCACACTTAGTCTAAAAAAGCAACAACATGAAAATACAATGATTTGTACATTATATGATATGCATATAAGATTTTTACTTCCATCCGACAACATCTTAGCCAGAAGAATATAACATGAATTACTAAATTTTAGATGCACATATCTTTTAAATTCTTTCAATAACACATTAGAAATCTCCCAAAAACTTACCCGCCCTCCTTCAGTGCAGTTGGTTACCATGACGATACCTGTTACTCTCTGTTCCCAAATCATCCTCCAAAAATCATTGACTGTGGAAGGCAGGGGACCCTGTGTAGCGATGTACTCTCTATTGCTGTTGTAGCCCTGAGGAGATGTTTGCAAGTTTATTTCTTTCGAGGGTTTTACGTCTTATATTGCTCAGGTCAAACTTATAAATCCATTCTCTACCGAGACTTTATTTAGTCAGTGTGCAATAGTTACTGAAAAATTTCTATTGAATGATTGGCTGTAATAAAGCACTACTTACAGGCATGTAACTGGCATTTATATAGTCTAAAATCTCACTGGGACTTGATGTGTTTAGCTTCACCCGACACCAGTCATCTAGCGTGAGAAAATAGAAAATGGTTCAACTGCAATGCAACTCTAGGAAGTGGAATTACCTTAAACAACCATAAATTACATTAAACACCCACAGCCAGTCATTACAGCTGGAAGGAGTGTAGTGCAACAGTAAGAGGACATGCTTACATGGCAGGACGTTGGTGAAACGATTCTTCACTTTATTGTCAGGCAGAATAGCTACTTTGCGTGTCTGATCAGTGCCAACAGAAGCGAGTCCCTACATGGAAGTGATAGAAGATATGGCATGAAATTAAACTGAAATGGAAATTAGCACTGTGTTATGGAGGAAAGAATATGGTTGTAAAATGTTTGTGTACCTCATATTCTTGGCTGAAACCTCTGTTTTCATCCAAACTTAACTGATTGAAGTGGTCAGGAAACTTAGCCACAGAAATAGCTCTGAAATACAGAAGAAAAAACAACAACATAGCAAAGGTGCAAAGTAGAATTTTTATCACTTTGCCTAATTAAATGCTACAAAATATTTTTTTAATAATTAAATTACAGGAGACTTCTATTTAATCTTATATATGATGCATTTGACATGAGACTGCTAAAGCATTGAAATAAAATGAAAAGCCACAATTAAACTTATTCTTACTTCTCTTTTGCACTTGGTATTTTGGATCCACCAATGAATGACTTTTTTCTTCTGTAGGAAGGAATAACGCCATTTTACTGATTAGATCAATTGGGGTCAATCTGAGGGATCAAATTTCTCAATTTGGCGGCACTAACTTGATAATATCTGGTCTTTTAAGGAAAATGAAGACAGCCACACAGACTAGGATACCAAAAAGCAACACAGCAAAAAATGACCCTGCAATAACTCCTGCAAGGAGAAAGCAGTGGTTAAATCTTTTGTGGTTAACAATCCCATGATAAAGAGAAGTCACTTTTGCTCACCCCTGTGATCAGTAAGACAGAAAAAAACAAATGGTTCAGATTTCCTTTCTGCCCCGGACACTGAAACCAAAGACACTTTGTATTTTTTTGCAGGTTGGAGTCCATTTTTGATAATGTGGTCCTCTTTTCCATCAGCATTTTCAGTTGTCCCGGCCAGATTCACCTCCACCCTTGTCCACACACCATTTGGTTTGTCCCAGACAATGCGGGCAGAATAACCAGATCCCCAAAACTCACAGTGACCTCTTAAAAGAGGAGGAACTGCATATTCGCACCCCCCAGAAAAAAAAATAGGAAAAAAATAGGGATAAGTGCATTTACAATCACAATAATGATGCAAAAGACAAAGAACACAAGTTAGCATTTCATACACCATCCAATCATGTGATGTAAAATACCCATCAGTTCAAATCATTTTTAAAAAATAGTTCAAGCTTGTAAAACTACAATTACACTATAAGTTGTTTTCTTTTAAAAAGAAAAAGGTCCTGTCTTAATCATTCTTGTAATCATTAAATATCAATTTTAAAAAGACACATTTTTTATTAAATGTTTAAGTAACAAAATTGAAACACATTACAGCATTGTTGTGGCTAAGTATTTTAAAATCTTTAACCATAAACTACAGATTAAGAAATATTTCAAATTTCTGTGGCCAAACAAACTAAATGTTATGGTTGGAGCAAAAAATACTCACAGACTGTCAGCATGTGTTTACACTGTGGAAAAGATGTGGAAGATATTTCATATGCAAGCGATATTTCATAGGTTGCACCAGGGTAGAGTCCAATAAATGAGACATTTGCACCTCCCGGACTGACATGAACTTTTGATTCATTAGTGGCAGTAGCTTTTGAGAATAAGCCTTCAACTGTTCCTTGTATTGATGAGTTAGTAACATGCCACTTTACACTGGCACAATCTATGGCTGGAAAGAATGGGAAAATAATTTCAATAAACATTCACTTTGTTGAAGTTTCTGCATGATTCAATCAATTTGAATACTAATATTAGCCGTTTTTAAAAGTCTGTCAGAAAGAAGGCCAGTATACATACTTGTAACTGTGATATTCTTGTAAGCCATGCTGTTGAGTCCAGAAAACTGTGTGATCACGCTGAATGCATACAGCGTTCCAGGGTTGAGATTTGAGACAAAATATGACACTAATGATGGTGTAGTTTGATTAATAAAAGGAGCACTGGCATTCATTTCAACTTTGTATTCCCAGGCGTTATTGAAATTCTCCCACTGAAGAGTTATGCTGGTTGCAAAGCGTTGAATCACCTTGACTGAAGACACCATTGTAGGAACTGCGGAGAAAAAAAAAGAAGTTAAAGGGGGCACAGTTTTGTGTACCATTTTGCAAGTTAAACTGAAAAATGAGTGTAGCTTTAAATATATCATTAAAGAGCTCTGATGTAAGTTTTCGTGTGATCTATCAGAAACAAAGATTTAAAAATGCATTAAATATTCATAACTTGATGCACTAGTGACATCTCTACAGGTGTCAGTCTTAGCTCATCTTGTCCAACTATGAACTTCAGTGTAGTGAAGAGCTACAGCGTAAAAACACAGTAAGAAAGTGGCTTATTTTAAGACTCAACGGGATGTTCAAAACAAAAAGTTTCATTTGTTTTACTTTATTGTATTCTTAGTCAAACAACTAATCAGCTTTGGTAAATTCCAGTAAGTTATCAGCCACAATAAAAAACATCAGGTGACAAAAACCCTGTTCATTTTACTGGAATTGGCATTGTACTTTACTCAGCTACCTTTGATGCGAGTTCAAAGATTTGGCATGCCACTTTTTCAAGCCTCGAATATAAAAAGAATGATCTCTATTTCCTCATGGACAGGTTAATTATTGAACATATCCGAAAAAAATACATTGATCTGTTACTTCATCTTATCATGCACAAAATTGATAAAAGATCCAACTCTTATTGGAAAATTGGTCTGAGATAACATATAGCCCAAATCAACGCAGGACCGGAAACAAATATTCATCTATCACCTACCTGTTGCGGCGGAAAAAGAGTGTCCAGTGCTGATGACTCTCTCAAACACAGTGAAGAGAGTGAAATCGTACTTTGTCCCAGGAGTCAGAGGAGAGACCACATATTGTACTGATTTGTCTTCCTGGTTTGCACTAATATTCATCAACTTGCCG
>JBBBVU010000023.1:13727439-13747612 GCA_037177055.1 Atherinosoma microstoma | reverse complement strand
GTACTGATTTGTCTTCCTGGTTTGCACTAATATTCATCAACTTGCCGTCATATTCTAGGACGTATGTTAAGATGTTCACAACCTTGTCCCACTGCAGAGTTATACTGGTTTCATTCTGTTTTACCACAACTTTATTGACATTTTCTGGGGCTGGAGGAAAACAGAGGACAAAAAAACAGTATCAACACACATTGGTTCAATTGCTGAAAATTAAAAAAAAAATCAAGTCAAATATTGTTTTAAAATTGTTCTCCATTTCGGTTCGATTTCAATTCTCCTGAGTTATGAAGAATAATGAGGCAGATATACATGAAGCAACAGTTACAAAATATTATGTTCAAATAACAAGATATCTTCAATTGTCTACTATCATGGTCATTTTTGAATAGATGAAAAATTTTTTCAATCAACTCACTATTTCAGTCAAAAAGTAAACTTCTGTGTTATAGGGTAACACAATATAACAATTTATCTGGTGAACTCTGTAACAAAATGAAAACTGATGCAGTAAAACATTCATTGATCACTGACCTGTCACGGCAGAAAAATAGTATCCAGTGCTGTTGAGTTTCTCAAACACAGTGACAAGAATGAAACTGTAATTTGTCCCAGACCTCAGGGAAGAGACCACATGTTCTACTGATTTCTTTCCTTCATCTGCATTCACCACCACCTCTTTGCCATCATATTTTAGGATATATGTTGAGATGTTCTGAACCTTGTCCCACTGCAGAGTTATACTGGTTTCATTCTGTTTTACCACAACATCTTTAACATGTTCTGGAGCTGGAGGAGGACAGGGGACACACAGCTGTTTCAGTTAACGAACTTTGAGACCTGTTCATTTTTAAAACAGATTATTAAGAACTGTTTGTTTCCTTTTATAAGTTTAATCTGCCTCAGACATACTGAGACAGTAACACATATTTTAATGACAAAAAACTGACTAAACTGAAAATGTGACATTGCTCTATTGTTATTCCATTTCAGTATGATTCTAATTCACCCATTTTATTAAGAACAATGACATAACTGTACATGAAGCAGCAGTTATAAAATATGCTGTTCAAATGACAGGATATCTTTATTTGTATCATATGGTAGATTTAGCATGTGTTACTTTCTTTAAGCTTTATCTAACATTTTCTGTTATTAAGATGGTATTCATATATGAGGAAAGAGTTGGGCAATTTTAATAAAGTGGTTGTATGTCCTTTAACAAATGATGTATTATGTCTATGTATGTATATTATGTATAAGAAATGACTGTATTATGAAAAAATGACTTTGGAAACCTACTTTTAAGAATGTCAAACTATCACAGTTTATTGTTTCTTTATTACTTTTAAAACATTCAGTCATACCAAAAGAGCAACACAACTTAAGTATTTTAAGTGAAAAGATATGGATGCATGGTTGTGAATTTACTTATCAGTCGCGAGTAAACACCTTTGTTACTGAGGGGAAAAGCATTTTTAAAAAATGCAATAATATTTCCAGGTTTACAGCTAAATGTTAATCTTGTCTCAGTGTTTTATTCCATGTCACTCCTACCATACCGAATGAAAAATAGAGTTTACAGTTTAATGAGGGGGAAAAAAAGAGGAGGAGGATGTTGACTTTTGCCAAAAAATGTATCATTCATGGTAGTCAATCAGACCAGTGTCAAACACAAATTGTAAGCTGTTCATACTTACGGACTTGTGTTGTTGATATGTTAGAAGACTGTGTTGTGGCTGTCACTTGTTCACTGTCAGTGGCTTTCTAAAAAAATAGAAATAAAAAATAAAAAAAAAGGAATAAGATTCACCGCAGAGAAGATGAAACAGTCCCAAAAATCCCAAATGTTTTCTTTCATACTGTACTAAAATACTAGAGGACCATCTGATTATGGAATCAACTCTGTTAAGACGAGGCAAAAGCAATCTCTCAGTATTCCTAAACAATACAGACTAAATACAGACTATCTTCAAATCTTAATTTAAATTTCCATCCAAAGTAAATTGACAAGGAACAGGTGCTACAAAGCATGTCCATCTAGATATTCTACTGTACTCTGCTTATGGGGACATGGTTGCACGTTGTTAAGGTGTTCGAATGTTGATGAGCGGAAAACTAAAGTCGTATGCAAATAATAGCATGGTGATTGATTCAGGATTCTGCAAGTCTACTTCCTAATGTACACTAAATGTAAGAACACTTAAACCAAATTAGGTAACAAGATACACGTATAAAACAACTGTGACCATCCTTTTTTTTTTTTTACATTAAATCAACTCATCTTCATCAAGAATCAGTGTGTGTGCACTGCAGTTTCTAAAAATATCTTCATGTCCTTCTCGCCTCACATAACAATTAAACATGTCATTATTTTAAAAAACCTTGAAAACTATACAGAAACATATAATTTTGTTTACAATATATAAACAATTTAAAAATGAATATTTAAGATATTCCTCACTTATGAAGTTTTCCCCAATCAAACTTTTGTTCCTCAGAGGAAGTGAGTGAGGATTAGATTAGTGCAACGTTGGAAGAATAAATTCAGATTTCACCATCTGAAAAAGTCCATAATCTAGTTTCTTTTGTTTCTTCTTTTTTTTACTTTTTCTGATTTTGCTGCTGCTTTCTGTCCATACTGATATTCAAGAGAATGTACTTTTCTTTCCAACCTTCAATATGATACATGTCATACAATGAGCCTTTACAGTGATTTTAATAGCATTGTTTCTTTTTTCCTGAGGTCTAACCTTCTGAATACAGAAGGTTAGTCATAATTTGATCACAACCAAAGTATTAAAAAGAATAAATAAATACTTACCCAAAGCACACTCAAGAAGGCAAACAGCAACAAGAAGCCTGAGGTGGATTTGAAAGATAAGAGCGTCATCATCACTACAGATTATTAGCCTACACACATATTATATACACATTAAACTACTCTGATATCCAAAGGTGAACTTCAGCTCTCTATTCTTGATGCTGCCAGTGGTGTGTTGACGAAATAAACAAATATGTCCAAGCCAGGGCTAATGTAGTCCAATATTATCTTTATTCCAAAGGTGTTGACTTTTAATTCTCAACCACGTCCTCCTTCTGTAACCTCTGGTCCCTTCTTATATTACTAAGTGACTAAGTAAATAGCTACTTCTCCTTTTAGGCCTTGTACAAGCACAGAGACCTTTGCCCCGCCTTTTACTTCCTTGTTAACGGTCATAGTGTACCACTTGTCAAAGGTATGTCAATCCAGAAAGATTTGCCTGTTTTAAATGTTTATTGGCACATATTGCTTTATATCTGCCTGGTTCATGCTGGTAACTGTCTGTATACCTTTATGATGGGTAAATAAAAGATGGCCGATTTTTCATCTATTGTATAAAGTCAGAGAAAGCTTTCAAATATAATTTAAAACAAGTATAATTTGTTTGTTTGTTAGTTTTTTTGCAATTTAAGACCTTTGAAATGATTATTCTAATGGTATCTTAGTTGAAATCATAGCATGGAGTAATATCAGAGAACTATAGATTTGCTGTTGGTTTCTGTCCACTGTTTCAGTTATCAGTGGTATTTATAGCTTCCTTGTGGTTGAGACCTATAAGGAACTGTGAAAACAGAAAATATCATAGTCAGAACATAAGTCACACCACTCTTTATGATGTTATGAGCAGAGCTCAATAAAAGTGCTGATATGCAATAGAATTTTTTTCCACTGCTAGGGAAACATATGGAGGAAGTAGCATTCATAAATTATTTGCCGAAAGGTTTCCCCATCTTTCAGTGTTATTATGGTGCCATTAAACAAAACTATAATGACCTTCCCCATTTGATAATTAGCATAACTAATCTTCCGTCCACAAAGCTTTTTGATTCAACTTTAACACTAAATTACAAATTTTTATTAAGGGGGAGCATCATCCTCCATGATAATTTTTTTTAATGGTATTTCAAGACTTGTACTCTGATGTTAAAGTGAACTCATATTTAACATGGTGGTTTAGAGGTTTTTTAATTATTATTTTCATTCCCACAGTCAAGAAACCTTAAAATGCTCATAGTTTCTCCTATCATGGTGGCAGAGAGCAAAATTTCAACAATTAGAAAGTTAATAAATCTTTACAACACTGAGATCCATCCTGATACCGCACCACAAATAAGCGCTTTGAAATGTACCTTTCTTACATTTAAATTTAAGCACTGCAAAACTGCAAGTATTCAAAGGTCAGTTTATAGTCATTCACCATTTTGTGCAAAGAGGCTCATAGTTATTTTGATATGTCTTTGCACATAAGCAGGGTTCTCGACTTGTGTTCCTGAATGTATATAAAAAAAAAAAGCAAATGTCAAAGAAGAAGTAGTAGGTGCAGTATTTCTGAGCAAAAGTATATGACCCCTAATTTTAGTGAACTAAATACCTTGGAGAACAGAATATGGTATTCCATTTTGTCCAAAAGGGAGAAACATTTCTTAAGCCAAGTAAATGGCTTAGGTAATGCACTGGGGTATTACACCATCCACAGACAGAGTAAGATAATTGGATCAAAGTCTCTAAAAAAATAGATAAAATAAAAAGCTCTTGGGTGTGTGGTTGGAGACAGCAGATAACATGATGGTAAGAATAGGGAGAAAACAGTGGCTGGACTGTAAAACAGACATTGTGTGCTTAGTGGGAGACTGTCTGGAAAACACTCATACAGAAAATATGAGTTAGAAGGCAGACATCTCATCCAGTGGAAAAATGACTCACTTACATGAATACCTGGAGGGATGAGAGCCTTTCCAATCATGTTTTCAATTTGTAAATTCAATGCTACCATGATTGTGTGGCCATGAAAAGAATAAAGTAGGTATGTAATTAACTGAATAAATGTCGGTCACACTCTCCAGACCGGTAGGTGCTCAGAAAACACACAATTACACTATCCAGAACGACACTCACATAAAAGATGAACAGTAGGGGGCAGCAATAAACAGCAATGTCTAAATTACCATAACCTATAAAAGGAAGAAGAAGGTGTAGCATGACAAGGGATTTTTGTCGTGAATTGTAAACAAGTCTGCCACTCAGTGAAGGTACTGGTAAACTGAATTTTGCGTTATTTTATTATTAAAGTGGTTGACTAGATTAAAAGGCTATATTTATGTGTTGCATACTTATTAAGCTTTAGTCTAACTAAGACGCAGTTTACTAGTAAGTTAGCTAGCCATTGTTTTGTTAGCGCTAATGTTATCTAATCAGCCAGCTTCTCAATACCTGTCATAACCAACATAACTTGGTGAGGTTTATTATTAAAGTAGCGTTAACGTTTGGGCGATTGTTGTACAAGGTTGTCAAGTTTACCGGTGTTAGCCGAGCTACACTTGTAACAACCGCTAACGTTGTGTACTAATCATACAGTCAATGGTGCTAATGTTAGCCTTGCTGAAGACGTGAGCTCATATCACTCCCTCACACATGGTTGCTAGGCTGTTTCACTGAGCCCTTTAAATATCGGTTGTGTAAAGGCTGGCTGGCAAATACGAGCAGAATTTGATCAGGAGCGGTCACCTTGGAGGGAAGGTTTGCCAAAAGCGATTTTTAATCAAGTTTTCCTCAGTGAAAAAAGTATAAAATAACTACTCTTTAAGCTACAAAAACTGAAACTTCTTTGGTGCGTTTTAGGACATTATCGGAATTTTTTACATAGTGTCATTTAATGCTATATATTTTTTTCTGTCTTTTTAGAAATGCAGTCTACAGTAAAACAAAACTTCAATGCGGAGACCGAAGCAGACATCAACAAACTTGTCAACCTTAAGCTCAATGCTTCCTACACTTACCTGTCCCTGGTAAGCACTCATATCTAGTCACTATGATTTAGCATTATAGCTGCAGTACATGCATTTTGTTATGTAAGCCATACCACTGCATACTGCCCTCATTGCTGTGGCTCCCATTTCTTGTGTCTGCATGGTGATTTATATATTTTTTCTGTATTCCCTTGTGTCTTGTAGGGGATGTATTTCGACAGGGATGATGTTGCATTGCCAAATTTCTCCAGTTTTTTCCTGGAGCGCTCTGTGAAGGAAAGGGAACAGGCTGAGAAGCTGTTGGAATATCAAAACATGAGAGGAGGCCGAATTCTGCTTCAAACTATTGCTGTATGTGTCAAACAATTATGGATGGCATTTGGGTACAGACTGGAATAATTATGGGTTCAGTGGTTGATCAGAGTTCAACTTTTTTGTCTTAGAAACCAAGTAGAGAAGACTGGAGAGGAGGTCTGGATGCATTGACCTTTTCTCTGGAATACCAGAAATCCCTCAACACATGTGTCCTTGATGTGCACCGCAGAGGTGGCAACCACAATGATGCACATGTAAGTCTGGCACTGTTTTTTTTAGATTTAAAAAAAAAAAAAAAAAAACATTTTTTAAATGCTATTTGTTTTCAGACATCATAGGTGTGTCATGGAGAATGCTTGACTTGCTTGGCTATAATTTTCACTGCTTTCTGTCCTTTTTTTTTTTTTTTGTAGCTGTGTGACTTCCTGGAGCAGGAGTTTCTCATCGACAGCCATGATACCATCAAGAAGCTGGGTGATTACATTGGTAGCCTGACGCGTCTCACTTCGTCTGAGCCTCATGGCTCCATGGGAGAATATCTGTTTGATAAACACACTCTGTAAAGGTCCCCGCTGTGTCATTGACACCAACTTCTACAATATGCAAAAGGTCAATATTTGTTTCCGTTAAGATAACTTGACACTATTTGCACATTTTACCCTGAACTCCATTCTTGTACCAAAGGAACAAGAGAAACTCAAGCAGGTTAACTGGAAATACCTCATATTTTCTAAAATAAAATGACATAACTGAAAAACAAAGTTCTTAAGATGGTGCAGAAAACCTCTAATTTGTTGCCATGAAATTAGTCACTTGTTTAGACTTTACCATGTATCATGCATTCCTATATCATGTATTTCAGTCTTTTTGTGAAAATGCATACAATTTTGTATGATATTGTTCAAGGATTTTAAGATCTGGAAAGTAATTAAAATCTGTCTACAACTTTGTTTTCTTTTTTCTTCTTTCACTCCCCACTTAGCTGATACATTATGTAGCCTGAACATATTTTTGTGGGTGGATCTTGTCTGTAACCTATAGGACACTGAAAAGATAACAGGACTTTGCTTACTCACTGAATGGGAGCTTACCGCTTTATATTGGACTACTGGACAGTTTGTGGTTTAAAGATGACGCTGCGTGTTTTGTTTTTGTACTGGAATTGTATTTTTCTGTAAAGATAAGTTTCGGGTGCAGAAGCATGCTAACAGTATTCAAGTCGAGGCTATAGGCTGCATTATGGAGTTTTTCTTTCCCAGTTTATCAGAACTGCATTGTACTTTAACACATATGGACCATTGTGAAATTATTAGTCTATTTTCTGTTTAAAAAAAAAAAAAAAGTATTAGAGTACACATGTAGGATATATGCTTTTACAGGAAAGGAAATATTCCTGTTGGCAGACTGCATAAACTATGTGTTGCTTCTGTATTTACATGCAGAAATATAAAGCGTAAGTTCACTGCTGTATATTTCATTTCAGTGTTTTGTATTTTATTAGTTAATCAACCAGTAAAAACTCCAGATGTTAAGGTGTAAATACAAGGCAGAATGCTATTGGGTGCTCTAAAATTGTGTGTGGTATTCTACAGTAAACTAGTAAGCCAAGGGAAGGGGAAAATGAAATGTCCACTCTCACTGAAAGTTGTTGGTAGATTGACTTACTGTAAAGACAGCTACGCAGAGGGGATTAGTGAAGGGCTGGATGCTCTACAATCTCCTCATCCTGATGGGTAAACACAAACACAATTACCATTATGAACAGTCACTTGTATGTTTTAAAAAAACTTAAATTGGTCTGTTAAAAATAAAACAGCTTAGTGGGAAAACAAGGCAAGGTTGCTGTTTGGTCTTCATTCATTCAGTCAGATATAAAGCAACAGATGCGTCGTCAGCCTTCTAATATCAGGAGGAGGGGTAGTAGGGGGATTAACCGACAACACTGCTCTAGTGATTTGCCAGTGCTTTGATGTAAAAAGGTTTCAGGGAGTCTGCCAGTCAACGACAGCAGCATCCTGAAAGGACTGAAAAGTATTTGAGGGCAAAAAGCAGTTAGAGTGGAGGTAACAAAAAAAAATAGTAAGAATTTGTCCAACAGCTCTTTCTGTATAGAGGGAATTAAAGAAACCCATCAACAGGTAAGATGAATGCTGAAATTTCAGACATTTTTCTGATTTAAATGCCATAGGTGAGAAAATGGAACATTTTAAACACATTTTTATTACAAAGTTTGAGAAAAACCCACACATAGGAGTAGTTGACTTCCTTTGTGGTTTATTTGTTGTGTTTTTTTCTAATCAATCTGTGCAAAACCATTAACCATTTAATAAACGTTACAAAGTAATCATATTTATATTTGTTTTGTTTTTTTTCATTTCAAGTCAGCATTTTTCCTCATTAACCCGATTAGTTACCAAAACAAAATATTCATTAATATGTCTAGCCGCTACATAAGTCTCTCACATGTACTCAGCTTGAATGTTACTGCTAGGATGTTTTTATGTGAGTAATTTTGTTTACAAATCAGTTTTCTGTAATCTGTAATGGTAGTTACATTGAATATTGAATGTGAATCTACCAATTCATTTGAATGATTAAATTTACTTGAAATATTATACATGAAAACTACAAATAAAAAGACGGGTTTCTCTGAATCCTGGTTCTAGCCACTGGGATTCCTTTCAAACGCCTAGAAACCATTACAGATAACCTTTCAGAAGGACTTAACAGGGTTTGAAAATAGAAGAAATATTGATGGAAGAGACCATTTTCTATTTATTAAAGCATTGAGAATTTGTGATTTTGGATTAATATTGTAGTGCTTGAGTTTAATCCTGTCTAGCAGAGACCATGACGAGAGGAAAATGGAGATGGGATGGATGTGGAAGGGAAGGCGTGGGCTATGGGATGAATGAGATAACAGGGAGTAGGAGAGTAACAGAGGGATTAGGGTCAGCCATGTTGAGCATCTGGCTTAGAGATGTCCTGTGCTCCTGGACTGTGCTGCAACACACAAACACAGGGATTACATGGCATACATGTGAAAATGTGTTGTGACTCAATGTATGAGCCAACTTGACTGACAGTAACAGACTGACACAGTGTGAATAACCGCTCTGGTTCTGCTGTTTTGACAGCTGACATGAGGCTGGTCAGTGATGGGGTCCGAATCCGGAGGGCTGCTGAGCCTTCCGAACCAGAATCGGAGGAAGCAACAGAACCAGCTCATCATGAACATGCTCATTCAGAGCACCACGAACACTCACAAACAGAACATCACCCCAGCCATGACTACAACCACATGAAGGAGAAGTTCATGACTGAACTGAGTCATTTGCCAAGTAAGACACTTTACAGCACAACTTTGGTGTGATCTTTTCATTTTGAAAAATCAATATAACATCATTTTATCAGCCATGTGTCTCAATCTAATGACATCAAGAAGGATAGCTGATATTTTTTCTGAGGGTTTTCTTTATTTATTTATTTTATTCTCTATTTTTGTTAATTCATTTTATTTCTAAATTCTTCTTACTGTTTTGTGCACCCCGCTGTAATGTGTCTAATGTTTGTATGTAAAGCACCTTGAATTGTCATGTACATGAAATGTGCTACACAAATAAACTTGCCTTGCCTAGTAAGTGAAAACTATTGTTAATGATGGCAAGAGTAAAGCACTTAATGATAACTGCTGGTGCTTTGACATTACTGCGGTTGTACAGGACCACTCCCAGCTAAAAGAGTGTTATTATCTGATTATGGAGAAGGGTGTTACTGACCAAACGCATGCTCAGCAAACCGTCCTAAAATAAACGAGCACTGAAACATTTTTTAGTTTCTTTGAGTCCTCAACGTTCATATCAGTAGAATCATATTAAATGTTAGCTTTGTGTATAATGCCTTTTGGAAGCTTAAGTTAAGCTGTGTGTATTTTCAAATATTAAGGACTTTTTGTGAAATGATATATTTTCAGACAGGCTCCTATCTGACATGATAGGCTCCCATTTTGTGTACAGTGAGGACTGATTAGCCTGTTTACATCCTCTGCAGTTCCTGTGTGGGCAGTAGCAGCCATTGTTGTGTTGGTCCTGGTTTTGTTGGCATGCTGCATCTTCTGCGCTTTCAAAAAATGCTTTGGAAAAAAGAAAAAGCCAAAGAAGGCGAGGGAAAGAAAGACAGGTCGCCGCAGAAAGGCGAAGGAAGGTGAAGGAGAGGCCGGAGAGAAGGTGACATACTGCTGTATTTCTATTCACTTATTCTCCTACAGTCTTATCTGATTAAGAGCTCCATGAAGATGTTTTATCCTGCAGGAGGGGGAGGAGAAGAAAGAAGGGGAGGAGGAAGAGAAAGAACAGGAAAAGTTGGGTAAGCTGGAGTTCTCCTTGGACTACAACTTCACAGATGCACAGGTGGGTCCTGCATGAAAACATCAAAAGTTTCACTGGTTGTGTTTTTTATTCTGCCAAATGAAGGTCATTCTAACACTATCTCTTTCCTGTGAAGCTCATAGTGGGCATTATTCAGGCTCAGGACCTTGCTGCCATGGATATGGGGGGAACTTCAGACCCCTATGTCAAAGTTTTTCTGTTGCCAGACAAAAAGAAGAAATATGAGACTAAGGTTCAACGCAAAAACCTGTGTCCTGTCTTCAATGAGACTTTCATTTTCAAGGTACCTCATGCCTGGTGTGCATCTGTCCAATGGATCTTTCTTGTTTTTATATTTATGTCATAGCTTGTGCTGTAATTGTACAACTTTTACTTATCATAACAGGAAATTTAGTCTGTCTTCCCTCACCTACTTTATAACCAAATAACTTTTCTTTCTAGATTCCATACGCAGAGTTGGGCGGAAAGACTTTAGTGTTGCAGGTTTTTGACTTTGACCGTTTCTCCAAGCATGACATGATTGGTGAAATAAAGATTGCAATGAACAGTGTTGATTTGGGCCAGCCCATGCAACAATGGAGGGACATAGAGAGTGGTGAGAAGGAGGAGGTGAGATTAACAGTGTATTTATTCAAAAATGTCAGTTATGGTCAATTTTAAGGATAAGCATTTGCATTAAAAAATCCCATTCATACACAGAATTTCTCTTTTTTTATATATGTACAAAATAGCTCATTTCCATTTCTTGTGAAATATAATAAATCATTTTATTTTGGAGTTTTCTCAATATTCCCTTAATTCAATTTGATGTTAATTTACGACGGATTTTCCCGAAATGTCCTTTCAGCAAGAAAAACTGGGTGATATTTGCATTTCCCTACGCTATGTACCCACTGCTGGGAAACTGACCGTAAACATTATGGAGGCCAAGAACCTTAAGAAAATGGATGTTGGTGGCTTATCAGGTAAACAAATCTCATTCCTTTGACCAGTATTATCATTGTGCCCCATATTGGCATAATTCCTCACAAAACCATACAGAAAACTCATGTGTTGAAAAATAATCTTACCTTCTTCTCTTTCACAAGATCCATATGTGAAGATTGTCCTGCAACAAAATGGGAAGCGGATTAAAAAGAAGAAGACAACAGTCAAGAAAAACACACTCAATCCTTACTTCAACGAGAGTTTCAGCTTTGAAGTCCCCTTTGAGCAAATACAGGTGAGGTTTACATCACTATGACATAATAAGAAATATAATGGTGTTAAAGAGTCGAATGAGTGTAATGCTTTTTTTTTCCCTTCCAGAAAGTACAGGTTGTCATCACAGTATATGATTATGATAAACTTGGGAGCAATGACCCAATTGGTGGGACCTTTATGGGCTATGGAGCTACAGGAGTTGGATTGCGTCATTGGTCAGATATGCTTGCCAATCCCAGACGTCCAGTAGCCCAGTGGCACACTCTCCTGACTGAAGAAGAAGTAGAAGCAGCACTCAAAGCAAAACCTCGTTAGAGTAGCGCCTTGATGGAAGATTACATGCTGCCGAGATGTTATTTGGTGTAAAACCTGGTGTTTTATCAAGATGCATGTTGTGCTTTCCATTTTGTTTCCTTTGAGATACAGGCATATGACAAATGAAAGCAAAACAAAGGCGATAGGCCTTATTATCTTTTCTGATATGCAGTCAAAACAATTTGGGTGTTTTTGTCCCCAATGGAGGGGGGCACTGTCATCCCAGAAGACATCACTTCCATTACTGGTGTCTTTGTTGCATCGTGGAATAAAGGTGATTATCACATGATGCCTCCTCTGCAATAGCTCCATCTTCTATGGGCATAAATGGACTCAAGCAAACATGGCAAAATGCTACCTGCCTGTAGGGGTTAATGGTTCAAGAGGGTTTTTTGTCACCTGCCTGTACTTTGTGTGTTGAGTGTGTATGTTGTGTGAGAGTGTATGTGTCCACACGCCTATGTAACATATAATTTTTGATATTTGATTGTAATCAAAACCTTGACTTATCCTATGTAGCTATCTTATTCTGTAATCCAACATGATTCCGTATTTGTATATCTTGAAAACAGTTATTTATAAATGTGCACCTTCTCTGTATACTTCAGACCCCTATGTCAAAGTTTTTCTGTTGCCAGACAAAAAGAAGAAATATGAAACCAAGGTTCAATGCCTTTTATTCATCATTCATTACATTCATCATGTAATTCTGTGAATCATTCATTTATGTATAAATAAATGATTCACAGAATTACATTGTGCTGTGAAACAACAGTTGTCTCTGGTAATATGGTAGAGTATAGAGATTATATGTTCTGTATATTGGGCTTTCTGGTCATTTTTTAGTGTTGTGGTGCGACAGTGTCTTGTAAAATGCTAATAAACCTACTTTGGCCAGTTTCACAAAATTGTTTCCTGTTATGACTTAAGTTAAATTAACGTTCATATAACAAGTAATAAGTGTGTAATATATTGTATTTTGAGGTTCATTTATCATAATATATAACATAAATATATTTATTATATAATGTAATATTTAAATCCATACATGTCGCCGGTAAATGACGTCTGCGTCCCCCATGTTGAAGTGTTGCCTAGCAACAAACCCCAAACTTTCTGTAAGGGCAGCTGGAGACTAAGGGCTAATCTTACCCAGTTATCAAACTGTATATGAGGTGAGTTTGAACACTACTTTGCTAAGTCCTAATCCTACGTACAGTTAGTGCTAATTTTAAGCTAATACAGACACGGACATAGCTTGTTTTGGTTTGACGTAAACCACTGTCGTTGACATTACAGGATGAGTGCGGGACTTGCGTCTGAGGGACCGGGTTGCATCACTTGGTGGGGTTTCAGTCCAGCGCGCGACCTGCTACATTCAGGTGGGTGAGAGCTTCCTGTGCACGAAGATTGAGGATATTCTGGCTATAGCTGCTAGGTGTTCATAAGTTTTTTTTTCCATCAGTGGTTTAGATTTATTCTAGAAACTTTGTAGGCTAGTAATATGTAAGGATGGTAGAATAGCAGCTTAGAGTGTAGGTTGGAAGTCAGTGCGATGAAAACAAAAATATTTAAATATTTAAATCAATGTACATCACACTTGTAATTAAACTAGTGCTGGTCTGTGTGTAACCTTGAAGAACACACAAAGGCTTCAATGAAGAGGCCACAACAGTCAGTGTGGGTTATACACATGCATTTATTTTTTTATAGTTTAAACTCCAAAAATAAATAAAAAGACAAGAAAGAACAAGATGATAGTCATGCTACGGCTGGGAGACCAACCACTCACTGCAAAGGCACTGGGGATATCCTACAAATCAAAAGAACTATAAACCGTACATCCTACACAAAATAAAACATCAATTTCACCACCTAAAGTGAACTCCCAGTATCCTAACTGCACCGGTGAATGGAGGACCATACCAGCCACAGCACTAGAAACAAGAGGGAAACAGAATGTTAAAACTAATCCTGCACTAACAGTAAAATCAATAAAGCTTAAATGTATTAAACTACACCAAAATGGCAGTCAGTGCAATGCCAGCTGCACAAGGAATCAAACTATTCAGTGGGGTGTGAACAAAGGGTCTGAGGAGAATTGAAGCCTGCAGTCACACCTGCTACTAATCAGTTCCTCCTTCAGTTCTTGCCTTCCCTGATTGGTCTCCAGTCTCTGCAGCGTCCTAGTGACCAACTGCTACATGTGCTTTTGTGTAAAATGTTGTACTCAGATCTCTTGTAATTCCAAGACTGGCGGACATTATACATCAGATATAGGAGTGTGGGATTTCTATAAAGTCTGTCCTTGAATCTGTACATTATGTTTTTGCATTGTCATAAAGCAAAATGGAGATAAGTCAGTGTGAATACAAGTGACAGTAAGAACAATGACAACCATACTACCTAATAAGAACATCAATTTCTTGGTAAATAAAACTAAGAATTCAAGAGTTTGTCTTGCAGAATATTTTATAGAATAGTATTTTTAAGGGTTTTATGTTACACTAGTAGATCTTTTAATATAGTAATATAAGTTTTGATTGAGTTTATCCTGTCCACAAAGCCAGCCAAATCAGCAAGGAACACCAAGACAGTCTCTGTTTAGTATATGAAATATCAAACTACAGTAGCACTGATGTCATGATCTGGGAGTTTTGGTTCTGGTTTTGTTTTAGGTCTTGTTAGATTTCTGGTTTTAGTCTTTTTTATTTCCTTGGTCTGTTTCTTGATTTCTTGCTGGTCTTTCTTGAGTTCAGGTTGTGATTTATGGGTTTCATAGTTTGTATTTATTTCTGTTCCTCTGTGCGGTCTTTGTTCATCGTATGTGGATTTTATGTTCTGCTCTAGTAAACATTTTGGTTAGGCCACTTCCTGTTTTATTCTGTTGTTGCCCTCTTATGTATTCAGTTAAATTGACTTCCTATTCTGGTCTTCACTGATCCTACCTGGTCTTCACTCCTGATTGTCACACCTACTCCTCATTTGTCATATCTCTCTCAGTTTAATTTTTCTTTGGTTTCCTTCACTCTTTGTCAGATCCTCTATCCTGATTCAGTTCATTATGCTGACTTTTTAGTCTTAGGTTGTAAATTTAATCTGTTAAGGAGTTTTGGTTCTTGTGCTTTTGTTCATCTTGCTGTTGTAACATGCAGCATTTCATTTAATGAATCCTATTTCCCATGTCCACCTGCCTCATAGTCCTGCATTTGGGTCCTTTTTTCCCCTCATCTCCAACCATGGATCATGATGACAGTTAAATTATTTTCAACAACTGATTCAAATAATATTACAAATGGGAAGAGCTTGATCCTCTGAAATGTACTTGATACCAGTGGGCATGTGCTTACATTTTTATGCCAATCCAAAAACAACACGTAGCTTTACTTTTGAACCAATAAACATTTAACTTAACACAGTAGCTAACAATGCAGTGTATACTTTGAAAAACCATAATCAAACATGATATAATTTACCAATCAAAGCCATCTTTTGTGGTTTAGTGCAACAGGTACATGGTATTAAAAAGTACTGAGGTTTTATTTCACAGCCCAAATAGAATACCATGCTGTGCTTTATCACGATTTCTCTATCTGTACCTAGGCCCTGTGAGACATGAAGGACACCTCAACGTTTTACTGGTTGGCAGTGGCGATCCAAGACATATTTTGAAGACCATTGCTGGTTTGCAGGACAAACAAACTCTTCATGTGAGTTGCAGTCTCTGAAAGTGTTCCCGTTGAGAACAGAAGGCCAACGTTGCAAGTCTTTTTTTCTTTTCTGTTTCACTGCAGGTATGGGTGATAGAAAACAGCATGGAGGTGGTGGCTAGGCAGCTCCTGCTCCTTTACCTCGCACTGATGCCCAAGGAAATCATGGGAATTAATGGTGGGTGGGATTTTGGTGAATTGTTAATTCTTTAAAAGCCTAAACCTCTACCTTATCTTATCCTGTTTTTTTATTTTTAGAGAAGACAGAGGTTTTCCTGGAGGTGTTTGGAAACAGTGAAATTCGCAGTCAGACAGAGGAGACGCTGCAACGAGCAGCATCACAGCTCTCTCTGTTTGTTACTGAAACACTGGAAGCAGCCACACACTCCTGCCTGGACACAACTCTTCTCAAGGTAAAACAATCTGCCAAACAAGCTTCTTCTTCTCTGTTTCAGCCACATCTATGTAAAACTAGATAAGAGATAACATACATGGTCACGGAAATGATTCTGTGTAATTGCTCTACAAAATCAGACAGTTTTTTTTAATTTCATTTACCGAGTATTTCTACAGTTTAAGGAGCGAGATGAGCTAGCCAGGATATTCAAGTTGTGGATTCAATCGTCCTCGTCTGAGCGTTCTGATCGTATGCTAATGGCCAAAGCCTGGGATTATCGGGTCAGGCAGCATCTAGGTACCCGCTATGACTCCAAGAAAGGCTGCTTTGACTGGGATCTTACAATGAAGCTGCACGAGAAAGGGGTAACCAAGATTTTTATTTCTTTTTGTATCGCCAAAATATGCTCTACATAAGCATCTGGTTACAGAAACCGAGGTTCTTTAGTCATTTGGAAGTTTGAATGTTGCACTGAAGGATTTAAGCTCTTTCTGTATTGATTGTGTGCAGTGTGGCGTCATTAACAAACATCAGTATGTGCAATGGAGAGAGCAGGGATTGGCTTTTGAAATGAGGGAAGGTATCTACCAAATAACTAATCCAACTTTGCTCTCGTCCAGAATTTTTCGTCAGGTAAGTGCTTATCTAACAGAGTTTATGAATGAAATGGTTTGAAGAAATACAGTTTCATATCTATGTTTTAGTGTGTTTATATGTGTGTTGACAGACTGCAGACAAAGTGGCAGTGAGAGGTTACTGGGGAGATATTGTATCTAGTCCTTATCTTTCCTTTGGCATTGAAACTGATGACAAGAGTCTACTGAAGACACAGAATGGGCAACACATCAAGGTAAATATACAGGAGTATTGGCAAAGATTAGTTTTCTCTTCACCTACTTTTCATTATACAGTTAAGGTCAATTGTAATTAAACTGGAAAAAAACTATTTTTATTGCCTTACATCCACAGACGGCCCAGGATATTTCCTTTGCAAACCTCCAGGTATTATTCCAGTCCCTGTCCAGTAGAAGGAGCTGCCTTACTACTTCTCAGTCAGACAGAGAGGCAGAGGAGGCATCCACACAAACTGACCAGAATTCTGTCAGGATTAATGGTAAAAGGCTTTAAAAGCTAGCTTTAAATGGGTAACAACGTACAAGCAGGTTGGAACCAAACTGGCAACTCGTGCATCTGTAAAAGTTGTTAAATCACAGCAAAAATGCCTTGTTGAATCATTTCTTGCTTCAGGTTTTTTTTTTAAAGTTTTTGATCAAAGGAAAAGAATTGGGAACTATGTTCTCAAGTTCAAGAAATGGCACAAGTGAAACTTGTTTTAATGTTTTGTAAAGGGAAAAAAAAAAAGCAACTAAACTTGAATTTTCTGAAATCCGCTTCAGACCTGATGGACATAAATGGGGTCTCTGTGACATTCCTGCCTTTGGATTCACTTCAAAAACTGCCAGAAAAACAGAAATATTCCCAATACTTCAACATAATTTACTTCTCTGCCAGGTAAGCTATTTCACCCAAATTCCATCTATATATTTATCTTAATTGTAAAAACAGGACTCTTTAACTACTCAGTCACATAGACTGCAGATCTGACTGGTCACCACGTTTCTTTTTCCCTCCCGGTCTATGCTGCAAAGCTGTGTGCACCAGATGCACCCCATGATGAGACAGATTGCAGCACCAGACGCTCTGCTTGTCGTGGAATTGGCCAAGTGAGGGTTCTTATTGCAACAAGGCTTGTTACCATGGTGACTTTACATCACCAAGAGTACAGTGACTGCTGTGTAATAATTGCACAGTATTTGCATTTGTTTAACTAATATTTCTGCCCAGCTCATATCCTCATATCATGTTTTTTTTAGTTAACAATGACAGTGACTGCCAATGTATTTGTGTGTCTTAGGTACATTTTGGATCTGAACAAAGAGCAAGAAGCAGGCTTTGCGAAGAAAGTGTCTTCCATGGCTCTAGAGGCTGGATTTGAACCGTGGTGGTGTGAGGGGAGCAGCGATGATGCACATGCAGTTTTCATTCAGCAGAAGAATTGAAGGTGGTTTGCTTCATGACAGCAGTTTATTCTACAAGCAGCCGTCATAAAATTGTGAATGTAAAACATATCAAGTCATGCAGCATACTTGCAACATTCTTTTTTTTTCACTTCTTTTATTTTTTCCCTTCACAAGCCACTTTTTGCCTTTAAAATATCACAAAAAGCATAAAATGTATATAAATAACAGGAAAGAATTCCCAAAGTGCCATGATAATACACAACGATATGATATCTCACAATTCATAATTAGAAGATTTATCTTAACAAGATGCAAGACACATACAGTTTTTTCATTCATAAGGAAGTTTATCAGCCAATAAGCAGAAATAGTCAGAAATCTGAAATATTAACTCATATATGTTTTTTGTAGCTGTGGAATGTGATGTTTGTGATTTCAACAGATATTCCTATATTAATTCCAGTTTGAATAACATTGGATGAAATGTTTATTTTATTTATGCATGCATATTAAAAACCACAAATGCTAATGTAAATTGATACATTCCAATAAATATCTCACAAAAACCTATCACATCTCATTCTGCTCGACTAGTGAATGCTGCAAAACTGCTGCAATCTCATCCTGAATTCTGTGAACCATCCTCTCGTTTGCTTGTGTCTCCTGTGTGTATGTGGGTTTACTTCCAGCGTCCTCCAACCTTCCCTTTACCGTGGACCTTTTTACTGCATAAAGACAATAAGATTACAGATTACAAGCAGATCTCACAGTATTAAACCATTTTCAGTGTGGTTTTAAAAAGAGAAGTACATCAGTTTCCTTTTCTTTATTTAGCTATGCAAACATTCTAGATAGCTATGCATCCTGCTCAGAAGGAAGTACTGACATAAGTATTTCCTGTGTGCATGCATACACTGCAGCCGTTGATTTGTGACATATTTGCATCGTCAAAGCTCAGGAGTTGTTCTGCTTTGCTTCTTTTGGGTGTTAGGAGTTGAACAACTGACAATTGTGACAACTAGATTAACTCAGCCCTTAGTAAATTACTTACCTAAAGATTTTGGGGTCTTACTTATGAGAGGGGGAATTAAGTACTTTCTGGAGTAAGACCAAATCTCCTTCATAGTCATGGCCTTCATCCACAGTAATTTTTCAGCTGCCCTTCACTTCTGTATCGATTGTATTGTGTGCCTACCTATTTCCCTCCACTTCTATGTGCTGGTGGTGGCTTTTTTCCCCTTTGTTTGTTTGTTGTTGTTTTTTCAGTTTTTTGTGTACTGTGCAGCTGTGATTGGTGGGTGGGGAGAGGATAGGGAATATTATGTTGTGTTGATCCTGGTTAATTAACTAATAACAAAAAAAGATTTACTCACAATTTCTGAGCATGCTGGATTCTGTTCAGGAGAACAGTAATCTGGGGGGGGGGGGGGGACAAAAGCATTAGAAGTTGATATCACAAATGAGCCATTTTTATGATACTAATTTCAAATATTAGTTGAAAGGGTCACCTCATATTTCTGTCTCTTCATCTTTTCAGTTAGGTCGAACTTCTCTGACTCCAGCTGGTAGATCCACTCCCACATTTCTTTGGCTCTCTCCCTGAAATGCATGGACAGTTGAGATGACTGAGGTATACACTTAGGGCTGGATCTATGAAAGGTTTGCGCGTGTCAAAACGTGTGCAAACTTGACAGCACACGCAAAAATATGTTGCAGCTGATTTACCAAATGGGCGTGCTAAGAATTGCGCCTGTTACACTTTCAAAATAACACCCGCTGGTATCGTGACCCCCACCACCACCTGTACCCCACCATTGGTCCCTATCGCTGGGACATTAATGACCCTTACTCCAGATACAGCGCTGCCGTGGCATGAATATCCCGTCTAACTGCAAATCATTATCCTTGTCCTCATAAACTAGCAGCTTTTGAGGCTCTGCAGGGATATCTGTTGTATTATTTTCATTTAATATTTATTATATTATTTTTTTCATTTTCCATTTTTGTCTCTTCCACTAATATCTCCATCTTCACCGG
>JBBBVU010000023.1:13681987-13727339 GCA_037177055.1 Atherinosoma microstoma | reverse complement strand
TTTCATTTAATATTTATTATATTATTTTTTTCATTTTCCATTTTTGTCTCTTCCACTAATATCTCCATCTTCACCGGGTCAGTTTTATTTTGCACTTTCTTGGCTCCGAACTCGCCGCGCTGCAAACCACAAAACACGCAAAACCCTCATTTAAATAGGGTGTGTCCAACACATTAGCACCTGCCAACATTTGCACAAGTAATCTTGGTAAATCACATGTAAACCGTGGTCCAGCCCCACGTGCAAAAATCTAGATTTCACGGGCAAATTACTACAAGCAAACTGGGATCTTGATAGATCCGGCCCATAATGTGCGTAAAGGTTCAACAATTTCAAAATCAGTCCAGAATGTACCAGGTCTTATGGACCCGAGTTAAAATGCAATGAAACATTTCAAATTTAAAACCCAAAATACACGAGGCTGTCACTAACCTCAGGCCATCCTCTCTCAGGTTCTCAATAGCCAGTGGCTTTCGTCTCTCTGCCAGAGTCTTCTTCTTGATCTCTCTTGCAGTTTGCTTTTTGCCTCGTCTTTGTTCTATCTGCAGGTAACAATCACATTTACTGACTTCACTTTTACATGAAATACCCCCCCCACACACACCTCCCTGCTTATGTACCACACTGACCTTTGCAAGAAACCCTCCAAAATGAGCCCCCATGTTGGAGAGAACCTTCTTCTTTTTAGCGTCATCGTCTGCCCTCTTCTTTGCCTCTTCATCCTCTTTCCTCTGTCTCTCCTCCTGAAGAAGTTATCTTCAACAAATTACTGCATTTTCCTTCACTTAACTTGCTTTTATAAAGTGTTTGGGGTCAAGATAATGAGATGTGGAGTGGATTATTGAATGGATTAAACATAAACAAATTAAATAATTAATTACAGCAATCCGTGTCTGTCTGTCACGCTCTTTTTCAGCCCTCACTCGCTGCTGCTCAGCTCTCTCTGCTCTCCGGCTCTCCTAAAAAAAAAAAGAATATTCACATCAGTCAGACATTTATACGTGCACTTTTAACTACTGTTAGCCTGAATTGTTACTGCAGTAACAAAAAAAAACCCTTTTAGAGGAGATAAATCGACCGATTGTTAAATGCATTACAATTCTGTCTTTGAGTGCAATCAGCTCCTCCTCCTCTTTTTTTCTCTGCTCAAAGTGGACATCAATCAGAGTCTGCAGCTCCAGAAGATCTTTCTCCATTCTTTTCCGATGAATGTCCTAACAGGAGACATCGGATTTAAGATTACTGAGTCCTGGTTTTGGTACAGCTGTTCCCTTAAAACAAAAGACTTGAAGGAACATACATCAAAGTCAACTCTCTCCCCCTCTGGGATCTTTGGGGCAAGTTGTGTGACCACTGGTCTGTAAAAAGAACATGAGCACATAATAATAACTGCTCTTCCCTTTTTTTATTTGATTATTCATTGCACAAATTACAGTATATCTTAAAGTTATATTTTATACATATATTCTTACTTGTATTTGGGCCGTTCTTCTTCAACGTAGCAGCCAGAATGTTATTATGAAGTTGTTTTGATGAAGGTAAAAGAAAAAAAAGTTAAAATGTATTTAATTGGAATTATTTTAGACAATAAATGATGTTTAAATAGATAATGAAATCCAGACTTTATGGTTGCTATAGATAGTACATTCTGGGCTTTCCTACACAAGGAAAACAGCATTGTATGTTACTCTGTGTTTGGGTGTAGTTTGAATTTTAAAGTGTTGTGTTACAGAGTTCCACAGCTGAATGACTTTGTACATGGCTGGAAGCTACAAGTAAACATTGTAAATCAATATAAAAGGTTTCCATGGGGGATACTTTCTCTGACTGGCATCTATTTGTTTGTGCATAGTTGGGCTGTTTCTAAAGTATGGTTGGTATAATCAACAGATAGTATCACAGTCTCACCTCCCTCTCCCTGTTCCTCATCTTCATCTGGAGAACGACACATTGAAGATGCGATTGAGTTGAGACAAAACATATAGTTCAGGCTTATTGATTTAATAGATTAAGATTCTTACCCTCACGATGCCCTCTAAACAAAAGGAATTGAAAAAATATATTAGACATGTTAGAAAACAGTTCCATGCGTTACAAATGTACATGGCTGGACTGGATTGACTCACCCAAGCTCCTCTAAACAGGACATGGTGATACTGCAGAGAAATGATAATCAGTTCAAACTTATGGACCAATGTATCTTTCCTCATATTTTCAGTGTTGCCTGTGTGTCTGTCAAAAAGCTCAGGCAAAACAAGACTTTCAAAAAACATGGTGATGTAGATGTAAAAGTCTGGACACATTTTCCCATTATTTCCAATGGGTAGATGTGTCCAAACGTTTGACTGGTAGTGTATCTAGATTGATTGACTTAATGATTGATTAGCAGACAGGCCATTTTATCAATGAGCTTGGATCAGAAGAAGTCACAGGGACAAAGGAGGGGGACATCCTGTTACTCAGGATAAGAGTGAGGGATCAGCTGTCCAATCCTTCATGTTTAATTTGATTCACACAAAAGAATGTGGGATAAAGACATAAAGAATGTTGGCTGGCTGCTATTAACGCCAGCCAAAACCTCGATTATCATTTCATATACTTGCAGCCTCATTCAGAATAACTGCTTGTGTGGTGCGCTCCGTAAACAGTTTAGCTTGAATAACCATTCCTTTACATTTATAGACATTATGTATTACACTATTACACGTTTGAGAAGATAAGGTATTTCATACTTTAAGAGTCCAAAGTCATAACCATTAGATGAATTTGAGGTCAACCAGACAGGCTCAGAAATGGGATTCTGGCTGTATGTGCCAATGCTGGACAGTTTTCAAAACTCTAATTTCAATGTGAACAACTGAAAGCCCACTCAGACTGCCTGTCTTTGAGTGTATTAACACAACAGATCAAACAATGAGGCCGCCCAAGTCTCTCAGATCCCTTTATATTTAGTTTTTAGCCAAGATCTCATAGTATGAGAATGTGGTACTGAATAAACAGGGCCTTGGACAAAAGACAGATGAAGGATTGGGAGAGGAATTCATCACATTGCTTCACTGTTGGATAAACTGGCCGACAGGATCATACTCAGCAGGACAGATAGACAAAGAGTCCAAGGGTACCAGAAATAAACTTGTCATAATGATGATGATCATGTGTAATGTCAGAGCTATATTACACCGTTATCAGTGCCCACAGACCAGAGTCTTTCCTACACCTTATAATGCAGGATTTTCCTGTCATTTAGTAGAACATCCAGTTTTCAAAACTACTTCAGGGATTAACCTTCTGTCAGATTACATGCAGGTTGCAGAAACATGGCCTGATGGTATAAATGTTACAAAGTATGTACATGATATGGCTTCCCTAAGTACAGTAAGATACATGCTATATAGATTTATATATGATATTGTATTGGGAGATTATGTACCTATGTTTCAAAGCAACTACAATTAAACTGTCCATTTGATCACTATTATTTCGATGCCACAAGGAATAAATTGGCCAAAGTAACATTTTTTAACAAGTTCAAAACTGATACAATGGAGTTTTTTTTGCAAAAACTGCCACATCCAGCACTCACAAACCACCCTGCACCCCAGCCAAGGCAGCAAATCAAAGAAATGAACTTTAATTTCGTAGAAAGATATCAGCGCAAAGATTTTGTTGTCTAAACATGAGTGCCTTTTCAAATAATCAGTGTATATTCAAAGTGTCAAAAATACTGTTGTATAACTCCAGTGAAATTGTAGATTTACAAAATCCTTGAAGCAAAGCTGACATATACACATCAGAAATGACCCGTGCCTGTGGATGGTAACATACTTTAAACATCTCAGCACTGAATAAGAGGGAACATGTTGGTTTAGAAAAAAAGAGTAAGTGAGAGCACGTACCTGGACAGCAAAAGATGTTCACTAATGGTAACAAAAGGAACAGTAGCAACTGGGGAGAACACCGCTTTATATATTGGTCCCCTGCAGTGACTGGGATCTCTGTGTGTGATTGCACTTCTATTACCGACACTCTGGAGACACAATCTGCTTGCATGGGGTCACTGTGGGCTCCCACCTCCCTTTTTGAGGGAAAAAGCAAATCCCCATAATTGTAATTTATTAAGATGTAGCTTAAAACTAAGATAAGATGCTGGGGAATAAATATCCGCACAAATATAAAGTGACAAATATGTGAATGCAGGGAATGGTTTCCAAAAAAAAAAAAAGGACATGGAGTGCGCCTGGATTGTTAGAGGCTTTTGGGAGCATAAGCTAAAGTCTGATAGGAAGGATAATGAGGAGAGGGTTAGTTGCTGACCTCACTGCTGAAATAAGAGACAAAGACAGGTGGCAGGAGCTCAGACAAACAGAGATGAGAAAGAATAACAGGTCAAAACTCAAGACAGCAAATGTGACCATTTCTGTCAGCACACAAAGGCCTCAAAATGGAAAGGCTCACACTGGAATGTGTCTGTCACTAATTTTGCAGACTTGTTTTTACAATGAGCATAGGGCTGTATCTTTGTGGTGTTTATCATGCCCCACAGTTGGAATAGCAAGTTGAAAATGTATCTTGCTGCAGCCTCAGATTCTTGTTTTTAAAAAAACTTTTTTTTTTAAAAACACTTTAACATGAACAAAAAAGTATTTAAAGACTACATGAAAACATCTGTTTCCTGTTTACACAGAAATGCTGCTGTCAAATGTCCCAGTATGCTCATCAAAATTGTTTATTATTAAATTTGACAAATGAAATTACCGGCTATACCCATGACTCAATCATACTATTGTACATTTTCTGTTTGTATTCTGCAAATGTGGCAGATGGAAACAGAATTTCCATTAAGTCTAAAACAGGCTTAGTTGGAAGTGACCATGCGGAAGAAGTAGTAATTTATCCATGAAGAAGAACCCTGCACATCAGGTAAGAAGGATAAGTTTTATATTTAGGATTATTTACAAAAGACAACAGAGAAATGATGATGTATGTTACCAACTCTGCAAGGTGTTGGGCCCTTTAATACAGCTGGGAAACTTCTAAGTGTGGAGTTCAGGGTGATCATGTATAGTATGTTTTGGGTTCCTTAATATTATTGTCTCAATAAAAACATGCATCATCTGGTTTTGAAAGTGACTCCATATCAGCTATAATGCTGCAAATATTCCGCCTGAAAAAATATACATAGCCACTTTATTAGGCAAACAAATAACTCATCAACCAATCACATGGCAGCAACAGAGTGCAGTTCGGCATGCCGTGTAGACATGGTCAAGACGACTTGCTGAAGTTCAAACCGAGCATCAGAATTAATGAAGAAATTGTCGAATGACTTTGAACGTGGCTCAGTGGTTGGCCCCCTGATGGGCTCGTCTGAGCATTTCAGAAACTGGGATTACTGAGATACTGGGATTTTCATGCACAACCATCTGGGGTTTAACAGAGAATGGTTTGAAAACACACTAAATTTCCAGCGACAGTTGTCTGCATGAAAATGCCTTGTTGAGGTCAGAGGAAACTAGGCAGGCTGGTTCAGGATGATAAAAAAGGCAACTCATATAACCTCTGTTTACAACCCAAGTGTGTAGAGTACCATGTCTGAATGTACAACATGTTGAACTTTGAAGCTACAGCAGCAGAAGACTACTTCTGTCAGCTAAGAACAAAAAACAGAGACTACAATTCACTCAGGCTTAGCTGAACTGGACAAAAAAAGATCAGAAAAACTTGTCTGGTCTGATGAATGACAATGCAAAATTCAGATGGCAGGGTCAGAATTTTATGCAAACTACATGAAGGCGTGGATCTATCCTGCCTTGTATCAATGGGTCATGTTGCTAGTGGGGGTGCGGTGGTGTGGGGGATATCTTCTTGGCACACTTTGGGCCCCTTAGAACCATTTGAGCATTGTCTAAATACTATTGTTCCGAACCAAGTCTATCCCTTAATGACCACAGTGTGCCCATCTTCTGATGGCTACTTCCAGCAGAATAGTCCAGCTTGTGACGAAGCTTAAATCATCTAAAAGTGGTTTCATAGATATAACAATGAGTTTACTTTACTCCAATGGCCTCAACAGTTTGGGATGTAAGGGAAATTTGCATCATGGATGTGGAGCTGACAACTCTGCAGCAACTGTGTCACGCTATCATGTCAATATAAACCAAACCCATGAGGAATGTTTCCAACACCTTGTTGAATTTCAGGCAGTTCTGAGAGCAAAACAGCGTCCAACCCGGTACGAGCAAGGTGTAATGGTAAGTGTATATGTGCTATTCCATAAGAATGATTAACAGCACTATTGCTTGACTTTATTATTGACTTGCAAAAGACATTGCACATAATCTTTTTTTCATGATTTTTTAAATCTACGGAACAGTTGTTTTATATTAAGCAGTTTTATTTTTGTAAAGTTTCTTTGGGCACCAAAAAAACATGAATTACCGACAAGGAATTCACTACTTTAACTAATTTTTTGCCCAACATCTTACTTTTATCAGCCTTTTTTTGATCTAGCAATTAACCACGTCTGTAACTGGTCAGTTCAGCTAATCATTTCAGCTTTACAATATAATCAATCACAGCCTGGAATAACGTCTATCATGTTAGTAACTCATTGTAGCTGTCGGAGATATGAGTTTCTAGTTGTAAACAGAAAATTATGAGTTGTTCTTAATTCATTCAATACAGATAATACCTTTTTGACCTGAATATTTTAGGCATTCAATGTAATAAAATCAATTCCCAAAGCCTTGGTGCGCTACAAATGTACACACTGAGACACTGTACCATCATGTTTGTAGCGACTACAATAGCCTCTATTTAAGAGAAATGCTGTTCCAAGAGGCCTAATCCCCTGCATTCCTACTGATAATGTAGCCCCTAAAGTTTGATGAGTGGATTTTTTTTTTAAGTTTACTCTTATTTTTTCAATTATATTTATTAAATTATTTTGTTATGGTAAACCTTTGCTTTTCTTTTTTATATTTTTTTGTGCTTTTGTTTATGATTTGTTTTCTGCCTTCTGACCGGTCTCATATTGGTGTCGCTGAAATAAAAAATCGGAAAACAGCTTTTTTAACATTTACTATTTAAAATTTCAGAACATGCTTCATCTAGTGATTTTATTCCTGGCTTCAGGTAAGTGAAATAACCAATACAATCATCCCATTTGAAGTTAAGTAAATGGACTGATGGGGATCCTTCACACCGGGGGCTATGACTGCACAGTCCATGGGGTTGCTGATGTGGGATTGCCTTTGACTGGTTGGCCGGAGGTCCTGCACCGCGGCCTTATAACTGTGGGTTGGACCTCTGACTCTTCTGATCTGGGTGGCTCCCTGTGGTCTTGGGTGGGCTGGCTCCTGGTGTGAATGGATCCCCCCAAAAAATATTGTTTCCTGACTGCATTGTCAACTTTTTCTCCATCATATACTCATTCACACACTGAGACCTATGACCACCCTGTAAAATTAAACTAAGTGTAATAATAGTAATGCTGCCTCCTGCATATTTAGTTTTTATTTTCTCTCCATAGGTAGTGTCACTTTGTGTTCACAGAGTGATATTTACCCTGAGTATTACCTGATACGAGAGACTAAGAGCTGGAATGATGCTCAGCGTTACTGCAGGGATAACAACACTGATCTTGCCACCGTCAGCAGCCATGATGACATGAAAAGGATGGTGAAGATGACAGCAGACAGTGGTTGGTCTAAAGAAATCTGGATAGGTCTGAGAGAAACTGGGCCATCATCTTGGCTGTGGTCTGTGGGACAAACTCAGATCAGCGAGGGAGTAGTTGACTGGGCTAACTGGGCTGGCACTCCCAACTCCACTGACCACTGTGGAGGCATGAGGGTGGATGGCAAATGGTTCAGCACGTCCTGTGACACAAAACTCCCTTTTGTATGCCAGACAGGTTTGTGCTATCAAGAAATGCATCATTCTCAGTAGCCAGACTGTGTCTAAATAACATTTTACTGCCAAACACTAGTTTATTCAGCTTCTGAAAACAGGATCTTTGCAACGCTAGTTCCTCTCTCATTAACAACGGATTTAACAACTGGTTAAAAAAAAAGAAAAAAAGAAGCAATGTGTGACTTGTTTTCATCTGCTCTGCTCAAAACGAGTTGTTGGTTATCTAAAATACAGTAAAAGCAATTTCATTAACTTAATTAAAGGTAGAATAATATTTTTGCTTAAACATCACTCTAATGCATATTTACATGCATGTACAGCACAATGTATTTTTCGCTGTTGCCTGCAGACATTGTAATATTTCAATTTAACCATTTTCACAGACAATGGGTCCATTGGGATGTATTCTGAAGAGAAAACTTGGAGGGAAGCCCAGGAACACTGTCGACAGCAAAATGAAGACTTGGCCAGTGCAAGGAACCCGACTGAGGACCTGGCATTACAACAATTGATCAAAGCCAACAATATTTCAGGCTGGATCGGTTTGTTCAGAGATGAGTGGAAATGGTCAGACCAAAGTAAAAGTTCTTTCAGACACTGGAATAGAGGTCAGCCCAACAATGATGGACATTGTACACTGTACAGCCCCTCCTCAAAGGCATGGTTTGACAGAGGTTGTGCTGGTCGGTTTTCATTTTACTGCCAGGGTAAGCACAAGTCCTCCATACCAGCATCAGACGCTGCATGTGAGGACTTTGCAAACCACTTCAGAAGTAAGATCAGTGCTATCGGATCCAGTCTTTTATCTCAACGACATGTTGATTTTAACAGATCTGAAAGCATTGTTTTTACCAGAGGAAACACTGGAGAGTTTTGTCCTGGTTGATGCAAAGATGCTTGGTCGAGTTTTCTCCCAGCTAAACCCAACAACCTGCCTTTTAGACCCAATTCCCACATCGTTTTATAAACATTTTATGGTTTCTTTGAGCTTGAGCTTTTAAACTTTTAAACTTGAATTACTCTCTTCAGACGGGTGTCTTCCCATCTGCCTTTAAGACGGCGGTAGTGAGGCCCTTTCTGAAGAAGTGTAATTTAGATCCAGATTTTCTTGATAACTACAGGCCTGTATCAAACTTACCGTTTTTAAGTAAAACTATAGAAAAAAAAATTTCATTCAGTTAAACCAGTTTCTGAATAAAACATCTCGAAAAAATACCAATCTGGTTTTAGGACGAACCACAGAACCGAGACGGCCCTTTTAAAGATTGTTAATGACCTCAGTTGTAACTTGGACTCAGAAGCTTTCTGTTCTGGTTCTGCTGGATCTTAGTACCGCCTTCGATACAGTAGACCACCAGATTTTACTACACAGACTCAGAAGTCTGGTGGGCCTTTTAGGTACTATTCTTAAATAGTTTTCTCACAGATCGACAGTTTTTTGTTGGTATGAATACATGCTCCTCAGGAATTCATGAAATCCAGTGTGGGGTTCCCCAGGGATCAATTTTAGGCCCAATACTTTTTAATCTGTTATAAAAGCCTCTTGGTTATACCTAAAGTGAGAACTAAAACCTATGGCGAGGCCTCGTTCCATTAATATTGTCCTCGTCTGTGGAACAGCCTCCCGGAGAGCCTCAGGGCCGCAGAGACTGTAGATGTTTTTAAGAGGCGGCTCAAGACCCACCTTTTTAGCTTAGCTTTTAATTGAGTTTTTATTTATCTATTATTCATTTTAATATTTGATTTTATCACATACTTTTTTTTTTATTATAAATTCCTATTCTTATTCTTATAATTCTTATTCTTGTTGCTCTCATTATCTGTTCATATTGTTTTAGGTTTATTTAAATATTTTAGTATATTTGCTTTAGCTTTTTAACACTTTTTTTCTCCAGTGTTCTCAGGGGGATCCACCATGCCGGGGGCTCTGCCTGCTCATCTGGTGGGATTGTTGCTGCAGTGATCGCCCGTGTCTGGGTGGCTGGGGTCGCGCACTGTAGCCGTATGGCTGGGGTCGCGCACCGTAGCCGTATGGCTGTGGTCTGGCCCCAGGCCTGCCTGGATCTGGGCGGGTCCTGCTGTGGCGTCTACTGTGGTCTTGAGTGGGCTGGCCCCCGGTGTGAATGGATCCCCAAGGTTTTGTTTCCTCACAGCAGCGTCAAGCCAGATTTTATATTCTATTACATCCAGTTAAGAGACAGAAACTAGGGATTTTAGTTCACATTTAGAAGGGGAAAAGAGGGGGAAGAAAATGTGTTGTGTTAGTTTCTTTTTTCTGTATGTGTGCGTGCATGGGTGAATGTGAAATTGTGTGCGGAGATTGTAGTGAGGTGTGTGTTTTTCTAATATACTGTGTGAATGTTTTTATGTCCAAAAGGTGTTTTTATTATGTAAAGAACTGGAATGGAAAGTGTTTTATAAAAATAATAAATAAATAAAGTTTGATTATTTCAGATAGTTATGTATATGATTGCTTAAAGAAAAAGTTTCATGCATATCAATGTAACATTTTTTTCCTGTTTATTTAGGCACAGAAAAAAAACAGAAAATCATAAGGCGGATTATAAGAGTTGAAATGAGGTCATCCATCGATTTGAATAAAATGGCTGCTGTACAAGAAGCCATTCTGAAAGAAGTAAGTAAACACTGACATCTTTAGTTTTCAAACATTGCTACAAGATAAAGATAACTAGTATAGTGAAATAACCACAAATGGTTTGATTAAAAAGGTTTGGTATTTTCTTGCCTCCACAGCTCAAAACAAAGTACGAAGGCTTCAATTTTCAGTGGAGAGTCCAACCTGATGGAAACATTTACCATAAAAAGGAAAAGAAGAAAAAAGATGAACTCTGATAGATGTTAATCTGCCATCCTGGAAAAATATATAAATGTATCAGCATCATCTGTGTTTGTGCATTTAAGCTGGAGTAGTTAAAAACAAGAGATAAAATCTGATTTTCTTGAAGTTTTAGTTGTATATAAACCTTTGTGTCAATGACACATAATTTCATTTTGCTTTCCTAATTTCTTTCTTGTTTTATCTTTATATTGATTTTTGTAGGTATTTGCATATAAAAATAAAGAAACTGACATTAAGGCATATTAACATTTTCTTGAGAGGATCCATTCCTCTGCTTGGACATGCTGGGGAATTCTTTCACATGTGGATGTTGCATTAAATGATGTTAATTGATGCAAGTTTGAAGACTTTATGTTTGAAAGGAAATTGAAATTAAACAACGTACAACATAAAGACTTTGCCAGATGTTTGTTGATTAATTCAAAACACTAATACTAACCATAAGAAAGTCCAAGACAAAAGAAGCTTTTCTTTTTTGTTTTTATTAAGAATGTCTTTATGTTCCATTGTAATATTGAATTAAAAAGCCTCACAATAGCAATGACATAATATAGCAAGCTCGTTTGATCTGGAGTGAAAACAAACTAAAGAAAAAAGGCAATGATAAATGGAGAACAAATCTGTGAAACTGGTAGCACACTTCACACCTGACCTGCAGTGCTGCTGACTGAATAATTGCACATCATGTTAATAAATACAGCTTGCATTGTTATGGTGCTTCTTTTTTTTTAACATAATGTAAAAATAAAGAATAAAACATGATGGTGGCAGTGAAAAAGTGGAGTTCATGACCGTACAGCTTATAACTTGCTGGGTTTTCCAACTAGTTCATGTTTGAAGAAAAAAACAAACAAACAAACAAAAAAAACAATCACAAAGTTTTTTCCTGAATGAGTTGGCACTGAAAATAATTCCTGTCAAACAGCACTGAATTTAAGTCTCTAATCCCACTACACCACCTGGCACTGACCACAGCGTTACAATCATGTATGTAAAAGCAGATTTACACATACTGAGCAAACACTCAAAAGTCACAGACTTCTGAGCTTTTAAAAAAAACCTGGTGTCACAGCAATATTGCATTTAGATGGTAGAAAATGAAACCACCTCCACAGTCCTACATGTTTTCTCTGGTCTAATACCACATTAATTAAAACGTACCACAAACTTCCAGCTGCATTTGTCAAACAACAGAATTTTTTTGGTGGCATATTTTAAACTGTCAAAACATACTGCACTAAATGATCCCTGCAGTAGAGTGATGTTAGGATACCCCAACGCTGAGTGGTGCAAGGATTACTGGCCTTTTCTTAGTGTAACTCCACATCATATTTATAACTATTTCTCTAAAGTTCTGGATTACATATGATTTAGGGGTTTGACTATTAAAACTAAACCAAACCAATTCTTGATTTGTTCTTCTGTGGTCCTTTTCTCTCTCCACACATACTTGTCATCCAGCTAATAAACACACTGGCGAACATATACACTAGTAAAAACACCAGCTTCTCGGCTATAAGCTGTCCCATGGAGTTTTTGCTTGATTATCAACCACCTGACAGAATAGTTCTTGAAGTCCACAAGGAACGAAAATCTGCCTTTCCCTACTCGATGTATCCTTCCACCCCTTCTCTTTCTTTCTCCTTTCCTCTAATGAAGTATCTACTGCTGTTTTTTCACCTCAGGCCGACTCTCCACTGTTTTGTTGGGCTCCTTTGGGTTGGGGCTCAGCAGCTGTAGAAGATCGTGCAGAGCTTTTCTGATCTGGTCACCAAATTTATGAGGATCCTTGAAGGGAGACACAACACAGAGAAATATTAAATATATTTATAATCAGAGAGAAGAAATAAGGTGTTAGCATATCTCAAAAATCCACCCAAAAAGTTTTGATGAAATCCTTTTTTTCAAAATTGTGTATAATCTAATTTTCAGTCAATGAAAAATACTTAATCTCAGTACTGACCATGTAATGTACTTTATGTAGATATTTAGACACAGATTTCAAACATTGACCTAAAGTTGTTGTGTATTCTTTTGTTACACTTTGCAGAAAAACGGTTTTCATTGAACTCACAGTGTCGGGAAACGAGCGTTTACAAGAGATGTGGAAGTTCATGATGTTGTCTCCCAGAAAGTTGTAAGACACCCCATAGCCATCATCAGCCACCTGCAAGAGCACAGACCATATGCTAATAATTCACTTATAATATAAAATATATTCCTTTCTATAGAAAGGAGCTGGTAGTTTTTCTATTAGAGAGAAACTACCAGCATCCTAAAATGTAATTATAAAAACCACACATGCATAAGTATTAGCAACAACCTCTACATTTTTGGTTTATTTACAGTTCCAGTTCATTAATAACTTAAACACCATCTTTGTGTTTGCAAGTGTGTGGGTAATACTGACTGGTCCAAACCCTCCTCCACAGGAGATGTATTCTGGGTGGTTGACCAAGTCAAACAGCTCCACCTGCTGGACTGAAGTCTGACTTGTGGACAGCCTCCATGGCTCAGATAGCACCTGAAACACATAGCAGCCATCCAATCAGTAAACTGAGGTCCTGGACTTTGCCTCTACTTTAGAAATACACTCAGAAATACACAAAAGAATGGGGAAAAAAATGAAACCTCTTTCAAGAAAGGAGACTCCACGCCGAGGTATTTGGACACCACATAAAGGCAGAAGAGGTGTCTGTCAATACCAGCTCCGGTCATGGCCATGCGGTATAGCTGCTGGTGTTTTTCTGATGCTGCACGGAACAAACGCCTGCACACATCTGTTGTCTGGTGGAGAATGTCAGGAGAATAGAGTAGATATGATTAAACACTCACACTGTGGGACTTATAAGGAGAAACGACAACAATGAGAAGGCATAAAGCTAATCCTGTAATCCGTTTTCCCCTTTATGATAAATAAAAAAATTTAAATTTAATTCAATGTGCCCAAACCCAAAAAATTTCAGTTTCCATGTTCTCACCTCTCCACCCTCCAGCGCTCGGACAAAGGCACTGCTCTCATTGGAGCAGGAGCGAACAGTCTCGGTCCTGCCCTCCCTGAACAGACGGGTCATGGAGGCCTCATATGTCAAACAAAACATCCCCCGATCCTGGAATGCAGAAAAATACACTTCCATAAATCAGATTGTATTAAATGTCCAAATGCAGTGTTGTCATATAGTTATTCTACAAGTACAAATTTGTTCTGCCTCAGTGAAAGGCTTACCCTGTAGTATGCCAGCTGAAGAGCCATCTGAATGAAGGCATCAGGACTGACTCGGCACTTCTTGACCTTGCCTTTGCCGAAGTCTCGAAAGGAGAAAACGTGGAAGTCCACGTCATCAGCCAGGGCTTGTGCAACCACCAGGGACTGGGCGATCTGCTCCTCACACTGAGACAGACACATCCAAACAGTCAACACTAACAACAGACACATACCTACAACCATTACTATGCGTTTAGCTCAACTGGTTGAGCAGCTGCCCCATGTACAGAGGCAACAGCTCTCTGATGTAGCTGGCCCGGGGTCAAATCGTGGCCTGGGGCCTTTTGCTGCATGTCATTCCCCATTCTCTCTAACCCCCTTTCCTGTCAAGCTACTGCGAAGGCCATGAGAACCCAAAAATCCGTTTTGTTGTTTTCCCCCCCCCTTTTTTTTTTTTTAAAAAAAGGAAAAAATAAAAAGAAAGTTAGCGACATTAAGTCTTATCACCTTTTTTTTTCAGTAGCCTTTTAAACATTTGCAGGATTATGAACACCTACTGTTTCATTAGGACATGCTTCCTGTTTTTAGTACTGCACATGGCATTGTGTGGACAAGAGAACATAACCAAATAAGATTATTTGCTAAACAGTCATATTTATTCACAATGCGTATCTCCCTAATAAGTCGATTCAATATTCTGTTTGTCTAAACAAAGGGTTAATATTACTTACTCACTCTACAAAGTTATTCAGCTTTATCTCAATCCAACTTTTACTCAAGAAGATTCTACATTTGCTGTAACTCAGAAAAGAGCTGTTAAAACTCTTTTAATCTTGTCTTTTGCTTTGCTGTTTGCTTCAAATCTCACCATTAGTTATACTGTATATTCTGTGGTGTGTTTTTTTAATCACTTAAACCAGTTCAGTTCAACATGAGTCACAACGTGACTATGCTTAAAAGATGGATTGGTAGCCTACCAGCTGTCCGTGGTCACACTACAGTGAGGGGAAGTGCCTCAAAATAAAATTGCCAGCCAAGTATTTTTTGGTTTGATGTGAGGTCTGACCTCTCTAGCTATTTACTGTATGCGCTCCCCTGCGGTAATAACGTGCTTCAAGGCTTATTGAGTACTACAGACCATGAAGAGGGGAGGGGCGGAGAGGAGTCGTGTATCACCATGCCCCTACAATGATCCACATGGTTAGAGGTGTAAATGAATGGAAGAAAAAGCAGTTCCTGTACTTCCTCTGTTATTTTGACCAAATATTACAGATATTTCAAGAAGACCTCGGGGAAATGTGTCAACTTGTGAAAAAAAGGGAATAAATCTTGCAAAGTTTTACTCGTACACAAAAGTCTTTCGTTGACTCTAAGATCTGTATCAACACATTCTTCAAATGGAAATCAATGGTAAAAATTGGGCTGTTGACCAGTTCATGACACATTTGATTTGAGTTCATGTACTGATATAATCACATTTTTATTATAAAATCTATTTTTTTCGTTCATGTTAGTTCATTTTTACACCCCTTGTATTTACAGCATATGTTGCTACTGCATGGTTACCAGGCAACAGATACAAGAGTTAATTCCCCAGGTCATGAAATAATCAATTTGCTGTAAAACCGTAACAGGTCATCACTACAGTTTGCTTTGTTTGTACACAAATTAAATAATTAATACATGCCTAGCAACTTTTAAAAAAAACTTTGCTTTACCTTTTGGCTTTTGGATGGAGCCCTTTACTCAGATAAAAAAAAAAAGCCAAAAAATGGAACATTTATTGATAATAAGATAAAGTAAATGATAATGATTAAGTAGAAAAAAAAAAAAGGTTTCTAGCTGCCATGTTGGTGGTGATAGACTGTGTTTAGTTTGAGGAGAATAAAGAGAGAATAAATGTGTATGATTGGATGGATATCTTACTTCTGGAGAGATTTCCCAGTTGAGCTTCTGTGGTCGAGGCAATGATGAATCCACCTCCCCTTTGCAGTGACCCTCTTCATTGTAACCGAGCTGAAAACTGTCGGTCGCCAGGGTGTACTGGAAATACACAGCAGTCACAATGTATGAAGTTGCCTCTCCTCTAGGCAAATTGGTAACAC
The DNA here is from genome assembly GCA_037177055.1 of Atherinosoma microstoma. Lineage (NCBI taxonomy): Eukaryota > Metazoa > Chordata > Actinopteri > Atheriniformes > Atherinidae > Atherinosoma > Atherinosoma microstoma. Next base: position 13,711,255 of record JBBBVU010000023.1, on the reverse strand, counting down.
TGTATTACCTTTCTTTCTATCATACCTCCCATACATGCGCCACAACTGGTGCATCAGCCCACGAGTGCTCTCCATTTATGCCGCTCTTTCCATTCTTGTAGAAAACCACTGAGAAAGACTTGTCAAACCACCTGTGGGTACCAAGGTGGTAACACAACACCATTAGGAAACTTCCAAAAGTTCAGCTGTGAAACAAGAATAACCAGTTCCCAAACCTGAGCGCATGTTTACAACACAATCATAAGTTTGGAGTCGAAGTACCTGTCATAGCATTTCCCATGCAACAAAGACTTGGCATAGCGATCTAAGCTAGCTGCTGGATCTTCACCCATCATGCCTTGTTCTTCATCATCCAGGGTCACGAAGAAGGCTGCTTTCTCAATGCAGTCCAGGGAGCGTTTATTGACCCCACTGCTGAAATACTTTGTCCTGGCTTTAGCCCATGGAATTCTGGTTAATTATTGAGAGAAAACAGGTATTACATCTGTGCTACAGTGCGATTTAAACACTAGTAGCTTATCGAACTCACCTGTCTCCAGCAGTTAGGGCACCGAGTCTGGCCTCTCCTTTGGAGGGAGGTGTGGAGTCATCGAGAATTCTCTGAATTTGGAATTCAATCTCTCTTGGCGACAGGAGTCTGCCTGCCTGATACACCCTGAGGCGGAAGTAGCGGCCTTTGTGGTACACCGCTATGTAGTCACTGTCCTGCCAATGTTGTACGGTATCTTCAGACATGTAAGAAAGGGGGAAACCAGTGGCAAGGTGAGAGGAAATACACGGAGTTAAAGTATTTTTTATTTTCAAACAAACTTGGTGTGCAGCATGGAAAATGATAATTCTGTGGGATGCAAGATGCAGATGGTGACAATGTGTTTAGAAAAAAAATGTTATGGAAACAAACTCATCGGAGATAATACACTTAATTCAGTGTGCTTGTGTTGAATTTAAATAACTCCGCATTTCCTGTTTACAATGGTTTTTAAGAAAAAACAAATCATGGAGTACAGTGTGGACTGATGTTGCTTTGGGAGTCTGACACTATTTTTGTATATCACCTTAAATATAGTACAAAGCTGACTGATTTTGTCATGTCAATGCGCATAGATTCGTTATTAATATATTTTTAAACATAGAAGACCATCAGAGGTAAACCTGAGGACATCACTGTTTTGCCAAATTAAAGTAAGGAAACAATTTGTGTTTTCACTCTGACACTAATATGGCATGACTCAGATCAAGTCATTATGATGAAGGACAAGGAAGAGTTACTGTACACAGGAGAGATTTTAGGCACATTTCTTTGCATTTAGAAGCGGGCCACTTAGAGAAGAACATGAAAACTACCTGTTATAGCTCCAGGGATTCGACAAGTGTCAAACATCCGCTCAAATTGATAGGAACAGCAAGGAACTGCAGACCTCAACAACCACTGAGTAAGATAGAGAAGGACGGACCAGAGTAAAAACGAAAGTGCAGAAAAAAGAAACAGGGGCCAAAATAGGATGGTTGAAAATAATTAGTTTCAGAATGAGTAGAATAGGGGCCAGGAAAGAGGAGAAGGACAAATAAGACAAGAAAATGTATGGGCAGAAGAAAATAGTAATTAGTCAAAGACAGGCCCTTTCAAGAAACTTAAGCAGACCTGAGATGAAACCAGCAAGCACAAGGAGACAGATGAGACGAGAAGACTGAGCTGTACAGCGGATGCAAAGTGACTTAGTGAATCACACACACCTTGCTTGAACCACACACACAGTCCTTTAAACTAATTCCACACTTAAATCTCCAGAGGGGTTGGGACGTCTTCAGTACATCTTATCACTGCTAACGGAGCAGTGTGCCAGAAACTGACACACGCTTTGTTGTTAAAGTTCACTGCTTATGTAAGTCACCACCATATATCATACATCAGCATTGTGTGTTTCTCTGTGTGTGTACAAGTCAGTCTCTTTACCAGTCTCCTCTCCAGGAGTGCGTGTGGTGTTGAATATCCTCTCACACTGAGCTGCACACAGAGGAATGACAGTGCCTGGGATACGACTCTGGGAAATGGAGAGGAGAAGATGAAGGCCAGGGTGAAGGGAAAAACAGAAATGAACGGTGGAAGAAAAGTAGAGTCAAGCAAAAAGAGGGGAGTTTTTTTTTTTTTTTTTAAAGAGAGAAGAAAAGAGCAAGAAAAAGTAATGGAGCAAAGAGTAAACAAAAGGAATGAATAAGGGGTGAGCATGGTATGAGAAGGGTGAAATGTCTTACATGAAAAGCTTACATGAATGGAGATCCACATGCTGCCACAAACACTGAAAATGCTATCACAGATGGATGGATGTTACAGTCGAAATACATTCACAGCATACATCCAACATAATTTACTGTTTCCAACAAAGAAATATTCCGATGGCTAAAAATTTGAGACATGTGACCATCAGCTCATCTGTTGTCATAGCAAAGAGACATGAATAATGAATGCTTTTACATATATGGAGCAGCAGGGGTTGGATGGTGGCTGAACCTACAGGTTTAATCTCCTCTTTGTTGAGTTTGCGGCGGTACAGGAAAAATGCATGGATGCTGTTGCCTGCCCTGGCTGCCTGGATGGGTGTCGGAGTCACATACAAGAAGTCCTGGCCAGAGAAGGAACAGATACATTAAGTCAGTATTCACATATGTGATATCAACCAAGAGGAATGACCCACAAGTGCACTTTAGATTTTAAAGCCTAAGCTTTGAGTCGACTAAAGATTTATATTACCGATTTCCTGCTGATCTGCTGGTACTAAGCCCCGATCAAAAGACAGAGAAATGCTCATGCTACATGCCTGAGGGTTAATGTTATGGTTTAAAAGAATTACATAATATTAATGACCAATATCAACGCTAGCCCTACAAATATAAATCTGTATGAAGCCAAGGATGCTAAAGCTCTACTTTGCTGTTGAATAAAGGGAAGCTAGTTCCTGACAGAGCAGCAGCAGATAACATGAGCCCTGCATTAGATCAGAAGTGTATTAAGAGATTTTCATACCATGCCATAGTAGTTACTGTTGACCATTATAGGGTTTCGTCCACGTAGATAGACGTACTCCTCCCACCAGTCACTAACCTAAAACATACAAATCTTTGTCAGAAAGCTAATATCGCAGCCAACTTACAGTCACATCAATTTCATATTCAGACAAAATAAATAATTAAACCACTAAAGCTCACAAAGCTATACATTGTTAATGGATTTTTATTTTTTTTTTGCTGTGGAGATTTAAGTAGTCACACTTTGAGAGTACTGTGGATAACCACTTACGTAGTTCGAGGCCCAGAGAGCTTTGAGCTTGAGGTACCACTGCAGGCGGTTACCGAGACTACCCTCAAACTCTGCGGCCAGCTTGGTCATTCGCTCGTATTCTGTATCGTTCATCAGTGGACGAACTGATTCCAAGTACTACAAAAACAAGACATAATACAGCAAATCTAAAATGAAAAAGTTTATTTAATACAGAAAGATGAAGTTTAAAAAAAAAAATCAATCAACAAAAAGCAGCATTTGCAGTTAATTATATGGACACATCTTCCACCTTTGCAACTATGTGTAATACTAAATGTTGCTTCAATTTCTCCATCTCATATCCCCAGTAAGACATTTCACCTCAGACTGATAGATGAATATATGCTACAAAAATTTAATCAAGCTTCCTGAAAAAATAAATATACTTATAAATAAAAATTAAACAACAGGTAAATGTGAGAAAAGATCCATCTACTTTATGGTGGGTATTCAGCATGATGTTATTTCCTCATATATTGCATCATATAATTTCTCACCCTCTTGACTGTGTCCTTGATGGTAGGTATAGGGAGGTTTGGCAGAGAGCCCTGGTAGCTGTAGAGCAGAGGCTTTCTGCCAGAAAAGATTCGCACCAGTGCCTGGCGAAGACACATAAACATACAGACTCAAATTGTGACATGACACACATCCATATGCGTCTTCACTTTTGGTTTTACAGTTTATTTTTTGGTCATTTTTTTTAAATATTGAACTGTAGATCATGAAAATCATATCTGAGAAAAAAAAAATCTGTTAATTGAACAAGTACTGACTTTAAAGCCTTCTGTAAAACATTGTAGTTTTACACTATTTTGACACTGTTAAAAGAACCTAACATAAAAGAAAATGACAGATAGTAACAAGTCTTATATCATACATTAGTAAACAACTAGTAAAACGTAACACTTATTACTGGAAAAGGTGACTTAGCTGGGGGACAGTGAAAGGTGTACTTATTTAACAGTGGAAAGTAGAAAAGGACAGAAAAAGCACTGACCACCCAAACTTTGGTAGTAGTGGACATCTTTCCATGCTGCTCGAACATCCATCGGTGGTAGGAAAGGAGCTGCTTCAGGCACAGCCGCATGGTGAAGATGAGCAGGAGCCATAACATGGTGCTGAAGAGTACAGCTGACACCACCGCTTGGCACTGTGTACTCATAGACTGGCTGGAAATGAGGGACAAAAACAGTGAGCTAAATAAAAAAGAATGAACACAGGGCAGATGCAACAGTCAGATTAATATAGTTACATTTCTACCATTTATGTGAGTAGTGTAGGGATATCCCTAAAAACAAATTTTTGTAAATAAATATTGGTCAAACGGGCTTATCCATGTTCAACTATCCTGACACTAGAATTAACATACACACATTGAACAATCTTTTTCTGTGTGAGTACTAATTTAAGCTGTGGTGACTAGTTGATTCATTGAAAAATGCAAAGGAATGCAGATATTTGTAGGGTGAATTTCAGAAAGTTTTCCACTGTAACAAGTAAATATTTGTACCAAAACAGTTGTGTAAAGAAAATCTTAAGTCTTTCCTGTGTTCTGGTGTCTTGGCTGCTTCTGTCCTCTGCTGTCTGTATCTCATTTTGACAAACAATGCATTGAAACAAATGTATGTGTGATGCATAAAGGCAGCTTAATATTTTAACCAGTAAGTACTTACAGACAGTTTGTGTTAATAATCCTTCAAAGGCTTTTTCATTGTATATCAATATTTCTGAAGGACAATATTCAATCAGCAAAAAAGGAATTGTGCTGTGTCCAAAAAAGATGCTAGTAATGTATGTTACCTGACTGGCAGGTGCTCCTGTATCTTTGCTATGAGTCCCATGGAGGGGTCAGAGCGGGTATACATGGTAGCCAGGATTGCTATGACTACAAAGAGCCAGGAGGATGGACTAGCAGGATAAACACCTGTTATCACACTGTTCTGTTAATGTGAGAAAAAGAAGATCAAATCAAACTTCTTATTTGAATCAGAACATCAACATGCACAGTGTGCATTGCACACTCACAAATTAGTCAAGACCAGATGACAGTAATATATTTCATATTCTGTGTATAATATTATCCTTAGGTACTGGATGAATCACCACTGATTCAACTGTTAGTTTAAGACTGCACTTTGCAAATATCCATTATTGAAGAAAATTCTTTCATATCCCCTTTTATATTACTTTAATGGTTAGTTACAAGCACCCTTTGAAGAAATTCAATATCTTATCTTTGTAAACAGGTCCATGTGATGTTTTTACATGTTTCACAATACACACGTCATCCATCAACTCAATAACTCAATATAAGGATTTCAGCTTTAAATCTGCAGAGCATCCCCTACAGCAGAGGTGTCCAAAAACGGTCCTAGAGGGCCGCTGTCCTGCAGGTCTTGGATGTTTCCAGCTGCAGCACACCTGAATCAGATTAATGGGTCAACATGCTAAGGCAGCACTTGACAACAAGCTGTTGAGGAAAGCTAATTTGAATCAGGTGTGTTGGAGCAGGGAGACATCTAAAACCTGTAGGACTGCATATCATAGGTCATCATAGGTCCTCGAGGATTGGAGCTGGACACCCCTGCCTTACAGTCTCCAAAAAGCACCGTCTGACAGCCTGTATGCACCACATAACCAATCCTAACTACTCGTAAAGTGGAACTTTACAGCTAATTTGCAAGCACTGTGATGAACCAATAAATTGAGAAGCTAAAACGAGCTACGGAAGAAGCTACCTGATGTTTTTCTTTCTTTTTTGCTCTGGCTGTTCAGATGGCAGACCTGGTATATACTGTTTGTGACTGTGGTAGCAGCCCTCATGTCTCACCCAAAGATGTTAAACTATGAGAGAAGTGGACTTAGTTTCTTTGGAAACATTACAGTGTATGGGGTAGGATTACTGTAAGATAAGACGTGTTCAAGTAAACATATGGAAACAAAATCAATTAGTGAGTATAGTATCTAAAATAGTTGGTGGGTATTTTATCCATTAGAACACAATTAAAAAAGTTACAAATTAAAATAAATTGCAAAAATAAAGTGCAATTATTTATTATTAATATAAGCTGACAACTGTGATTTTTACTGTCAGAAAAGCACAGTTAGATCCATGCACAGTTTGTGGAACTGATTTATTTTCTACTCCATAGATAATGCCTTTGACCCTGTGATGTGACAGATGAGTGTCCTTGAAAGATTGCATTACAGATTCAGCTAATAAACTTAACATGTAAATGTGCCAATTTACTCTGATTTACGAATAAAGTAAAACTACTTGTTCCTAAGTTGATCTTAAAGGAATACAATATTGAAATCTATATTTTGGATGGCTGTCTTCACATTTCATGAGATGCTCCGACTAGTTTGTAGCTTTCAAATTCAAAAAACATAAAAAAAGATGATAGGAATGAGCAGAAAATTAAAACTTACTACACCATGATGATGCTTCAAATTATTTTACATTTCGCTTTACAAAGAACAGCTGGCACACACATACCAAGGAAACGTGATAATAACAAGGAAGAGGTAGAACTCTAGAAGCATGGCTGTGATTATTAAAGATGGTTTTGCAACCTAGCCATCAACGAACCAAACAAAGCAGATACCTTGAGTCTGATGACACGCTTCTTCCATGAGCGCACACCAGAGAGGTAGATCTCAGAGAGGGCCTGGTGGGACAGCTGCAGATCAATGCCCTCTGGCGTGACTGTGAACTGGAAGGCCACAGCCTGGTGGGCTTCTGCCATGATTACTGTGCACAATGAGAGGGCCTGCTGTGGAGATGGAATAAAAGACCGGAAAAGCTCAGTTACTCATTGTACAAAGGGTCAGCAAACAAACCAGAGTCCTGCATTAAAGCCACACCTTAGATACAAGAGTACACATACCAAAACTTACAGACCTCAGGTACAGAAGGAAATCATGCTCAAATATCTAACATTTTTACACAATGGCTGATAACAACTGAAAGGAGCCCACTCAGACAACAGACCTGCTTGAATGTCTGGTGTGGATTTTTGGCAACTCGAACATGCAGGATTTTCATACAGTCATTCTCTCCTTCAGATTTAATGTAATTTAAAAAGGTTTAAAAGTTGAGTAACATAATCTTTGGTAACAAAAATTAGATAAAACGGTCAGACAAGAGAATTCAATCTCGGCTCAGGCGCTATGAGTATAACTTGTTAATACATAGCTGTGTTAGTATAACTAACATTAGGAGCACTCTTTCAGTGTTGCTTTGTTGGAATAGAGTCATCTAAATCTGTATTAGAAACCACACACAAAATGTCCCCCAAGACATTTTTTAAATGGGATATTTTGATACCCACAGGCTGATTATAACAAAGGCTACTCCAAACAGCTGCTGTCTATATGATGAACTGACCTATTTAATAACAGACCACCAAGAGCAGCATGAAAACCACAACCAAGAAAAAAATCCCATTATGACATGAAAACTTAGAAAGCTTGCAGCGATATTCTTCATGCTTTAATTCTGATTTCCTTTCTTTTTACAAACTTCTCAGCAGCACCTGAAGGAACACGGAGCCCTGATGGTGGCAGTGGATTCTGTGAAGGGACATACAGATGACTCATCAAACTGAAAATGAACTGCAAAACATATGCATGCATCCCTGAAAACTCACATCCATCTAATGCATACTGTATGTGCCTTTAAGATAAACTCAAAACAGTCAAAATCAGCTCAAACTGATAGAGTTTGAGTTGGGGAAAATGCTGACAGGCTGCTGATGTGATTGAGTATTTTTGTGTGAGGCAATTCCTTCTTCTGCTCACAAAGGGAATTGATTTTTCTCTCCACAAATAGGCTATGGATAATGCCCTGAGGTTGAGTCACTCTGACACTGGACTGCACCCCTGTGGAGGCCAAGCCTGCTCCTATTCCGCGTGAATGTGGCAAACATAAACACATACTTTGGTCATATTCCCAGATCCAGTCGTGCTCGTCCCACTGACTAGGAACAGCAAATTTCCGCTTTGATTACTTCAACTCCAACACAGACATAACACACCTCATTATGAAAATGCTGGTAACCGAAAAATGTTATTATCAATCTCTCTTTGGCTGGACTAAATGCATTAGGAGCTTAATCTGTTCCAAGAGCACAGGAATCCAAGCTCTGACTCCTAAATTCACCAGAGTTTGTGTCTATGGTTGTGTGTTATAATAAAGAGACTATCAGATGCCGGCATGATGATAGTGGAATTTCAAATAAGCCATGGTTTCATTTAAACTACAAGTGTAAAAGAAATCACACCTAAATATAACACTAAACACTTGACCGGTGACTCCTGCCTTATTAGATAAGAGATGAAAGGGTACATATCTTATTTTAACTTGCTTGAACAAAGCAGAATCAACCAAGCACTAGCTTAAAAAAAAAAAGACTCCAGAGAATAAAGGAAGCCTGGGTGGGCTGATTCAGCTCAATTTTGCAAGATCTGAAGATTCATACGGTGTGGTCACAGGATGATGAGAGCATAGAGGAGGGCGGGCTTTGTGTAAACTAGGTAAAAGGTAAATCGCCTCAAGGCATTTAGTTCACTGCAACATGTACATAAGTAGTAAAAACTGCTAAATATAGCCAATTTAAGAGCCATTTTTAATGTCGACTACAGAAATGTAGATGTAGTGGCTGCTGATATTAGTAGACTTACGATAGATGGTTTTAGTCTCAGTTTTTAGTTCTATTTTATGTTCTTCCTTAGGAGTTTAACTGATTTAACATGACACACACTAAAAGTTAAAAATTGTAGTCGCTCTTTATGACATACAAGTGGCTTCAGGGATGCAGAGAAGAAGGAAACATACAGCTGTTGTCACAATGTGTACAAGAAATTATAGAAATGGTGGTGTTCACTTGTGTGTTTGCAAGTTTATACTTGCTGAACAATTCAATAATTAGCATAGTTTTAGATTTGATTATTTAAAATTTTGTTTACAACATTAAAGAGCTCTCTTGTTACAGTTATGAAAGTGCCAACATCCCATCCATCATCCTCAGGTGAGATATTCATAACTTAGGATGGCTTTAGTCCTTACTGTTTAAATTTACAGCAATAAAATCTCAAGCAAACACAAAATCATGTTTAAATCACTTCATCAGAAACCGTGCTCTTGAGATCAGATGTGGTTTGATTAGAGTTCTCCATCTGAGGAGGAATGTAAAGAGGAATGCAGTCTTAACCTGCAAACAACCATTGCAGATCATATAAACACTGAAATCATTATAGGACTCAAGAGATAAAACCGTTTACACACATATGTAAAGTTTATGCAAGAACATTTTAAGCTAGTGTCTTACATACTGTCAAGAGTTTTTATGAGGCAGGTCCAGGCATGAAGCTAAGCTCTGTCAATTTTTTCACAAGCAGTTAACTTGTAACTGAAAGTAGCTAATGTGTAAACCTCAAATTATGCATTGTGATACTAGCTGTATATAGGATAGCTTAAACAACATAGCAAATATCTGTTGATATGATACCCGCATTATTTGCCAAGTCAAGCCAAAAGTAATTAAGACAATAGTTGTTGGAAAAAGGCAACACAAACACAGTCATCTTTTTTTTATCTATTTAGATATCAAGCACGTATCTCATATTTGCATAATTAATGGTTGATTAATAATTAGACCTTTAATCGTTATAAGATTGTTGATAGACGTTTAAAGCTAGCTTAAGTTTAAAGGAACTACATTAGGCTTGAAAATGAAAGCTAACCGATGCTAGTGCTGACTAGCTGAGCGCCCAGCCCATTATGTAAACGGTTGCCGATATGGCTTGCTAACGCTCAAGCAAAGATGCGTCTGTTTTTAGTCTTCATTGTAACGGACCACAGAACAGCTGCTTGGCTTACCTGTTGTCGTTTACAGGGTTTGAAATTTCAGTACTTCAGCCGAAAAGGAACAGACTATTAACTTCTGACGTCGCACGAGCACCGACTGCCTACGGCTGAAGCGCCGCTCAGCCTTCCTTCTCTCGACTCTACTACAGATGCTCGCAAGGATGAGCTGGTGCTGCCTTCAGTGACCATTGGAAACTTTGGTACCATAAGATGGCAGTACTGGTGCGTTTTTGGAAATCCGATGGTAAAATGATAAGCATAAGTACCAATGACTGTATATATATAAGTACTTTGCTGTGTATTAAGCATTCCATCGTTTAAGTATGTCACTGCCGCATAGTTTATTTATACCCACTAACAAAAGTGCAGCAATAAATTATGCATTTATTGCGGGGAAATGTAAACTGCAGAAAAATAAAGAAATAATCTTGTGGGGTTATCTATTTCTTGTTTGAGAAAAACGACTTGTTAAAGTAGTTTTGATATTATAGTATTTGTCATTCATTTAACAGGTTTTCATTTTTCATGAAAACAGGGCAAATGCAACAGTCATTTTTGTTTTCATTTGGGAGTACAGAACAAAATATAAATGTCATTAAATGAAGACACAGCATTCTAACCCAAAAACTAAATAGACACACATATGAATTTAGGGTTTATTATTGTAACCATAACAATAAGGTGGATCTCTCTTTATTTTAACCATCAATTCAATCATAATTGTTCTTTTTTTAATCACAGGCAATAGTTATAATAGTGCACTTTTTATATTTAAATTATGATACAGACATTTCATTTTTTTTAAACACCTTATTCTACTGACCCTTATGAATGGAGAATACTTTACAATCTTAGCCAGAGTTGGGTCAATGAAAGTGAAGGTGATGTGACAGATGAAACAGAAGACAGTGAGCAATCATAAAGTGTGTCTGGACAGTGAGGCAAACAACTTTGTACATTTTCCCTTGTGATAATGACTACACAACAGAGGTGAAGAGGCAGACAGAAAGAACAAAGGGACAAAGCATGAAAGCAAGAGTTGAAGCGAGTCAGCAAGCATTCAAAGTGTGGTGGAAGAATCATGTGCCTGTTAGGGTTTGGCTTGGATCATTTACTTAATATTGTTGGGTTGGGCAAAATCTCTGTACATAATCAGCTCAAAATATATCTGCTGCAAAGTTTTACGCTCACTCGGTCTTAAATCACCTGTCTCACACAGAATTCAGTTACAAGAGATAAGCATGATTAAAAGAGATGCAAGATACAGACAAAGATCACTGAAGACAGAAGATAAGAACCACCTGTCAGCACTGCTATCAACGTCTTTCTTTTGCATGGAGAGAAATGCGCAAAAAGAGGGTTTAATGAAAAATGAATCACAACAGGATTCATGAATTTGTTATTGATACATTTTTGTTGACTACAAATTGAATTTAGCCAATAAATACATGGCATCCAAATAAATAAATAACTTAAATAAATAAATAAGATGATGAATAAATAATTAGAAAAAATACAAATGAAAACTAACCAAAACAAATAGACTTGTAGCACTGTGTATCTTTCTTAAAACATCCTGCACTTTGTTGCATATTGTGCTTTATGGAAGACTGGTGAAGAACATTGACTTGTCTGATAAGAGTACTGGAGTAATACATGAATGTCCGAGTTGCTATGTCTGCTTGCAGGACAGTGCGACGCTCAGTGTCGAGCTCAGGTGCAGTGATGAACTACTTGGCTTGTTGGTGAACACTGAGATGAGGAGCACAGGGTTAGAAGACGCTTGCTTCCCATTCTGAAGTCTTGTTTAACAAGGATTTGACGACGCAAGCCTTGTGAGTCTGGCATTATGAAAATGTCCACTGATGAATTTTGTTTGTGATTCTTTTGTTTGAATTATTTTGTTACAAGTCAGTGCGTGAATGCTATGGCAACTGGAGACAAGCTCAACAAGAATGGCGATTTCCGTATGATCCAAAGGCCAGGAATGCTCTTCTCATTCAGTCTGGGCACAAAAAGCTCTGATGAGGTTCATGGAACTATTCACGCATAGTGTTTGTTTTTTTTTGTTTTTTTGTCTTTTTTTTTCATACATTAATGTCCATATTTCTGTTCAAATCAAAAACACTTCTTCAGAGCAATTAGGGTCCAATGCAAAATCTGAGATGCATCGTTTCATATCGTCTCTGAGTAAAAAGGAAATTCAAAATGATCATTTAACTTTAATTGAATGTCTGCTGACAAGCAAGTGATCAGCGTCTCCTCTCAAGTGCCATGGAGTCTTTCATGGCTATCTTCACTGCGATCACTGTGCTACTGACATCCTCAAAAGATATACGTAAACTTCAAATAAAACTAAATAAAAATATTTTTTCCACATTCACTTTCTTAGCTTACTTTGTTGGTTTTCTTTACCTTGAAGAAAAAGTCATTGCTGGAATTCCAGGATGCAGTTTCTCTTGAGAAAAACAGGTCCTCTTGTTCAACTCATCACCACTCACTCAGGTGGTAGCAGGTTGCTAACTCTTCAGGATTCTTCTGGAGGGATCCATTTGTACTTCTTTCAGTATGGATTAGTATGTGCATTTAGCTTGAGAGTGACATGAGCGCGTTGGTTAATTTAAAAAGTAATCCTGGGAACCATCACAAGACTGCTACTTCTTTTTGGTGTCAGATACCATATTGCAATGATATGATAGACTAGCCTAACAGTTCATGTCAGCATCCTTTAGCAGGCTGGTTTGCTAACTGGCATGCACATTAGCACTTCAAAAATCCTAGTTTGATCTGTGAAGCTGTGTATATGATGGATGGATACCAAACTGCTCAATCACTTTTTTCTTTCATCAAAGGGTGGTTCTTCAACACTCTTTCTCGTTTAAGGTTAGGAATCCTGATGATCCGAAAGATCAAGAAAATGTGAAGTTGGCAAAAAAAAATTGCATTAATGGAGGGGGGGCTCAATCCTTGCTATGGTCAAGCACCTTCAATAACTTAGTCAAGGAAGAATAGGAGGAGCTCATGGCTTGCAGGGATACTTGGAAATGAACTTATAATGTTTATTTTCTGGTATTACTTAGGCATCCTGCAGCATGGTCTCACTTTCTATCCTACGGTTGGGATTGGGTTCCATTAGAGGACAGCAGTCGGGTTCTCTCTTTTGCCGAGCCTCTGCGCTGCAGAACTCCTCCGCTGCCTCCTATGCCTCCGCCATCCGCTCGGTCACCCCACTCACACCTGTCGCCCCCACCCTCAGATCGCCTTGAGTTTTGGCGGGTGGGGGTCCCGTGGGGCCGGCCGTTCTTCTCATCTGGGAAGGGATCAGTAGAAGAGAACAGGAAAATAACTTGGCTAGAAATGCAAGGGTGATTAAAATGGTACGAATGGAACTAAAAACCTAGAACCTATTTTCTCTTTATGCCTTTGGTACTTAGACAAAAAAAAACTATCTTATGCTGGTCCCACACAAACCATTGCTTCATAAGAAATTAAAAACTGCTTAGTCATAGATGATATCATAAAAAACATTTATGATTTAATTACATTTTTGTTTGTACCTAAATGAATTAAGTCACAGGTGAAAAGTGTTGTTTTTTGTTTTTTTTCATAAGCGGTCTCACCAGATAGGGCTTGTACCAGTGGCTGATCATGGGAGCTGAGAAGCTGAGCTTGAATTGTTTCCACCACCCGTCTGAACCTGCGACTCGGGCCTGGGGACACGCCAAGGCAGACACACATAACTTAACAGTGGAAATGTTCCAACAGCGAAACATCATATTCAAAAATGTGAATACATTCAAAAAGGACTGAAGCGTTCACAAAAAAAGGAAAAAATAAAAATAAAGTAACGGAAGATTTCAAGATTATAAATAATTGAAACTTTTTTGATAAATACAATACGTACAAATCCTTCTCATGGGTCCAGTCTATATGTTAAACGTAAACAGGAATGGGAGTATTGATACTCTGGAACTAAAACTTTCATATCTGCCAGTCAAAATATTGGATTCCGTACTTTTTAGAATATCATAAAAGCACTGTGCTTATACAAAACATGATATTTGTTTTCACTTCTGCAAGTTTTAGGCAATTATATGAGAAAACCAACCCTGGTATATTCCTTCCATGTCTTCCATGTCACATGATTATGGTATCAATTTCATAATTATTTTCTTCAATGCTATGCAGAGAGCAACTATCTCAGCTTTTATCCGAAAAAGGTTGATCATCTTGTTGACAGAACAACAGTTTCAACACTGTGTGCAACACAGCAAAACCTCTGAAAAAGAAGATAATTAGTCAGGAGCCAGGCTCCTTGGTTTAATTCACAGCTATGAGCTTAAAGCAGACTTCAAGACGATTAGAAAGGAAATGGCACTCATCTGATCTTGAAGAATTTCAATTAGTCTGGAAAGCAAATTTGATAGTATATAAGAAAGCCCTTTGTAAGGCAAAAACTAATTGTTATTCATCACTGATAGAGGAGAACAAGAACAAGCCCAGGTTTCTCTTCAGTACTGTCGTCAGGGTGACTAAGAATCATAGAACCATTGAGTCATATTCACAGCTGAGCCGCAATTCAAGTCACTGGAAGCCCCGGTGCTGCAGAAGCAAAAGTGACTGATGTATTTTGGTTTTTAATTCTAAATAATCAGTTTAACCTCAATAAATAGGGTTGTTCGTCGTCCCTTCATAAACCCTGGTAGACGTTCCTCTGCAGAAGCGCCTTTGATCTGATCCAGATGTTGGGAATCTAAAAATAGAACTGAGCAAAATCCTGTGCAGTCAGAAAGACCTGTGGCCGTAATATGCAGAAATTTCTATTTCTCAGATAAATATTAAACCTTGTTTGACTGAAAATTGATGTAGTTTTAGGAAAGGTCAGGCAGCAGCAAGGCTTCATGATTTCATATGAGTAGGCTTCCGCGTTCGTGGGACTGAGGGGTTAATATCAAACTATTGTTTCCTGTCAACAGTTTCCTCTCCTGGATGGTGGAGACCCTGTTGGTAGCTTCAGGTTCAAAACTGTAGGGATCAGGACCTTCAGTTCTGAAAATGATTATATTTTGCTCCTCCTGTCTCTCACGTCCATGCCATTCAGGTGCGTTAGCCAAGTCTGTTTACATCGTGGAAACACTGATGCAACGTCACTTCCGGCAAAACGTGTTTTTACAGGTGTTTAGCCATTTTGTAAAAGTGAATTACCGATTTCTTTATTCTTTTAATACACGGACTTCAGCAAACACAACATAGCTATTGTCTATAAACAATGCTTCATGCAAATCATCAATCATGCTTTTAACCTGCAAGTTGCTCTTTAAATCTCAGCTGCAACGACTTCATGAATTTCTTCATAAACAAAATTGTTTCTATTAGAGAGAAAATCTTTGATATCCTTTCTGATACTATTGATGATATCTCCTCTACAGCAGCTTCAGAGATGTCTGTAAAATCTGATTTATGTTTGGACCGTTTCTGTCCTGTACAGCTCTGACTGTACCAACATACTGTAACAGCTTCATCTAAATCTTCAACTTGTATTTTAGACCCCATCCCAACCACACTGTCCAAGTCAAGTTGTTTCCCTTAATCAATACATCTGTATTGGATTTGATCACTATATATCTATTGACAGGATGTGTACCTCAATCTTTTTAGACTGTTGTAATCAAACCTTTAGTTAAAAAACTTACTCTTGATCCAGGAGTGTTAGCTAATTGTAGACCTATATCCAACCTGTTGTTTAAATCCTTTAATAAAAAAATGTTTCAACTCAACTTTGTGCCCATTTGAGCAGAATCAATCTGAAGAATTTCAGTCAGGATTCAGAGCTCATCATAGCAAAGAGACAGCACTGGGGGAAGTTACCAATGATCTTCTCATGGCCTCAGATAAAGGATTCCTGTCTGTACTTATCTTGTAAAATCTCAGTGCTGCATTCAACACCATTGATCACAACATTCTGCTACAGAGGCTTGAACATGTTTATAAAATTAAAGGTCCTGCATGAGGCTGGTTTTAGTAATATTTATCTGATAGATTTCAGTTTGTTAATGTAAATTATGAGTTTTCCTTATGTATCACAGTAAGTGTGAAAAAGGCCCCCTGTAGCGATGTAACAAAGGCAGCCTAATGCTCTCTCTCACTACTTACACTTCACCCACTAGCCAGCCAATTAGAGCACGCCTGCATTATATGCTTCTTAATTAGTTCAGAGTTCTGCATGGTAACAAGTTCACTCCTTTACTGGAACGCTGCAACTTTCACGAGACATTCTGTTTTATAGCAGCTGTCATCTGGTGGAAGTGCATCAAGTGCAAGTGAGTGAGAGACTGTTCATTAGTGTAACTATTATTTTGCCCTGTAATGCTGATTAAATACTTGTTAAGCTACTAAACTTGTCTTAAGTAAACTTTGTGTTTAGCAGCGAGGTTTATTACTGTTTTAGGTTTCTTATGCATCTGTTCGACATTTATATTGTGAACAACATTCGTGGCAATATAACCAGGGTTCGAATTACAGGGGAGCTAAGGGGAGCTCGGCTTCCCTGAAAAGCAGAGCGGCTCCCCTAAAGACATTCAGCTATGTGGATGACACTCAGATGTACTTATTCGTGCAGCCTGATGAAACCAATCCGTTTTTCAGATTTTAAGGATGTCTTGAAAACATAAAGGACCTCAGACTCAGAATTTT
Source organism: Atherinosoma microstoma (assembly GCA_037177055.1). NCBI lineage: Eukaryota > Metazoa > Chordata > Actinopteri > Atheriniformes > Atherinidae > Atherinosoma > Atherinosoma microstoma. The sequence continues at coordinate 13,694,375 of JBBBVU010000023.1, read as the reverse complement.
CTCTTTTTAAATTCAGACAAGATGGAGGTTGTCATTTTTGGACCTGAAAAACTTATTTTATTTAACATAATCCAAGACCAAGAACAGACATTTAATCTAGAAAGGCAAGTTATTTAACTATACAATGGCACACTGAACAACAGGCTGAACAGGTGTCTGGTATGTTAACATAACACATTAACAGTTTAACAGCTACATAATAGCCCGATGAACATACCTGGGAGGCTGAATAGGCCAAGTTAAAATAACAACATAACAAGCCAGTTCTCCAAGCTTCAGATCTCATCTCACCTCTCTGAATCCATTGAATTCTTCATCATCATTGGTACAGGAGCAGCATATAGTTGCTACAAGCCTAGAGCGCCGTCTAGTGGCTGTAGACGGCAATGTTTACTTCTTGGTTCATGTAAGTCAGTTTAAATTAGCATGTTAAAATTAACATACATAAGTCGCAGGACCAGCCAAAGTATAAAAAAAAAGTGTGAATTATAGTCCAGAAAATATGAATAGCATTAACTTGGGAGTTATTTTTGACCAGGATTTGTCCTTTGGCTTGCATATGAAACAGTTTTCTAGGACCGCCCTTTCCACCTATGTAATATTGCTAAAATGAGGGACATCCTGTCACAGAGTGATACAGAAAAAATAGTCTATACTTTTGTTACTTCAAGATTGGACTACTGCAGTTCCTTATTATTAGGCTGTCCCAAATATCCCCAGCTGATCCAAATGTTGCAGCAAAGATTCTGATGAGAGCATATAAAGTTCTCCATGATAAGTCTCCATTGTATATCAAAGATCTCATATAGTCTATATTTTCCCAAACAAGCACTTCGCGCTCAGGTTGCAGGTTTACTTGTGGTTCTAAAAGTAGAATGGGAGGCAAAGTCTTTGGCTATCAGGCCCTTCTCTTACAGAACCAGCTCCCAATTTGGGTTCGGGAGGCAGACAGCTTCCCTTTTGATAAAACTCATAGTTAGAGGTGGTCTAGCCATTCCTTATTTAACCTGCTATAGGCTTACACTGCTGAGTAACGTCCCATGATGCACCGAGTGCTTCCTTCCCTTTTTATCTCTCTGCTTTTTTATTTTTCATGTATAAATTTATGATTGTATTGGTGCCATTAATTTGTATTACTCTTCTTCTCTCTCAGTAGGTCTCCCTTGCTAAAAGTTGCTACACCTACTGATCCCTCTTTCCTCTCCTCTCCACCTCAACCAGTTGATGCAAATGGCCGGCTTCTGCCAGAGGTTTTTCCTTCTGTTAAAAGGGAGTTTTTTTCCTTTCCACTGTCCCATGCATGCTCAGGATGGGGGATTGAATTGAAGTCAAGATTCGAAGTAATCCATTGGTTTCTTTAGCTATGCTATTATTTTCTATGAATTGATTTGTATAAACACTGGTTAGATAACAATAAATTGGCTTGAATTGATTTAGCCTGCAAAGTTACCTGAAATGGCTTTGTTGTGAGTTGGCGCTATACAAATAGAGCTAAACTGACAATTTAATTTATAGCCTATCAGATGTCATGATGATGATGCTAGTGTTAGTAATGTTGTGTTTTAATATTTTACAGGTCTAATGCAGGTTCTTGAGCATAATGTCCTTTTGAATTTAAGAAATACATTTTATAATAATTTGTCATTCAAATATTTGATCATAATCTTTAAAAAAAAAATTTATGTTATTTTCATTTCATTTACCCAATTATATATTTCATTATCATTTTATAAGCATTTCTTTCAAGTATTCATGTTCATGACTTTTATTGATATTTCATATTGCACCTTGCAATAAAGATATTAATGCAAAGTGTACAATCGTGTGATTTTCCTTTAAGGGGCAAAAAAAAGTATCTGTGTTGGTATAGATGAAAAAGCACCATAAACTAATAGTATCATATCAAAAGGTAAAATGTTGGTATAATCCATCCCTATTATAAATTATCTTCTGGCTTTAAGAGTAGGATCAATCCTCTTATTTGACTCTCTCCTCTAGAAAATTAGCATACTTGTAAAATTCTCTAACTGTTCTAAGGACATGCAAATAAATCAATTTAGTCTAATATGTTCATATTTATTATGTTAACTTCTTTTCACAATGCTGCAGGCTTGTATTTTGCTGCACTTACCTGATATGAGGGTGAATGTCACGCTGTAGATTCCTGTCTCCCTCCTGCCCTCTCTCTCGGTCCTCTCCCTGTCCCGCTCCCTCTCGCCCTCGGAAAAGGCAATGTCCACCTGGAACTTGACGGGCTTCTGGAAGACGGAGGGACCGCCGGAGGATTTGTACTCGGCCCGGAAGCTGGTCTGGGAGAGGACGCTGTGGCTGAGAGATGGGATCTGTGTGGTGGGGAGACAGAGAAGAAGCAGAGAGACCGACAGACTTACGAGGCGGGAGAGGTACGGGGGCCAAAGTGAGTATAGGGAGACAAAGGGTGAGGGTGAGGAGAGGAGAGAGAAAGAGTGAGCCATTGGTGAAAGCAAAAGTGCACCTAGGTGCCATGAGTGAGCAAGATCAAATGAAAATTAAATAAAGAAGAAAGTGAGATAATGAAAGAAATGAGGTGCACAGCATAAGCGTGCGTGTGAAGTCTTTTCTGTGAGTGCCATGCTTTATACAAATAAAATTGGCAGTAAGAGGCATGAAAGACAGACAGCATCAGATACTCACTGACAGGAAAGCGTGGACAATGTCGGCTTTGACTGAACTTAGAGGTTTGTCTCTGATCACCACAAAGATCTGCTCCTCTTTCTCCAAGCCGATGAAATTCCCAAACCACGACTTCTTGGCAAGCCTTGTTGCCAGAAAGCACAAACAGTTTGAGAAAATATAGAGTGCCATAAGACAGTTTAAAATTGAGAAAAGTCCAGGAATGTGACTTACTCTGGGCTGGATTCTGGTGTTAGACTGGACATGTCTTCTGATGTAGGAACTGGGAGAGACAAACAGTTATTGAAATAAAAATCTTTCTGGAAAACAAGAGGAAACGCAACACAGACTGTATGCTGAAAGTTATACAATTATCTTTACTAGCACAAGAGGAAAATCTTTAAAAAATTTTACCAATCTAAGTTGTTCCATACCTATGTGTTAAAAGAATGCTAAAACTCCCACATCATATTGAGATAAATGTACAGAACCAACCTTGTAATTTACGACGATGGAACCGGGGTGAGCCCAGCAAGTTGTTCTTGAAGGAATTGAGGCGAGTCCTCCAGTGAGCGGAGCTGCTGGCCGCCATACCACTTCCCCCTCCAGGACTGGAGGGCGGGGTCAGCGACAGCGAACCCACCCCTCCCCCTCCCTCTGCCCGCGAGGAGGACGAGGATGAGGAAGAGGAGGGCGGGGTAGAGGAAGGGTGGTGAGGGTGGTGGACAGGGGTGCCCAAAGGTGTGGGCAACGGAGAACCCTGGGGGGTGACCTGCGGCACAGAGTGGGCAGAGTTTGGGTAGAAGCTCTTAGTCACTGACTTCAGGACAGAGGACGAAGGGAAGAAGAAACGGGGAATGGGGGACAGGAGTGGGGAAGGGGAGGGCGAGCGGGAGGATGGGTTTTGCAGAGGCAAGGATTTGATGGGCTGCAGATGGGGTCGGTCAATGGGTCCTTTGGTGGGCAAGGTCTGAGTCTTTGGGTTGGGGGGAGCTTTGGGCTTGTCATGAGCCCATGCTGAGCGAGGAGTGGTGGCGTTTCCCTGTTTGGACTCCTTTGTGAGGGGAGAAGCGGTGGCAGAGGTGACATCTGATTGGCTGAAAGTGAAGACGGGGCTCTGATAGGACTGGGGAGTGGGTTTGTAGGGTGAGGGCAGGGGTGAGAGAGATGAAAAACAAGAAAGAGAAGGGATGGAAAATGGAGAAAGAATGGGAATGAATATCATGCTTAATGACAGAAAAGTGCATCTTGTGAATAGTGAAAGTGCTAAATGCAATTCTACTGGTGCTAATCGTGAAATAGCTCATTTTTGCCATTTTAATTTTGTTAGTGTTTTCTGCATGTGAAGATTGTGGTGGTAACAGGGTTGAGAATGCAGAGACATAGGACAGTGGCAGTGGAGATGTTACTGTAGAGCAAGAGTTGAAAATTCAGATTTCTTTACTTCATCATTAACTGTGTTAATACAGTTCTGAAATTGAACAAGCTGATAAAGCAGACTAGTCCATAAATCCTCATTTTTAATGGTTTGGTTTTCTAAACAGTTGTCTGTAACATGTATGAAGTGGAAGTGAAGTGACATGGAGACAGAGGAAAATGCAAACCTTGTGTTGGGTGAGAATTCAATTTGACGGACTGGTGTTCTGATGATGTATAAAAATGACTGAGGACATTGATATGTTGATAATTTAAGGGGTCGGTTATTAGAAAAGGCTGATTCTTCTTTTTTTTTATCAGCATAATGTAGGGAATTGCAAGATCAGTACACATCAACATGTTAAAATGATAGCTATACTAAAATAGTAAAGCAGAATCATGAAACCCCACAATAATTTCCCTCAAAAGGGATAAATAAAGTATTTTTCATTTCATTTCATTTTCATGTTAATTTAGAAATAATATTATGAAATGTGTAGGGATAGAAAAGAGAACTGATGCTGAACTGCTGTCAATTCTATGTCAATTTCAACAATACTAAAACGTTAAAGTAGATTACTGGAAATTCTGAATTTTGTAAATCTTGCTCAAAGACATAAGAGCAACAGTGTGTACAGTCATCAGAAGTTGCCTGTCAGACCCTTACCCTGGGACTGCTGAGGGGGCTGGAGGACAGCCCACTTGAGGCTCCACTGACTGAGCGAGACCTGACAAAAAGACCAACTTTACATTACTAACAAGAAACAATTTCAAACAGAATTCTTGCATATATGTAAGGATAATACACAGTACCTCTGGCTGTGTGCAGCTGTGTCCAGAGCCCTGCGAGGTGGAGTAGGAGACCCCTGCTCAGTAACACTTAGCACTTCTAGGCTTTTCCTCTCTGGACGACAGCGGCCGTGGCGCGTCAGCATAGGAGAGTCAACACGCTTTCGAGGAGGGTCTGCTGAGGAACACCACCATAAATGTGTCAGATTTGATCAGTTTAAAGCTGAGGATACCTTGTTTAATAATATTATGTAATAACTGTGTAAATAAAACTGTTCTCAAAAAGGCGTCAGCAGTTTTGTTAAAGTGTCAATTTATCTTTTTTTATTTCAAGGCTGCGTTGGCAGGGTGTCAAAATTACCCCCTCTGGTGGTTCTAAGGGGTTATAGTGATGTTGGCAGTTCTAGTGTGGTGACCCGGATCACCCCCGAAATCTGATCAGTTGTTCCTTACACCATTTTGGAGATTTACAGAAAATATCCTCAAAATCCAGACAGACAGACAAACGTACGCTGGCTAAAACATACCCTCCGCGCCTTGGTGGAGGTAATAATCATTTCTGATAAACCCAAATTCTGCCTGATATCTAATACTAGTGGCAGGTCTGTTTGATTATTGCACTTTTGAAAAGTTGACATGATGATAGTAGCTCTTCCAAAGGCTGTTTGCTCACTGCACCATCTGTGACTGTGATTACCATAACTTTAATTGCACTGGCAGAAGGAATGTCTTCTCTCAGTTTTGCCTTAAAGAGAAATGTTGTCCTGTGAAGTGTGGTATGAACCTCGCAAAAAACAACAACATCCTATCGGTCTTAATATAATGAGAGAGATTCCACACTCACAGTAATAGAGACTGAGAAAAGTAGCTTCTTTCCTTGGATAGATCCCCCTTACCCCCTCATGACTGACCTACGTCATTGCGTGGAGGCAAATCCTCATCCTCATAGCTTGGATAACGCTCCTTCCTGTCCAGCAGTAGGTAATAGATCATTTTCTCCTGGTTTTCTCTGAACCAAACAGAGAAGGCAAAATAAATCAATTGGAGAAAGCAAAATATAGAAAAACTGTTTAGAAGGAAACAAAATGGGATTAAGGCAGGAAATGAGTCTGTGTTTTAACAACTGAATTTATAACGTGGATTTTAAGCCACAGTGTTCACAAAACATGCATTAAACTAAATTTAACAAAGGCTGGATGCATCATGAGATGTCAAAAACTATGTTAACTTTTTTCTTTTTCCAAGAATACCATACCTTATTTATTCACCGTTTTAAATAGGGGATCAGTGTTTCTTACATGGCTATCACACTGTATATTTTGTTCCACAAAGATCCCATTTGGAGCTAAAACATACTTACTCTTCACATTGCAAGTCACGTGTGAGCTTGACTCGGTCTCTGAAACACCCGAGCGAGTGCATGCTGTCCAACACATCTGGGTCCAGCTCAGTTAGGGACGAGATTCGCCTCACACACACTCGCCTGGGAGGAGGCTGCTCGGGACATGGCTCATTACGACCGCCCCTGCGAGTCACATGCACACATGACACGCAACAAAACACAGTAATAACACAGATGTGATGTGTAAGATCAAACATGATGCAACATAACTTCTAAAGTCAAGTAGTGTGCAGAAAAATGGATACTCACAGATACCAGGGATGTTTCTGGATGGCCTCTAGCTGCAAGGGGTGACAGGGCAGATGGGGCCATTAGTTTCTACAGTCTGTTAACATCCAGATGGCTTCAGAGCTATGCAAACAGTCCACACTAGATTACCTTTTTTTTCTTTTTTCCTTTTTTTATGTGTGCACATTGCATTATCTTTGAATGTTGTATATCAAATTACAATTTTCAACTTTGTGTCATGTTTGTCGGGATCAAAGAGAAATATTACATCCAAATTGTTTAAATCAGTCCTAAATCTAAAAATATCATGTGAACCAGGCACTGAACTGGGTTTTCCTGACTGAACGCTGATGCCATAAAAACATAAAGACGCAGAATAAAGGCACCTAAAACACGCTTATAATGGATATAAAGGGGTAAATATGACATATTATATATATTTTGGATATTGTCTGGATGAGACTTGGAATCCTGTGATCAGTAAAATACCGTGAGCCTTTTCTCGGGGTTGACTTCAATCATGCCTTTGAGCAAGGACTGGCAGTCCGGAGGGATGAAGTGGGGCATATGGAACACCCCACTCTTCACCTTTTCCAGTAGCTGGCGTAAATTGTCATGGTCAAAAGGCAGGGCACCCTGTAGGAAAGAGAAAAGAAGGAGAAAAAACAAGAAAACAAATATATTAAATAAACTATGGTATCTACAAAGAGATCAAATTATCCTATGAAAACATGAAGCAAAAACTCACCACCAGTAGGGCAAACAGGATGACCCCACAGCTCCACACATCTGCTCTCCGTCCATCATATTTCTCCCCCTACCAAAGGCAGAATGCACAAACATTCTTTAACCAACTTGAAAACAGAAATGTTTCAAAATAATTACCAACATTCCCTGAGATAATCTAAACTGATTTGAGGATTAAACAAGATTATATACTGACTATATCGCTGACAAAAAAATGCAGTAATCCATTTTAATTCCTGCACTTCGTCAATCTTAGTCCGCAATATATTTCATTAATAGGACTGGATAATCTTCAGAGTGCTAAGTGCTAGAAAGACTCACTCGGACCAAATATGAGCCTCATCAAAACAACACAAGTGAGAGATTTAAGAGTCCTTTCAGAGTTATTACATTTATTTTGAATGCTTTTCGGATCATAAGTGTCATAGGTTGATGTTTAGCTCATGTATTTGCCACTGAATGTAATAATTCATTGACGACACCACTTGCTCATTTTCATGACAGGTGAAGGCATCTGAGGAAGACACAGTATCAGACCAGGTCACTTACCCGTATAACTTCAGGGCACGCATAATGTGGTGATCTGAAATCAAAGGGAAATGGGTTGTAGGAAGAATAACCGTGCTTGTAAATGGGAGTGGTAATAACAGAAAAGCTGAAGGATCAGAAATAAATCAATACAGGTATGCTATATTAATTGAATCACAACTGATGTCTTGATTTTCTGTGGCTAATGGAAAGTTCTGTTTACACTGAATACATTAGTCAAAATCCATCAATTTGCATTACAAGTTACTGAATATATACATTTTATGAATGAAAACATCATGTAAGAACTCAAACACTGAGGAAATACTCACCCACAGCTGGTCTCTAACAGACTGTCTCCCACCTGTAGGGAGGCCATGCCAAAGTCTGCAATGCGAATATTGTTCTTTTCATCTAGGAGCAAGTTCTCCGGCTTCAGGTCTCTGTGACTGGACAAACACACCAGACACTACTAGTCTTGTGGTGCAAAACAGGGGATTTTAGCTTAAATATAACTGAATGGGTTTGACAAGGCATCTTTAATAATAGCTCAAACTACAACATCACAGGTTTTTCATTCATTTATTACATCAAACTAACACTGATTCTTTATCATTTAAATGAGGTGGCTTAAAATAGCTTTGTAAGTCAACAGAAGAGCTCAAATCATCACCATACGTATGACCAAGCTCTCATCTAAGAGGCACTGTTCTGTGCAGAAAAACCAACCAGATGGAGTGACTGTGGCAGAAATCCAAAGCAGAGATGATCTGCCTGAAGAACTTTCTGGCCTCTTTGGGAGTTAGTCTGCCCTTCTTCACCAGGTAGTCGAAGAGCTCTCCCCCTGACACATGCTCCAACACCAGATACCTGTCGACAAACAAGGACAAGAATGTGACTTGAAACTTTCATCTCAAAAAGACAGGAAGTGGACAATGAAATTGAATCTATCCAAAGGCCCTATTGATAATTATGTTATTGACTATACTTGAATATGACCTTAATAATTTTTGCTGACCTCAGTATTGACGGCTGTGGTTTTATGCATGTACTTTTACACAAAAAATGTCACCAGTTTTAGCCACAATGGCGTCAAAATAAACATTAGGGTTTCTTTTGTTGTTTTTTTACAACACATTATTTTAATAAACAGAGAATTTTTTTTTTGTTAGTCATACCTCTATCCATTTGCCTCCTATGTGTAAGAATTTCACCAATTACTCTGGATATTTCCACTATATCATCGATATATGATATATTCTATTGATATATTCTTTATTCTAATATTTGATTTTTTTATGCTGCAAAAAATATGTCTTTTGGAGATTAATAAAGTATTATCCAATTCAGTTATATTCAATTCAAATCAATAAAATATTTTTCCCATTCCAGTTTAATTGCCTGAATATTCTTGCAAGCACTGTCAGTTTTTTGTGGCCAAAAGCTTCCATGATAACAATATTATTGTGATATCCAGTAAACACAACAGCTGAAAAAAAGGCAATTAATTATGTATTTTTTATCAGCTAAGATCAAATCACATGATCACAATGTGTGTGTTTCATTCATTTAATTGCACAATTATATTATGGATTATTAGATGGTCTTAAATGACCAGTTATTTCCTGGATAGCATGCCCAATCTAAATTTAGACATTTGTAAACAAGTCCTCATCATTTTTTTTTCCATGTTAGATTCCAGGATCTAAACACTGACCAACCAACTTACAGCCAACTCAATCCTGCAACAGTTTTTTAAACCATTTTAAGGGAAACATGAAAAATCTAACATTTTTAAAACTAAGAATTACTACAAGGACATCAAATTTCATACCATTCTTAGAATGATGTTTCAATTCAGATCAACCCAAAGATCAGTACCCAGTTAAAATGCATGCAAGAGCCAGGCTCTTGTGAATGCAGAAGGAACTCACAGGTATTTGTTATTCTCGTAAACATCATGCAGCTTCAACACATGCGGATGCTCAATCAGTTTCAAAATGGCAATCTCCCTCTCAACCTGGTAAGACAGAACGGAAGGATATAGAAAAAGACAGACATAAAGATATGATAGCAGCACACACAAGCCAGTCAGTGGCATTACTGAAGCATCTGGACAAAGGGTCAATTAACTAAGAGAGATGATACATATAGAAACATAGATAATCTGGAACCCTTTGTTTATAGCTTAACACTGCAAGTTGATTACAAAATTAGCACTGTTATCACTGTGAGCACCAATGTCAAAGGCAGCATACTGTACCTTCATCAGAACTGACTCAGACAGCTTCTCTCTGTTGACTATTTTGATCGCTACCTTCTGACCCGTAATACAGTGGACCCCCAGTTTGACCAATCCTGAAAGACAAAATGAGATGCAAAATAATAAAATGCAGCAGGGACTATTTTTTAGATAATTCCAGAGGAAAAAGAAGTTTCAGAGTTCAACAGTTTATATTTTAAAGTTGTTGCATCTCCTCACCTGTCTGTCCCTTCCCCAGAGTCTTCTCCAGTCGATAGGGCCCAACATATTGAGCTGACTGACTCAGAGACAGTTCCTTACTCATACTGCTCTTACTGGAGTTGGATACACAATAATTAATACTGCACTGTGTTTATTGCAAATACTGTAATATAGTACAGCTTAAAAAGAAGTTTTTTGTGGGATACAAGATGATGTTCAACTTAGAGGGACAGCCTTGTATTTCAGGGATAACACAGCTATTCTGACTTTACTAACATGTAAAAAGCACGTCAAACCTTTACAACACATAAATATTAAAGGTGGAGGTTGATCATCTAACACCAGCTAGATAATTCCGGGTTCTGGACCACGGTTAACATGACAAGAATATTTAACAAAATAGCTTGCAAGATTTAAGCACACAAACTGAGATGTTAGTGAGTTGCAAGGCTGTTTTCTGCGTTAAGTACTGACCACTATCCTAACCTTAACATGGCAAGGGGCTGTAAGGAAACTAATGATTTTATTTAAATACATTAGCTCATTTCTATAGCTTGCACCTTGTCACATGAATGACGTTAACTATATATGACGATTAATAAGAAAAACCTATAGCCGTTTGAACAACTAGTTTTTCCACGTCTGCTGGAAAGATTTATGCCATTTTCTGTTTAAGTATTACCAACGAAATGTCCAACACATACAGCTGAGGTTTGCGCTGGAAATAAAAGCCAATGTTATTTTCCATGTCAGGCCTATTTTACAGGTGCAACAACATGCTATTTTAGCCTCGCCGCCGCTCTCCCAGCAGCGAGGCTAGCTTTAGCTTCAACGCCTAAACCAACTGCTGTCTCGCGCGCGCCGCCTGTCAAAAAAACCGACACCGCCTGAAGTTTCCAGGCATCGCCAAATGGTCACATTTATCAGACGGCCGCCGCATTCTCACAATATTTCGAAGTGAACCGTGTATTCCTCGCACAACAGACATTTCTTTAGCGTAGCATAGTCCTCCCCCTCCCAGCCTCGACTCGTCTCTGCCTCCCTACATCACTGCAAGTAGCGGTTCACAGCATCTTCTCCTCTCTCCTTTGGCGTGTTCTCCTCCCCTCAGCGGCGGATACACAGGTGAAAACACACAAATTGGCCCGCAGGATTATCAGCTGCCTTAACCCCGACTTCACTTCTAATAATAGTTCACGCAAGGCAAAGGCCCCTTGTATGATACTCCGTTTTCTTGCCGTAAATCGATATTTTTGCTCTCCTCTTCCTTCCTTCGCCCCACTCGCATCAGCATCCGGGTCTCACTCCCTCTCCATCCTCTCTCCTCTTGCCTCTTCTCCCCCGCCCTCCTCTTGCCTCCTCCTCCTGATCGTCTTCCTCAAAATACGCTTATCTCTGCATCCACCTCAGCACCGGCCACACTGTGGGCCCCGTGAGCCGCAGCGGACACCTCCCTCTCTGTTATTATGAAAGACTTCTGTAAACATCGCGAGCGGCTGCGGATGGGACGCTGCTGGAGAGCTTTCACTGTAACTGGGCAGGCCTTTTGTCCGTATTTTACGTCAGATACCTTAAGTGTGGTCAGTTTCTGTATACAAATTAAATACAAATTTTTCTAAGTCGAAATACACTAAATTACAGTACACATTATACAGAAGCTCATTTAAACTTCTTGGATTATTCAAAACTTTAATAATTCCGCAAATTTTTCTGAAAAGAAAAAAAAAACTCTTGCTGTAGCAAAAATTTTAGTTTCCTTTTTTACTTATTTTATTCCTTATTTCAAACGCAAATAAAATATATTTCTCATTCTCTTCATTTTTATTTGATCAAATAATCTGGAGGAAAAAACCTTGCCTAAATCATCCACAGAAACAGAATCGGTACATACAAAAAATTGTTCTTATTTTTCAAGTGATTAATTGTAACTATTTGCTCATTAACTTTAGAACAGCTTTTAAATGTTCGGTTTTTTTTTTTTACATAAATGTATTTAAGCTTTATACTTTACTTAACATACATAACTAACACAAATATTAGTTTTCCTTTATCACTTTCATTTGCATCTTTAAATAATTAGTACCCTAAAATAATAATAATAATAATAATAATAATAATAATAATAATAATAATAATAATAATAATAATAATAATAATAATAA
>JBBBVU010000023.1:13626087-13681887 GCA_037177055.1 Atherinosoma microstoma | reverse complement strand
TAATAATAATAATAATAATAATAATAATAATAATAATAATAATAATAATAATAATAATAATAATAATAATAATTTTTGTCATACACCCAGTTTGCAATGACCTGGACAAAAAAAATTCATACTTTTTCTTGACTGGTTTTTTCACATTATGATGTGTACACTTTTAGTCAAAGATCTAAAGGAAAAATTTTGCCATTTTTCCCTGCTTCCCTTACTTTGAACATATGTGGACCTTTAATGGATATTATGTCAAATAAGGCTTTGGTAAACAGTAAATGAAAGGTCAGAAGGCCATCCCTTTCAGATACTGTTCAGCTGCCATATTGTTTTAACCCTGACATTTCTTTTGTCTTCCTGGGACTCACTTTAAGGATAGAACACCACCTTTAAATTCACTGCACTCCATGTTAAGATATGTCAAGTTTTTAGCTAAAAACCTTTAGGAATCACTGTGTTGGTGCAAAAATACTCTGCCTACTTTATGCCAGTCAAACAGTGTTTTCTTTGACAGTTTTGCAGATGCAACTAACAAGGTGGAACGATGATGTGTCTTCACAAAAAGTTGCTTGAAACAAAGTGTTTGAAAATACAACTTAAAATATATTCTCTACTAAATTTACAACCAGACAACACCTTGAGATGGATGCTATTTTATGCTTAAATGGTTTGTAGTTCAGTATTGAATGTCTTCACATTCACATTCCTCTGAAAATGACCAGGTACATAAAGTCAACCAATGTTCAGAGAAAAACTCACAAAGACTTTCAGTAAGACTTTTTGCATTGGTTTGTACCTCAGAATACTTTCAGAAAGCTTTTGTTAAATGTATCCTTCAATAATCAACAAGAGCCATACAGTTCTTTTAGACTCAGTATTTGTTGATCAGAATCAGAAAAACACTTTATTGTCTGTCATTGACAGAAAATCGTCTTTGGTGTGGTTCATATGCTGGGGACAGTACATACAAACAACAATGTTATACAAATACACAATATTCCCTCTGAACATACTTGTGTTAAAATCAGATAAAAATCAACCAGGAGAAAAAAGAAGAATTAAGAATATTTGAAGATCTGATTATTTAAGGTTCTGCAGTGAGAATAAATACATTGTTGTAGATGTTTTTCTTTATATGGGGTATTTTAAAACATCGGCCAGATGGTAGTGGCTGGAAATAACTACATAGGAGATGGGTAGTATCTGTTGTAATGTGTTTGGCTTTCCTTTGTCACTTGTTTATGAAGTAAAGATAATTGAGCTTGATTGTCACCAATTATTTAGCTTGCTTAATTAATGACCTGGGAAAGCTTTGCTTTGGTCTTGACAGATGTAAAACTGAACCAAGATGAAATATTGAAGATGAGAACTGATTTGATGAGTGGTTTGTAAAATGTCCTTTCTAACATCAAAATCCTTAAGTTTCCTCAGCAGAAACAGGCATTGCTGCGCATTTTTTTACACTGAGTCACCTTGTTGGGAGAAGGACAGACAGCTGTCAATTTCCATACCCAAGTATCTAGAAAAAATAAAATAAATCAACTTGCTCCACTGCCTGTCCATTTAGCTTCATTGGGTCAAAGAGATGATGAGGAGAATTACATGTTTGTTTTGTAAAGTTTTGTAAATAACACATGATGGTATCACAACAGCAACATCCGATTTAGATTAAACATAAAGGTTTGGTTCCAGTCACTCTGTTTTCAGATCTTAAATCAGTTTTAAAAAGGGCTTATAAAACTAGTGCAGTGTTGTCCATGTGACATTTTTACTAACACCTGAATTTAAAAAAAAAAAACATTTTCTAATGAGCAGAACTCCTTAAACGAGTGTGACTATACAGACCTGCTCATCTGAAAACATGCTGATGATTCAGGACAACTACACAAAGATGACAGCATTACAGAAAAGGAAAGTAGGCCATTTGGATGTATCATCTAAAGTGCAATGAAAAATCTCTAAAATCGCAATTTGAAATGTTGTGTGTGGGTGGATAATTCCCTAAAGCTCATCTTCATCTGCGCCTAGTTGGTTGATTTTTCACGCAGCCGGTGGGATTTGTCTGCAATCACATTGCTGAAATAGAACAGAAAAGAAATCCATCCTACTACTTTCTGTTTGGCTCTTGGGCTTTAGAGATTAGAAAATAATGTACAGTATGTAGAGTAGGCCTTCATTGAAGCTACAAATGATACACCCAGCAGGAGACATGGCATCAAGCTTACCCACCTTAAGACTAAATAATATGTAAATCTACATAAAGGACAGTCTGTAATAGTTATGCTTTTATGTTTGAAGAAGCAAAGCAGGAGAAGAACAAACTAAACAAAACTGGACAGTCTTCAGTTGTAAGGACTGAAAGGCAAAATGATTGCTGCCTTTTGTAAACATTAAAGAAACTTCTCCTCCATAGTTCTATTTCTATAGCTCCCCAATGAACATCTTCTTTTTTTTTTAATTGAACTTTGGAAAAACATCTTTTTAAAGTTTCCTTTCCCAGTCTAATTGTTACATTCCCATAATGTCTGTACCCTAATTGTCAGAGCTTAAACTAAAAAGCTCACATTAGACTTCTCTGTGCAGGTTCTAATGTGGGGATTAAACAGAGATTAACAAACTCTTCTTGATTCTATTAACAGTAACTACTTTGCTCAGCCAGCAAAGGGATTCTGATCAAAAGTTAGCATCATATGCAAACCTAATATATAAAACAAACACACACAAAAAGCATGTCCTCATAATAACATCTGTGGCTGCAAAAGAAATGATGCATATAGACATTCCCTACATTTATGTCGTTAATTTGATACATACAAAATGATGGTAGATCAGGGATATATTATTGAACATAACTAAATGGTAACATTGATAATATCAAACACATTCACAGAAGCATTGGTTTTATTATCAGAAGTGCAGAATCTTCACCCCTCTTCAGTTTTCAGGTGGTTTATTCTGGAGAAATAAGTGATGAAAAGGGTTGGAAAATACAGGACTTTGAGATGAAGCAGTGGCTGAAAGAACAACAAAAAAAGATGGAAAACATTATGTGGCTAAAGCAAAATATGAAATTCAAATAATCTGATTATACAAAACAGTTTTTTTTAAAGTTGTAAATAGAAACATTTTGCAGATGTATTGAAATGGAGAGATTATTTTACTTTTTGAGGGGGGAAAAAATCCTTTTAATTTGGTAAAAGTGTCATGTTTCCTTTTTTGTTGTTGTGCTACAGTTGTGTTGCACTATTCAGTCGAATAATATTATTTAGCATTATCTTGTTGAAAGGCCTTCGCTGAAAAACATGCGGGAGAGGGGGAAATCACTGTTGATTGTAGTAATGTTATGACCTTACATTTTTAAAGATGTGATTCACTACATATTATGATCCCTCGGACAGAGTTTTTATACAGGCCTGGAATGCATCAATCAGATCTTTGCAGTCTTTTTCTCCCTTCTCTCGGACACTGAAACACAAACTTGGATTTACAAAACATGCTTCACATTTGCCATTGTGCTTTCTCAAGGCACTTTTAAAAACAGTGTAATTAAATCAATTAAGTGAACAAATCTATTACATGATCCACATTAGATCAATTTATAATCACAGTGTTCATATAAGCTAATTCATAAAAAAGTATTGCCTAACCAAGAAAATGATCCAATTGCATAGAATCTTCACAACTATTCAATCCCCCATTCTTAGTATGGATGGAGTGGTGGGGGACAGTGGAAAGGAAAAACTCTCTTTTAACAGGAAAGAAAATATCGAGAGGAAGGGCGGCAATCTGCTTCAACTGGTTGTTGAAGAGAGGGCAGGAAAGAAGTGTAAAAAATACCAGTTTAACTACAAAGCATATAAATATAGGAATGTAAACTGTCGGTACAAAAGAAAAACACTGAATACAGTCTACATTAGCATCAATGGAGTTTCCAGTACAGACTGATAAGAACGTATTTCAGCTTAAACCTGAACAGCAGCTTTTATCTGCAGTTGGTAAAGTATGAAAACATGAGTAAATAATCTGCACAGCAGCTCTGCAGACATTAATCACTGCTGCACGTGGACATACACTAAATATCTGTTGCTTCTTGAATATACGTAATATGAACCAACAGCCTGGTATGTGCCAGCATTCATGTGGAAGCCTGTTTTAAACCTATGTTCTATTTGTGCTTCTCCAGACATTTGTGTCACTACAGGATTTCCTTTACTGTAAATGTCAGTACACTCACATATATGATGTGGATTTACTGAAGCTGTTCAATTTTCTACGTTAATTCCAATCAGAGTTAAAGATTCCTCTAAAAGTGACCACACCAGGCAAGTTCACGGGCAAACTGGCCATTCAATGAAGTAAGCTAGATTTATGAAAACAGAGTTTCATTTTAGAATTTTCAAGGTATGTGTTATAACAATTTTCATCCCCTGTAATTATACATCAGTCCCTGCAGAACTCACCACTTGTCAGTGTCCTCCTTGATAACCTGGCATGGTGCTGGCACAGAGTCGTCAAAGTCTGGCATTTTGACAGAAAAGAGCTGAAGGTGAGCCGCTGCAAGAGCTGCAGTCAAGTGTGACTACAGATGGAGATGGAGGGAAATACACTCAGGGAGGGGCAGGAGGGAGGTGGAGGGGAACGACAGTGACCGTGCATGATAAGCTGGAGAGAGGAAGAAGTCAAGAAGGCAGTGATTCTTTTTTTCAAACAAAACATTACTTATTTTCATTTAAAATTTTGATTTTAAATTCTTGTGTTAGTGTTTCATCAGCTATGTTGAAGCACATTCTGTCACACCTTCTGCTTTCATTCACACCATTCATGTCCATCAACCTATAGTTTCTTAGCATAGTGAAAATTCCTTAATTCCTGTCTTTTGTTTCATTGTTCTTCTAATGAGTATGAACATTGCTGACCTGTTAAGTCAACAATTATGCATTACAAAGGTTTCCAAAAGCATCTTAAATGCTCACTGCAGGGGAGCTGGCAGAGGGCTTTTCCTGTGCTCCTGACTTTGTTTTAAACTGTTTTGCTTGGCTTAAGGGGGTGAGCTGGGATTTACAATGCTTGAGAAAAAATAGGATTGAGCAAGGCTTCAAAAAGAATACAGCTAATATTCTGTAACTAATACATAGCTTTGAGGCTTGAAATGATATAAATAAAACCATTTTGTGCATAGTATTTGCATGGTTTATTTGTACAGGATTTCTTTTTTTTAATGTTTTTATGCAGACCTTATTGTGAATTTACATTTAGTTTGGTTTATATGGAGAATTTTCAGTTTCACAAAGCAGTTTATTTTTGTCCAGTTGTACACGAAAAAGCAAATAGCTTAGCACTACCTCCCCACCCCTCAAGAAAAGGATTGCAATATTCATTCCTCAAAAATACTACAAATATCAAATAATTTCCTCTGTAGCAGCTACACAAAATCACAGGAAACATAGTTTTGAGATTGAATCTTTCTTCTCTCTGTTTCTGTTTAAATCAATAAGAAAATGTCAAATATTATGGGCATTTTGAGTAGACTATTCCTCATCAAGAAATGGAAATAGCAGCATTTTAAAATAGCATTGTGCTTTCTTTTTTACAAATTTCTTTGGCAAATCACAATCAATTACTTGTGCTTTGCCTTGTATGATGTTCTCTGTGACACAATGATGAATTTGTAACCATGGTATTTAATATTTAATGCTTCTTCCAGCTTAAGGATGACTGATGAACGCCCCATTATTCCAGATGACACAAGCCCCATTGTTTCATGAAATATACGATCAGTTAAATGCATAGCTATGAATGATGTGACCTTGGATGGATTTTAATCATGTGTTTTATTCCATATATATATATATACACACACACACACACACACACACACACATATATATATATATATATATATAAACATGCTACTACAGTCCATTCTAAAGAGGTTTACGTTATAGCAACATAGTAAAAAAAAGTATGCAAGATGTCTCTTTTGATGTTTTGTATGTTTAGTGCCTCTAAAGTACAAGGATTTGAATAGAAGTAGTCATTGCTCAACATGAAGTGTTTTTGAAACAGGATCCAGTTTCACCACTAGAGGGCAACAAACACTTATACAAAGAGGATCCTCATAGCAACGAGGCCTCAAGTGTGTGTGCGTGTGTGCAGCTATCAAACTCAGCAAAAAGTAAAACAACTTCACCCTGTTTTATTAAATGTTCAGAGTCTGATGGCAGAAAGTAAACTTGAGCTGACTGCTTTGATATGTTTTCCTGTTTGGACTTTATTGCCAGCAGAGATTATTTCAAACAACCAGTGTTGCATCTGACAAAATTCCTGCTCATTAATCTTTCTCATTTTCCTCAATACACACTATCTCATAAATGGGCACAATGGTAAATTGGTCGAACTTCTCGTACTTTAATGAGTGATTTGATCAGATTATCAAGATACATTTAGTCTGAACTTTGTCATTTTTACTTCCTGCTTTGGCTGCATCTGTGAACTCATGTTAGGCTTAGTTAAACTAGACTTTCTTAAGATAACCTAGATGTTGAACCTGCTGAGTTATAAAGATGCATGATGGAACAGAATTACACATAAAAGTTTGAAATGGTAAATTTCTCATGTTGAGTCCTGATGTGATATCCTGATCCCTATCTGTTTTCACCATATGACTATATCTATATAATCTATCTATGAATGATGGACTTTATACCTTTGGTTGAGATTAAATGATCAGATACAACACAGCACTCACATAAGGAATCTTGATTTTGGAGGAATTATAGGAAACAACTGTGAGATATATGACTTTACATGGAATTTTTCTTTCAAAACTACTTCAATTTGACAAATATTTAACATGGAAACATTTGCTTCAATGTAACTTTAGGATCCAATCGATAGGACTGCTTCAGCTGGAAGAACATTAGTCGTCTACCAACTAGAAGTTTGGTGGTTCAAGTCCTGTCCTGCCCCATAAACCCAATGTCCTCAGGAAAACATCTGAACATGGCATCATTCCCTTACTTACAAGAACTTTATGAGTGGTAAAATGAGACTTGTAATGTATAACATTTTATGTTATCGGAAAAGACTAAAAAAATTCTATATGAACAGTTCATTTACCATTTATATTTATTTCTCAGATATGAAATGTTGATGCAGATGCTACTGCTGGATTCCACGAATGGATTGAGATCTTGGATTTTATACCTTTGGTTGAGATAAAATGGTCAGATACAAGACAACACTCAAATAATGAATCTTAAATTTGGACAAATTATAGGCTATAGCTCTAATGCGACTTCCCATGGAATTTAAATGTAAAATGGATTTAACTTGACAAATGACAGACATGGAAACTTTGGCTTGAGTTGGAACTCTTGGATCCAATTAATAGGACTGCTTCACCTGGAAGAACATCAATCATTTGTATTTCACAATTCCAAAAGGTGGATGTACATACAATTCTAAGATTCTTTTTACCTTTGGTTGAGATGAAATGGTCAGATACAATACAATGCTCATATAAAGAATCCAATGTCCTCAGGAAAACATCTGAACCTCGCATCGTTCCCTTACTTTCAAGAACTTTATGATTGGTTAAATGAGACTTGTAATGTATAACATTTTGTGTGGTTGTAAAAGACAAAAAAAATGCTGTATGAATACAGTTCATTTACTGTTTATATTCATTTCTCAGATATGAAATGTTGATGCAGATGCTACTGCTGGATTCCATAAAGTGATTGAGATCTTGGATTTTATACCTTTGGTTGAGAAGAAATGGTCAGAGACAAGACAACGCTCAAATAATGAATCATGAATTTGGACAAATTATAGGCTTTAGCAACTCAAAGAACACAGCCTCACACTGAACCGAATGAAGCGTGAGTTCAACAAGACACAACTAGAGTTTTTCTGGTTCATATTCTGTAATGGCAACATCTTAGCTGATACCAAAAAAAGGTTGACGTCATACGCCAAGCCGACAAGCCCAAGGATGCAGCAGAGGTAAGAAGTCTCTTGGGTATGGCGAACTACTGCTCATGTTTCCTCCCCGACTAACCTACAGTCACAGAGTCCTTGAGAAAGCTTATGAGGAAGAACACCCCCTGGGAGTAGGTGCGCAACAGGACGCAGCACTAAGCACACTAAGAGCCTAACCAGCAAAAACACAATGGCATACTTCAGTCTGAACAGAGAAACAGAGCTCATCGATGACTGTAGGACTGGGGGCAATACTGCCCCTAGAACTCATCTGGAACAACCCGACTTCCAAGCCGCCCACCCGCCTCGAGCGATGGGGACTTCGATTGCAGTCATACAACCTTAAGGTAGTGTACAGAAAAAGGACAAACAACCCGGCAAACTACATGTCTTGTCATCCAATCCAAGCACACACAAAACACCCGTGAAACATAAGTAACAGAAGAATACGTGCACTTCATCATGCAGAACAACACTAAAAGCAATGACTCTGGAAATCAAGTGTCCCGCACAATGCACAAAAGAACCACGACCCCCAGGCAGCCACTCGGTGGGGGCCAGTTCCTTCCCCAGTGCCCCAGCAAAACAAGCTAGTACATCAAATGACAAAAAGTTTCCATTTTCCATGCTCCAACTGTTATACTCCTTTATTTGCCATTAAGTGAAATTTATTATCTTTTTTTTTTTTGCAGGTTGTCAGGGTTGTACCAGATGGGTGTAAACTTACATGGACTAAGTGTGGAGAGGTTTCAGAGAACACTTGGAAAGTGCCTCCGTGTTGCCTATATGGAGAACATCCCCTAGAAGCAGCATCTCTACACATTCCTGCGTGAGAACCATTCAACGCCACACAGCACAACAACATCACCCGTTGAGTTGCTGCTCAAACAAAGGATAAACACAAAGTGCAAAGTTCAATGTGCACACACACCAGACCAGACAAGGATCTTTGCAGGAGAGACCACAAGACCAAAGCCAAAATGAAGGTGTACTTGGACACTCACCGACAGGCTGCACCTTACTCTCTCCAACCTGGTGACATGGTGTTGTGATATCAATCCAGGCGCAACAAACTGGCCTACGTGACACATCGGCAACAGAAGAAGAGGATGAAAAAGTCACAGCCGACACAGTCCCAGTGTTGGCAAGATACCCTACTAGGCACCAACAGTCTCCACCGTACCTCAGGGATGAATCAACTCAGTGCTTATTTTAAAACCAACACTGAACAGAGTTGAGTTTCTACTGGAAGTTTCTACCAGATTTCCAACGGATCTGTGATGAGCGGGGAGAATACGCGTGAAGACTGCAGACCAAGTTGCTCTCGTCGACCAACTTTGTGTAGTAAAGACATGTAAATTAAAT
Organism: Atherinosoma microstoma; assembly: GCA_037177055.1. Classification (NCBI taxonomy): domain Eukaryota; kingdom Metazoa; phylum Chordata; class Actinopteri; order Atheriniformes; family Atherinidae; genus Atherinosoma; species Atherinosoma microstoma. Next base: position 13,672,542 of record JBBBVU010000023.1, on the reverse strand, counting down.
AATGTTTTCTGAGCAATCGTATTTTATGTGGCCATAATTCACTAAATCCAGGTGAAGGACTAAAAAGCGTCAAGTTTAGAAGTAGACTTGTCTGCAGTTAACATTGAGACGAGGTAAGCCTCGTGTTCAAGGTTAGTGTGACAGTAAGGTCCTGTCACTATGCCTTCAATTGATCATGTGCCCCGGCCATGGCCTAAGGGATATCCCTTTGATTGACTGGTAAGTTCACGTGACTCTCACCCAGGAGGTTTGGGGTTCAAACCCGGGCCCTCCTTCATCCTGCCTCATTCTGGTGTTGTCAGCAGGATCCATGTAGCACTAGTGGTGGGTCCATGGATTCCTAATAGGGTGGCAGCCTGTGCAGAGCACAAGGATGTGTTTGTGGAAAGAGGGGGAGAGATGTGACAGTGAGTTCCTGTCACTATGCTTCAGATTGATGATGTGCCCTGGCTACTTGGCCTAAGGGATATCCCTTTGGCTGACTGGTCAGCTTGCATGACTCTCACCTGGGAAGTTTGGGATTCAAACCCCGCCCAGGCCCTCCTTTGTCGCTGCCATATTAGTTTGATTGCATTATGCTATTTTGACTGTAGCGTTTTGCGGTGAATGGATTTTTTTTTAAAATTTTGGCAGGGAAAAACAGTTTTATCTTAAGTATATCAAATTACCATTTGCCGGTGATAACACCAGTGCTGAGAGGACAGTTACCTGTTAATGACGTAATCTACTCTTAGCCGCTCGGAATTGCGAGACAGCTGGAACACACCATAACTTGGTGTAGTACCAAATGGTGGAGAAAGTGTGCATGACTCTCTCTGCTCATATAATCTCTGATGGGATTCAAACATTGAGAGGTTTCAGCATCGCTTTATCCACAGTTTAACACCTGAGCTGAAGACCAGGTTCATGTTCTAGACTGATGGATTTGACAGCTTGAAGAAGCTGTTCAGTTTAGATCTGAGAGTCTAGTATCTAGTAAAGCTACAAAATGCAGAAACGATGTAAATTTATGGACGTATGCATGACTTCATTTGTTTTCTTCACAGTACATCCCGCTGGTGAAGGTGAGATTTGTAGAAATTCAGAAGTATGTCAAAGTGGCTGAGACTGGTGAGGGCTATGATAGATTCAACACATTTCTTCAGAAAGGTTGGCAACACTTTTCACACAGCCAAGAATGTAAACAGAGTACTTGCTGTAAAACCTGTTGAACTTATGTGGTATTTAATGTTTATATTATGGAATTGTGTTTATAGTGCTCATAGTGTAATCTTTTTTTTTGTTCTAAATATGTTTTTATTAGTTATTCCAAAATTAGATCTTCCACTTAAGACTGACCACTTGAGACTGAGCTGCACCTGACAGATGAATCAGGGACAGAAGTGGATGCAGATATGTTTGAGGAGCTTTTGCGAGCAGGCAAAGTTACTGTTGGGGGGACATCTAAAAAGTCAAAAGGTGAGACTGAGCCTTGTTAGGGAAGGAATGGATCACCAGTAATGGATAATGTGGAGAATGGGTTATTTTTTAAAATTGTGTTTATACATTTTCAAACTGCTTTACAGTTTTATTTTAGCCTAATCCCTCCCACACTTCATTTGAGTCATCCATGTCAGAACAACTCACCTTCATCTGTCTGGAGACTCCTTATCCTCTGATTCATCAGATGCAACAGAGATTGCTAAGACAAATGGAGGGAGGAGAACCCATGAATGGGAATCGGCAAAAGAGGTACAGCCATGTCCACTTTTGTAACAAATCGTATTAGCTACCAAATACAAAAATATTGTGCAGTTAAACTTTGGAATTCTTGTTAGATGTGATGATGAATATAATAGATAACTTTCAGATTTTTTCTTTTAGATGGTGAAATTATTTTTGATACGATAAAACAAAACATTGATGGATAGCACAGAGGCAGTTGGTAAACCTTCTTGTGGCTGACATGGTTGAAATTCATGGGTAAGACTATAAAGTTCATATTTGCACTTTACATTGAATTATTTATAAAGAGCTCACTCATTGTGGAACATTACATATTCATTATTACAAACAATACATGTATTGTACAAGCATATCATGATTTCATTTATTTTTTGACAACAATAAATAGTGAAGGACTAAAACAAACAAAAGCAAATGATTTTAGAGAGCCCTTAACTCACTGAAGCGTGTAAAAGTAAAATGTAACAGAAAAAAGAAATAGAATGTTCATCAGTCATGTTTTTCTTTTTAGGAAGACCTCGCCAATCTCTGTACAAAGTAAATACGCTTTGGGTATCATCTCTCTAATTCCCAGCCTCAGAGATCCACACTCAGACAATGGATATGTGAGTTAGTAAATGATAAACTTGAATGTCAACTTAAGAAGTAGTTAAAAGTTTTGATCTCACTCCATAATGTATTGTTTTTAATTTTGCAGGAACACTTCTATGACCCATCTGGCTACCTGGCCTGGAGGATAAAGACTGTTCAGCGCAGCTCTGCAGCTCAAAAATGTACATTGTACCACAATGTCATATTGTCTGACCTGTTTTTTGCAAAGCCAGTTCTGTTTTTTACTTGGTATACTTGTTCAAAATACAGTTTAATTTTAAATGCTACTTCTGTGGTTTTCTTTGCAAATTCCAGTGGCATGCATTGTCCTTGAATTATTAATCAACTACAAGTAGTAGTTTAAAATTAATGATAATTATAAAAGATTCATATTAGTTATAATTTATAACACTCTCCATAGTGTTAAACAATTTTAATCTTATTTAGTCTCAGAAAATACACAGTTTTAACTTTTTACAATGCACACTAGCGTTACATAAGTTAAACACTAAAAGTGTTAAATTTTAACTACTGAGGGTGTTGATTCAACTCTGTCACAATGTAAACTCTTTAACAATTTCAAAAGTGTTATTTTAACTCTCTGTAGAGTGGACCAACACTTTCAAAGTGTTGAATTTAGCTCCCTGAGAGTTGAATTAACACTTCAGATTTTGCAGTGAAGTCTTTCATTCATTCATGTTGTAATGTTTTTAATGTTTCTATGTAAAGCACCTGGAATTGTCATGTACATGAAATGTGCTATACAAATAAACTTGCCTTGCCTAAATGCATGTCAGAAAATCTTGCAGGTATAACTGTTGAATTTGACAAGATGATTCGGATGCAACACTGAAAATGAACAAATTCATTCAGATACAACGCTTGGATTCAACACAACGATTCAGATGCAAGTCTCTCATTTCATTATATTTCCTTACATAGAAATGATGGATTTAAGACTTTATTTAATTAATAAACTGTGACTAGACTATTTTTATTCAGCATAGCTCACTATATAGTGTAAAACAGGATGAAATTATTTCAGTGGCTCCTAATAATAATAGTAAAAAACACAATAGGCAAGGAAAGTTTATATGTGCACATACCATTTACATAACAATTCAAAGTGCTTTGCATAAAACATTAAAAAATTACAGCGGTGTGCAGAGGTAATTTAAAATCAAAAACAAGAGACGGGCAGAAAGAACGGACATTAGATTAAAAACAATATCAAAACATGATCAATACGATAACATATGAAAATGTATCGAGATGAAATATGTAATGAAAATATCTAAAATACCAACATAGGATAGCACAGTGTAAAACAGAAAATGCACATTATATTGTTGCACGATTTACATAAGTCAAATTAAATATTGCAAGATAAAATGAGTAATCCTATGTGAATTGTGTGAGGGGTTGCACAGATGTGGGATATGAGTAAAAGGAGTTGGTGTGTTTGAGTAAGTATGTATGTGAGTGGGAAACAGAGACAATGAGAGACAAAAATAATATTTACAAATCATGAATCAGTAATGCAGATTCTCATTCACCAGATTTGATACTTTTATAATACCTTTTTTAGTTGTCTGTTGAAGAGCAGTTGGAGACACTGATGGCTTAAATATGGCAGATGTGACAATTACTTTGTCTCAGAAAACCCAATCAAGAGCAAAAGCACCCCTCTCTCTCTCAGTATTCAGTGATCCCTCCTTCATAATTACAGTAAAACCCAGTGTGCCACCTGCTGGCCAAACAATTATGTGTATATAGTGTGCCAGATAGTTTATCCCAATAATGTTTCAATTAAGGCTATACAAAATTATATATCAAGAAGAGGAAAAATGGAAGGGAAATTTTACAAAAAATCAGGCACAAAAAAAAAAAAAAATCGACAGACATATAAAAAGCCACTCCACTCTTGTGAGGACTTGAACATTCAGACACAAAAAACAAAAAACAAAACAAAAACAAATGCAAAACATACAAATAATCTTTGGTGATTTAGCATCTAATGTTTTAAACCACACTCTGTAATAGTGTATTAATTTTCAACCTATATTTATCATTTAGTTGTTTTAATTCATTTTCGAAAATGTTCTTGATTACCTTTGAGTGTTATTTTGGTTTTCCATTTCTTTATGGCAGTTTTATGACCAAACTAACGTTTTTCTTCGCTTCTCTGCTCATTTTGTCGCACATTTGTGGTCATTCGTCCACTCTATGTAGCTTTTCTTTGGTCAATTGGAGTCCTGTGGATGTTCTCAGTTTAGTACATTTGGATCTATGGTTATTTTAGTGTTGGTCATATTTATCTAATTTAGTCCATTTTACATCCTTGCATCCATTTTGCATAACAATTCCCGTTTTGTGTTGTGTTTCTATCCCACATTAACCATTTTTGCATCTCGGTTATTTTAATTCTGTACCTGTTCCTATCTTATGTCTCTTGACTTTATACAGTTTTGTGCTAATTTTATATCTTTTTAAAAGTATAATATTGGATTGTTTTGTGCCTGTATGACAAATATTTTATTTTTGGGACAATACAAACAGGCCTCTAACACGGTCACGGGTCAGAAGTCTGTGCCCTGTGGGCTCAGCTGTCTGTTGGGTCACTGCAGGCAGTTTAAGCGTGATGTTTTTTTGTTTGTTTGTTTTTTTAACTGAGTACGTGATTACGAGTAAACTGTAGCCAAATTAATAAGTATCTCAATAGAGGCAGGAAAAAGCACTTCATCTCATACAGTCTTCTAAATCCGTATATAAATTTGCAAACTGCATGCTGCAGGCAAATAAATCAGGTTATTACAGGATTTTTTTTTTCTGCGTGTACTCGAATGCATCTCGACAAATCGCACTGGAAAGGGCGAACAGGTGGCTATTTTGCGTAGATTAATAATAACCCCATCAAAAGGATGAAAATCAAGAAAAGCAAGTAGGGCTGGTTGGCAGACTGATAGCCGGTGAATGGAGGTCACAGCAGACACTGAGTGAGTCTCGGCGGTGAGACACAGAGGGGGAGAGGGAGGACGGACAGCGGCTAGCCGCCTTCAAAAATGGCGTCTCCGGAGGAAAATGAGTAAAAAATATTATAACGCGGCCTGCTATCTTCACGATTCCTCGCTCGGACTGTATGTATTTTCGTATTTTAGCGGAATTTTTTCCAGTTTAAGCAACTTCGTCGTCGCTTTTACTTGAATGGCCGTAAAAGAAAAAAAGGAAAGTGCAAATTTGGGGAAATAAAAGCAGCCCCGTGTTATTTTGATGCGTCGTTACTGACAGCTAGCATCTGCTGCTAGCCCACAGTTCTGCTCCGGAGGGGGGTGGGAACGATTTGCATGCAAAGAAAAAACGAGAGATTTTTAAATTGGGGATTTCATCGCCCATGGGGAATGATTGCTACCAACGTGGCCCGTCGATAGCTATCTTTTCTAAAGCTAGCAGCATAGCCAAAACTAGCCTAAAGAAAGGGGAGGAGAGACGGTGAAAAGGGACGCATTCATGTCAAATGTTTAAAAGCAATTCGCCCATTACCGACCAAATCCGTGGCATCTTCATCATGACCGTGACTGGTTTTATACCAAGTCTGCATTCGAGGAAATGATAAACGTGAAAGGCACAGGTAAAGGAGAAAGACTGGCTTTTTTTGGAGGTGGTTGGATTATAACCCCATAGACCCCCCTCTTTTTTTCATCCAGCTTTCTCCTCCTCCCCACCATTTCTCTTTCAATATGCTGTTTTCCACTCCTAAGGACTTGCTTATGAAACCGGGGAAAATAGCCTGAAAACGAGGACGGGAGAGATTGGATTTTTTTTCCGTATTGTGCCCTGCGACGTTCCCGTTGCTTTCATCCTCATCGCACGCACTGTACAACACATAAATGGATAGAAATTACCCGGGAACAGGATTTGGAGATTTGGGCGCAGGAGCAGGATGGAGTTACGACAGAACGGCAAAAGCAAGGTATGCATTGGATTTAGACAATGTGCATGCATCAGTGATACTTTGCAGGACATGATGTGACCCATGTAAACATATTGAAACCATTGGCTTCATATATAGCGCCATGCCTTGCAATTATCTGCAGTGCATTGTCATCCAAACAGTTGCATAGTAATAACATTATAATCAGGAGTGTGTGTCGTGGGGGTGGGCGGGGTGGAGAGAGGAAAGGTTGGGGAAATGAATTGAATGTGATTGACAGACATGATTTTTAGGTGGACCTGGCGGGGTGGAGGTGGGGGATGTCTGGAGTGTCCATTGGAATTATTGTTCCTTGTGTGCAGGCCTGAACACAGTCCCTGATAGATAAATTCAGGATTGATAGGAACTGCGAAGAGTGCAAACGTAGCAAACCCCTCCAAGCAGCCCCCTGACAGATATCAACAAGATGAATTGATGCATATTAACCGAAAGGGTGCATTTTATTTAAACATTTTCTAAATTCTGACGCTATATTTCAAACGTAAAGGTTGGATTCCTTAAAAGAAACCGATGCTATACTGTCAGAATTTAGTTTGGGGTGCATTATAGTCCAATGATCTGGATAATTGGTGGTGGGGTTTTGGTTGTTTAGTGTTAATTTGCATAATACAGCTTGTGTCAGATTCCTCCTGCGTCAATCTTGCAATTGGTTATTTTCCTTAAACAAAAACCAAGGGCAGTGCAAATGCATAAAACGAGGATGAAAATTGCCTGAACTGTGAGGCTGCTCTGTCTTTTAGCTTTAGTTAGCCTGCGAGCTAGCGTTGTGTTGCAAGGAAGTCAGTCTGTGAAGGCCCGTTTACGCTAACATAATTACCCCTTCTAGGACTGCACGTGTAATTTTTCAGCCAAGATTTAACTACTTGATCGTTTTCTAAAGCCAATATGCTCATGTGTCGTAATCTAATTAAGTTAAACAAGCCATGCTAGTTGCTGGTGTTTGAACGCACCTTAGCATGTATTTGCGTCGACATGCACCGTGTAGTTGTTAGCTTCATCACCATAATAATTAGTGGTTACAGACATGTTAACACATTGTCTTTTGTTCCAAAGGAGGAGATCATGTTTTTCACTTGGCCCAATTTTGCACAACGATCTCTTCTTGGATTTTTTTTTTATTCGTAAGATTTGGCCTTCCAGTTTGGGCCTAGTCTCTACATTTTCCTCTATAACTGCTGTGTACTGCTGCTTAGCGGTGCTACCAGCAGCACAGATGCTAGCTTGTTATCTGGCCAGCCAACCACGCATTTCATCAGTCTTCTGTAAAGCAGAAATGTGCAACTTGAAAATCATATGAGCTGATAAGAACTTTATATAGTGTGCAGTTTCTTTCAATTATATTATGGATGGGCCTCGTGACTCCATTATAATAACTGCAAATTAACCATCCTTTTTTCATTTAGCTCGGCATTGCTGGATAGATATGCAACGATTGTAACACTGTGGTGTAATAACCAAGGTTGTAATTGTGTAATTTTTCAATAATGAATTGTATTTATGAGATGTTTGGTTTTGAGTTTCTGAGAAGCACTAAATTGAATATAATGACCAAAATGTTTTGAGTTTAGATTTGATGCATGGACTTATTTAATTAAAGTGCAGTTTCCATGCACATCAGATGTGCTTTGTAAAATTGACCTGCTCTTAATATTTTCTCACGAGTCCCATTTTTAGAACAAATTAGATTTATGTTAATTAACTCTGAGATTAATGACACTTCCACAATTCCCACTCTGTTTTCTTCCAAGTCTTGTATACGGGAGTTCCAGATCATCCCACCCTGAGTCTGAGCTCCTTCACAGACAAGCCTACGCCACCCCACACCCTCTGCAGGGCTATGCCACCAATCACCACCCAGGGAGCTCTGGCCAAGGCGGGGCTTGGGGAGCAGCTGGACGGAGTTTGGGTAAGATAAATGTCATACCTTCCATGTCACCACCATAAGGGGCCCTGGCAATGAATTATTGTGTCTGTCCATGCAGGCCCCTGAAGATTATTGTCATTGAAAAATGTGCACATTATAACCAAACTGATTCAAAATCCTGGAAGACAGAGCCTGGTTTAATTCTTAAATAATTTGACCAATGTCTTTTATAGATACATTAATCACAGTTGATTAAATATAGGGTACTATTAGATACACTTCTAACTTTTTCACAAGCCTAATCAGATGTTACAGCAAGCTTGTTGGATAAAATTTGATTTTAAAATGAAGATTAAGCCTATATCCACCAGTCATTTAATTTGAGGTCCTCATTTAATATTAATTTGTTCCATTAGTCTTAAATATTTGGGTTTGAATCAAATGTTAATATAAAAAAATAGAAATAAAATGTTATTCCGTGTTTCTTTCTTAAAGGTCTTTCTGGACTTTTTGATACCGGCCTGCATCATGCAAGCCCCTCCGCCCCTGATGCTTCAGTCATGAATCTGATCTCGGCCCTGGAGTCTCGGGGTCCCCAGCCTCCACCCTCAGCCTCCTCTCTTCTCTCCCAGTTCCGCACGCCATCATGGCAGACAGGTGGGGCCATGTTAGATCCTCCCTGATGTGTTGACATTCAAACAGGTCCAATGTCAATATGACATTTGAAAAAGCCCTAATGTTTGGTGACATTATTATTCTGACAGTGTTGGTGTTTGAGCTTTCTTTTGTAAAATCGAAGCATATCATTATCCTTGTTGATTTTAATTTTTTTAATGTAATATTTATTAAGTAAATTTAGGTCGGTGGTTACTGAGTAATTTTGAAATCTCTTCCTTTTTCTGACAGCGATGCACACACCTGCTCCTCCTGAACTGTTCATCTCTGGAGCCCTTCCTGGCTCTGGATCCTTCCCTTCCTCTTCAGCTCTGTCAGCCTATCAACATCCAGCATCCTTCTCCAGTCGCTCTTTCCCTGCCGCCTCCCTTTCCCTCCAGGACACTCCCACATTTAGTCCTACATCCAATGGTCTTCTCTCCCCACATGATCCCTTAATACACATCAAAGCCCCATCCCAGTCAAGCCTGGGTTTTGATAGACTCCTGTCCTCACAGGGTGCTGCTGCCTACAGGGGCAGCCAGGATCCCACAGGTGCCACTTCAGCCCAGGCATCCTCTGCCAGGCACCTGCAGTCACACCAGTTTAATCTGCTGTCATCACAGCTACAGGATCAGTCCTCCCAGCTGTATAATCCATCAGTCTTTTCTTCTGCCCAGCCCCAGTCTCAGTCGCAGTCGCAGTCCAACTCTGCTCAGGAGAGGGCCGTACCACGTCAGGACAGCGTTATCAAGCACTACCAGCGGCCTACGCCAGCTCAGTCGCAGCTTTCGTCCTCAGCTGCCCACTCTCTTCAGCACTACCTCAGCTGTGGAGGGGCTGGATACCAGCAGATTGCCACCCATCACAGGCACGCTGGCCTTTCTTGCAGCCCGCTTGGTGACCAGAGCCCCTCATCTGACCACAAGCCCACCTCTCGCACTGAGCAGTATCGGCCAATCATTCAGCCTCCATATTCTTCCTCTTCCTCCTCTACTTCTTCGTCAGCAGGAAAAGGAACCAAAAGTAGCTCCAGCAGTGGTTACTCTTCTGGCAGTTCTGCATCATCTTCAAGAACTCCTCACACACCCCCCTCTGCTTCCTCTACCTCCTCATCCTCCTCCTCTTCTTCTTCTGCAACTTCTGGAGCTCATCCTTCCAATTCAATTCCCACCTCCAGCTCCACAGCAGCTCCTTCTAGGCAGCAGCCGCCCCCCCAGCCAGCTCCTCCTCCCCCTGCCCCTCAGCAGCAACAACCCCCAGCCACCTCCACTTCAGCTCCCCAGTCTCTCTCTAAATCCTGCCTGTCTGGCTACGGTTCTCCTGTGCCCCCAGTAAAGACCCCTACCTCTGCTCTTACTGGGCAGACTCCACCCCAACAACAGACACAGTCATATTCCCCTAATCAGCCCCCTACATCTCACTTGTCTCAGTCCTATGGAGGTTTTAGTTCACCGCAGGCCCAAGACCTGAGCTCCGGTACTGGGGGGAAAGGCTATGGGAGTTTAGGTGGCCGAAGCCAATCATACTCCACTGACATATATGGAGCTGATTCTGCTTATGGATCACTTCCATCCTCTCTTGGTGGAGCTGGGAGTCCATCATTAGGCTATGGAGCCCCAGGCCACTCACCTGCCCTTTTAAGATCAAGTGGTTCATCAGGTAGTGGAGCATCTGGGGGAGGAAGCAGCAGTGGCACAGGAAATGGGAACTCTGGGTCAGGAGGAGGAGCTGGAAATAGTCTGGCCAATGAGCGAGGTGGAGGAGGAAGTGGTGGAGGTTCTTATCATATTCCAGACTCCAGCCCCTCCCCATCAGGCAACTCTGGCATCATTCGTCCGGGGTTGCACTCCCCAGTGCCCACCTGCCCTACTCAGTCTCCAGGAGGTGCAGGCACAAATAAATACATTTCCTCAGTTCTCTCGCCTACTTTTCTGTCATCCCCCCAAGGCTTCCCTGACAACAGAGGCCCCAGTTCCCAGTCTCAGTCATATCATTCCACCTCCTCTAAAACAAAGGCTGACACTTCCATGTTAGGGGTGGGCTCTCAGAGATCCCAAGAAGAAGTTGATGATGACGATGAGTTCTTGATTCAGCACCTGCTTCAAGCCCAAGCAAGTCCTGGTCCTCAGGCTGCTCATCACCATCCTCAACAACAGCCCCAACAAACATCTCAACAAACTCAGCCTCAGCCCCAGTCAGTCCCCCCAACCACTGATTCAGGGAAAGGAATGAGTTATGACATGGGTAAGACTTCTGAGGAGAGGTACCACCCACAGAGTGTTATTCGTACCCACAGTGCCACATCCACTGCTGGAGTAGCAAATGCGGCTTCTGGAGGGTCTATCTCAGGGCTGGACAACCAGCTGGAGATGACACTAAAGAAACAGCAGCAGCATCAACAGCACCATCATCAGCAGCAACAACAGCAGCAAAGGAATGAGAGATCTGTTGGCAGCAGCAGAAGCAGTGGTGGCAGAGGCAGTGCTGAACAAGTGCACTCCCACCTCCATCACCATGACAACCTTGGCTCTGTTGTGCATTATGGTCGGGGTGATCCATACACTCAGCACTCCCTTGCTCCCCAACACTCTTCACATAGTCAACATGTGTCCTCGCACTCGCAGATGCCACCTCACACCCAGATGGAGCTCCAAAAGAAGCCACAAGAGCGTGCAGAGATCCCCTATCCTCGAAAAACACCAGAACTCCAGCAACAGCATTCCCAGTCTCAAGCTGCTGCGTCCCTCATGGACTCTCCTACCGATCAGTCCCGTCAGCCGCCACACCTACTCCAGTCAGTACTGTCCCACACCACCCGAAACAAGTTGGAGCCTCATCAACAGCATCAACAGCAGCACCACAAATTGGATTCGCATCGCCAACATCAGCAACATCCAAAAATGGATTCCCACCCTCAGCATCAGCAGCACCAGAAGATGGACTCCCATCAGCATCAGCAGCACCACAAAATGGACTCTCATTCCCAACAGCAGCAGCACTCTTTGAGCCAGCAACAAGCTGTAATGGAAAGTGCTGGTGGGAGACTTGGCTCAAGTAAACATCAGTCTCAGTCTCAGTCTCAAGCCACCCAGCTCCAGCTTCAGCTCCAGTCTCAAGCTTTGGAAGTGGCAGCGGCTCACTACAACCACGGGCCACATCAGCATGAACCGAGCCAAGTTAAACAGAGCTCAGTGGTCTCGTCCTTGGACATGCTGGAGCGCTCCCTTTCTCAGACATCCAGCACGGATGTTGGCGTTGCAGAAGACAGGCGAAGTGGACCAGGCAGTGCAGGAAGGAGTGGCGGTAGCAGTGAGCGCCACAGGCAGCAGCAGCAGGAGCCCCAGAGGCAACACCCTCCCCATCACCACCCACAGCAACACTCGGCCTCCGAACTCCACTCCTTCCTCAGTGAGCCTGATATCGGCTTATCCACGCCATCCCACATGCACCATCTTTCACAGCATCATGCTCAGCAGCAACAACAGCAGCAGCACCCAACCTCACAACACCAACAAACTCACTCTCACCACCCTCATACCCAACCCCACCAACAACAGCAGCCTCCTCACCCTCACCACATACCCCCACCTTCTGCGTCAGCCCACCCCCAGCCTCAGTCTGACCCTCAGCAACCCCTTTCAAGCCAGCTCACCCCTCAGCAGAGCCAGCTGGACCAACAGCGTTCAGAGCAGCACCAGTTTGACACGGTCAGTCCAGTGGAAAAAGCGGACCAGAATCAACAAAGTAACCGCTTTGTTCCCTTAACTTCTATCTGCTTCCCGGACTCCCTCCTTCAAGATGAGGATCGCTCTTTTTTCCCAGGAATGGAGGACATGTTTTGCGCAGAGGACTACAAATCGAGCTGTGCAGGAGGTGCAGGACCAGGGCAGGAGGAGATGAATGAAGGCCACGCTGGTCAAGAAGGATTGGAATCCATGAAAGCTGGACAGAGTGGTGGGGGAGGTGGGGGAAGTAGTGGACCTAGCTATGACATAATGGGTCACCATGGGGGAGATCAGGGTTATGAACCATACTGTCATGGCCTGGAAGAACCCAACAACAACACCATGACTCTGGATCTAGACTCTCTTAAAACACATGAGCTTCCTTCCACGGTCAACACTGAGCAGCTCGGTTTGATACAGTCCCAAGCACCAGCGATGGGTATGGGCTCCGGTACAGCTGGTCCCAACAACTCTGGAGCTAAACTGTCATCTGGACCTGGAGGAACTAGCTCAGGAACAGGTTCTGGAGGCCTCCAGTCTCCAATTTTCTGCTCATCTCGTCCTAAGAAGCTCCTCAAATCCAGCTCTTTCCATCTGCTAAAGGAGCGCAGGGACCCCAACACACTGCCTAAGAAAAGTTATGCTCAAGAATATGAGTTTGAAGATGATGAAGATAAAGCAGACCAGCCAGCTGACATCCGATTGAACAGCCGCAGGCTGCCTGACCTATTACCAGATTTGGTGTCTAGCTGTAGAAAGGGAGGAGGAGGTGGTTCACTCAGCCCTCTGATGGACATTGATTTTTACCACTCCTCTGGATACTCATCTATGGGTTCCCACTCTATTCTGCCTCCAGATGGACCCAAGAAGAGGGGTCGAAAACCCACTAGGCCGAAAAGAGAAGGGCCCCCAAGGCCAAGAGGCAGACCACGCATCCGCCCTATGCCTGAGCCTTACACACCACGAGGCATGCTGGGGGATATAAGTGGAACGGCAGTTGGAGGGGGATTCAATGTGGAGGGCCGAGGTAGGGGAAGGGGCCGTGGAAGCCGAGGTAGAGGAGGAAGGAGGGAGGATATGTACATGGAAATGAGTGGGAAGGAGCAGGATCAGATGCACTCCCATCACCTCCATCAGCAGCAGTCACAACAGCTCCATCACCAGCCTCAGCAGCAGCATGAGCCCATCCCACCTCTCAAGGTCAGTAGCTTTCTGTCAAAGAGAAAAACACAAACGCAGGTTTGCTCTTGATCATTGTAAAAAAAGAAAAAAAAAAAGATGAACAGTAGTTGTAGATGCTATAAGTGATGGAAGTGGTTATCCAGTTCCTGTGGGATGCTTTTTACTGTGAGGAAGAATCCTTTTTCTCTGTTTAGTGATCCCTCACTAGATGCCATTTATCACCTTTTTTATTTTTTTACATTTTTACATTCAACGTATGGCTCCTGTCTGCTCTGTTTTTTTATGCTGTTGATTTTAAAATGACTTTTTACAGATTCTTTTTTTTCTCTGATTTCTTTCAGATCAAGTTACCGATTGGTACCCTGTCCTCCTCTGACGCCTTGCTGAGGACAGACTCTTTATCTGGCACTGACCCTGCTTTGTCAGACGGCTCAGTTGGCTCAGCTCCCTCGCTTGGTTTAAGTCCTGGACCCCCCTGCAGCACAGAGAGTAATAGAAGCCAGGACAAGAACAAACAAAAAAGCCAGATGATGAGTGAAGGAGTGGATGAAGAAGGACTGGAGGAAAGGGTAAAGCCTTCAGGATTTTTATTTATTTATTTATTTATTTGCTCAGCAGACAATGCTTACAATTTCATGAAACTGAATTTTAATGGATATATTAGTTGTGGAGTTTACTATTTTTGCTGAGTCATGGTCTCACTCTTGTTTCATCTAGGTGGATGAGAAGGACTCTGAGTCTAAGGCAGGTTTTGTAGCCTCATTTTTAGACTTCCTCAAAACCGGAAAGAGACCTCCAGGTTTGGACATCTCACCAGGAATGGAACCTGACAACGGTGAAACGTCACCCTGTAAATCAGGAGGTCTACGCCCACTGTCTCCTGCCCCACCTCCCCCACCACCACCACCTCCATTTGGGGATGGTGAGGGGAATGGAGGTCTGGCTTTGGGCAACTGCCCCAGCCCCAAGCGCTTAGAAGATGAGCTAAAGAGGAACCTGGAGACTTTGCCGTCGTTCTCCTCTGATGAGGAGGATTCAGTTGGAAAGAACCAGGACCTCCAGAAGAGCATCTCCTCAGCCATTTCTGCTTTGTATGATACTCCTCAGCTAACCTCTAACATCCAGGCCCCATTACCTCCTCCACCTCCTCAGCCTCAGCCTCAGCTCACTCAGGCCCCTCTTACCCCTACATTGCAGCCTCCTGAACTTAGTCCCCAGCAGAACGTACATACCCCCCATGCCCAACCCCAGTCTAATGAACCGGATGTCCTTCAGTCAGAAGATGTAGACATGGAAGAGAACAAGGATGATGAAAGAAGCACAGGAGGGGATGAAGAAAGTGATTTAACAGAGGAGAGGGAACCTCAGCTGGAAACCCTTTGTGCTCCTAAGGTCGATGGTAAGAGTTCGAGTTGCCTTATCCGTCACCTCTAATCTAATTTTCTTGCACGTGAATTTTTCTATATCTCATCTGAAGAAATAAATTTCTATTTTTGCAAAATGTCCAGTTATGTAATTGTTGAAACTGTAATTTGGCTAGATTTGGTGTCTTTATCTCCCTTTCTCTTCTCAGCTCCTCTACCTGAGATTTCACCAGAGCCAGCAACTCCAGAACCTCCCTCTGCCCCTCCATCTCCTGGCTCATCCTGCTCTCCTTCTCATTCCCCACTACCTCCTCTCTCGCTTCCCTCACCCCTCCCCCCGCCAGAAGAACAACAGGAGGATTCCCAGCCTCCGAGTCCTGAAGCTCCCAGAACACCTTCGCCTCCACCTGCTACTGTTCCTAAGCCTGCAACTCCCCCTCCAGCCTCCCCTCCTCCCCCACCCGCAACTCAGAAGGAGTCTCCCATGCCATCCCCGGAGTCCCCCGCCTCTCCTGAAGAGCCTCCAGCCCCCAAGATCACCTCGCTGCACCTCGCCCAGAAGCAAGAAGATGCTGCCATTGTTGGAGAGAGCGAGGAGGATGAGAGCGAGAGTGGAGGTGAAGGTATCTTCCGAGAGAGGGATGAGTTTGTGGTGCGGGTGGAAGACATTCGAACTCTCAAGGTATTTGTATGTGAAGGTTTGGAAAGGTGTTCCTTTTTTGTCTTTTAACCAGTTAAGAGCTTGATGCAAAATTTAAGTTTGAATTGGTCAAGAAGAGTTGAAAACTTAAGTTTAGAAAATGTATTGCTGTCTTCAAATCAGTAAAAGTGTTGCATAAAATCCTTCTGTTGCAGTAGAAGAGATTTTTCCTTTTTTGACTCAACTTTGTGTCATGTTTGTGCACAGCTGGCTCTGCAGACAGGCCGCGAGCCTCCACCCATCTGGAGGGTGCAGAAAGCTCTTCTGCAGAAGTTTAGCCCAGAGATCAAAGACGGGCAGAGACAGTTCTGTGCCACAAGCAATGTGAGTTTATCCCAACCACACCTGCAAACTGTCATGTTCATTTAGAAGACGTTTAAAGTTTCAGTTTTAATACAGTAAAATAAGACTGTAGCTTATACAGCGATTGCACGTAATGTTTTTACAATATTTTTTGCCTTGGTTCAATAAATCCTAATTGTTTGTTTCTGGTTTAGTATCTTGGCTACTTTGGAGATGCCAAGAGGCGGTACCAGAGAATATATGTGAAGTTTCTGGAGAATGTCAACAAAAAGGATTACGTCAGAGTGTGCTCTCGAAGACCATGGCGCAGAGCCGCACCTGCTCTCAGGTACTTGTCGTCATTTAAATCCTATGAAGGCATATTAAATCTTTGCATTACCTGCAGACGATTGGTCACAAATAATGTAATCGTCCCTACTTCTTAGTCTTGTCAAGTAAAGGAAAACACTTTAATTCCTTTGTGTCCTGCAGACGGCAGTCCCTCCCCAGAATGGCATCCCCCCCTGCTACTCAGGCACTACCAAAGGTGGTGGAGAAAGAAGAACGAGTAGCTCCACCAGTCCAGCGAGAACAGAGGGAGAAAACACGAACAGCATCCTCAACAACAAAAGAACAACGAGAGAAGAAAGAGGTTCCGGCTGCTGTGCCAAAAGCCAAGGAGAAAGAAAAAGAGAAGGAACCTGAGAAGGAAAAGGAGAAGCGGCTGTCGCCACAGGAAAAGGTGGAGAAACGAGTGCCACCACCACAAGCGAAGGTAGAGAAGCGAGTGCAGCCACAGCAGGAAAAGGCGGAGAAACGAGTGCCGCCTCAGCAGGACAGAGCAGAGAAGCGGGTACATTCGCAGCCGGAGAAAGGGGAGAAAAGAGTACATTCACAGCAGGACAAGGCGGAGAAGCGTGTACAGCTGCAGCAGGACAAGGCGGAGAAGCGTGTACAGCTGCAGCAGGAGAAGGTGGAGAAACGTGTACAGCTGCAACAGGAGAAGGTGGAGAAACGTGTACAGCTGCAGCAGGAGAAGGTGGAGAAACGTGGGGGCGCTGCAGAACGTGGTAGAGCAAAGGAAGACAAGAAAGCGTTGGAGAGGAAGGAGAGGGAAAAAGCTGAGCGACCACCCAAATCCAAGCCAGCCAAAGTGAAAGCTGAGCCACCGCCGAAGAAAAGAAAGAAGTGGTTGAATGTACCTTCATCGGTTCCATCATCATCTGACTCGGACTCATCTGAGGAGGCTGCTAGTGAAAATGAAAGTGAGTTTTACTTGTGTTGTATTTTGACTTCAGTTTTTTTTTTTTTTTTTAATTTGTTTATTTTTTATATTAAATAGTTTTCCATCGGATAGTTTTAAACTCTGGTTCTTACCTATTCAGTGCCAGTGAAAGGCGGCGTGAACAACCGTGCCATGAGGGAGATGTTCAGGAGCTACGTGGAGATGCTAGTGAGCACAGCCCTGGATCCAGACATGATCCAAGCTCTGGAAGACACAGATGGTAAGAACCACACACACACACACCTTCCTTAGAACTTACCTAAATAAGAGAATTTCTTGAAACAGACCAGCCTGTCTGATGTTTCCTCCAACTTTTATACCTGCTGTGACAAAGTTTATACATAGGACTTTAGATGTTTGTTTTTCTTTCCAAGTGGGAAGTTGGGGCAGGTTAAATAAACACCATTACTACTGAAAAGTACTGGGTGCCAAGTTTTAGGCCAGCTGGACAAACTGCCCTCAGAGTGGAAGTGGATTTGTTTACTGTTCCACATCCATATTTAGATGGAACCTTTTTAATGGGTTTTTCAAATCCAGATGAAGTGTGGCTGGTTGTAAAGAAGCCATGGGAATGCAGATGGATCTGCAGCCAGAAAGAGCAGCTTTGAATTTGCCCTTGGTATTAAAATGATTGGCAGCTGCATGAATAATGACTAATGAAACCTCCTTTACCTTGATTGGTCATCAGATGAGCTCTACCTCCCTCCAATGAGGAAGATTGACAGCATCCTAAGCGAACAGAAGAGAAGGTTGTTGAGGAGAGTCAGCATGAGCTCTCAACACCAGGTAATCTGTCCTGAATGTGTTCTCTGGACTGAAGTCCCATCTTTGAAGTTTGGGATTTTTTTATGTGATGTTGCTGTGTGTTATATTGACAGGATATTTCTCTTTCAGCAAAATATGCTGGTTTTTGTGGTGATGGCCTATAAGACTTCTGTTTTAGTTTCATGTTCAGGTTTATAGCTCTTTTTAGATTTATATAAGCTTAATATAATATTCTTAATGCATCAGCTGTTTTGTGCCCATTTCTGATTTTCCCAATTTCTCTGCCTCTTCCATCTCAGGAGGTTCTTCATGCTTACCCCCAAATAATTATTGACACCCTAGACACTGGAGTGGTGAGGGTGCGGTTAAGTGGTGAGGCTTACAACCGCAAGACCCTTAACAGAGTCAAGAAGACCCTGCCTAAACCACAGGTATGTGTGTGTTAGAAGAATTAGGTGTGACGGGTCACTCATTGGACGTCTTCGAAGATTCAAAAAGACAAAGTAATAATCATTTTTACTTTGCTTGGGAAATTCAGTTCTGCATTTGACCCATCTTTAGTAGATTTGCCACAGAGCTGTGGACTGTCATGTTTTGACGCCCGGGGAGTTGGACCTAATGTTAACACCTGGAATTGAACTGGACTCTAACCCTTGTAGAACTAAGACATGCTGGATCCCTAACTGGCCAACAGGTAGACTCGATTGGCACCAAGTTCACAGCTGATAATATTCTTACCAACCAAGGCAGAGGCCATGTATACAGCAGCATTGGTCTGTCTGTTGGCAACATAACTCAAAAAGTTATGGACGGATTTTGATAAAATTTTCTGAAAATCTCAGAAATGGAATAAAGGACCAGGTGACTAGATTTTGGGGGTGATCCGGATCACTGCCTGGGTCCAGGAATTTTTTAAAGGATAATTTTTCCATCTTCTAACTCAAAAATAATTCCCAAAATGATTTTTTACAATGGCTTTTGCGAAGGCCCCCACTCTGTACTTTGAGTTTTCCCCTATTTGTACGTTTGTGTCAAGAATACGTTTATAAGCATTTGTAGGACATAGTAAACCTTTGACCAGGTGGTTCTGACATTTGTAGAACAGAAAAGTTTTAAACTAGAAGACGCTTTAAGAGGAAATTTAGTTACTGAAACTATGGCTTTGATAAAATAAGCCATTACAGTAACATGTAGCACCTGCTGCCAGTTCCCAAACAAGTTTTTTTTAATACCCAGATTGACATTAACTTGACTCTACTTTTTCTTTCTTCTTTTTTTTTTTTTTTTTTTTAATTACCCTTCCTGCCTTTGAATGAATTTAGATTAAATTTGACTGTGTATAATGTAAATTATGCTTGTTTCTTATAGGACCTTAAACTGTCAGCTGAAACGTACCGGATCTACAGCCTCTACCACTCCCTGCATCATTATAAATACCACACCTTCTTACAGTGCAAGAAAGAGGTGAGCAGACTTTGTGTTAATATATCTGCAAAACACCGGCCGTGTTTACTGACAAGATTTCATTATTTTTTTGTTTGAGCTGCCATATGCTTTCATTTTGGCTTGGTGCCCCGATTTGGTCACAGCTTTTTATTTTTCATCCCACTTTTCCAGACCAACACCATCGAGCAGGCAGCCGAGGACCCGGGCCAAGAGGAAGTGGTGCAGCAGTGCATGGCCAACCAGAGCTGGCTGGACACCCTCTTCAGTTCCTTCATCGAGCTGCTCACACTCGGCACCAAAGCCTGAGTCAGACAAACGAAGAGAATGACATTGAGTTAAATTAAGAGGATTTAAAAAACAAAAAACAAACATGGAATAAAATGGATCCCACTGTACAGCCCCCTGACCCTCTTCAGAATTCTTCAGATCCAAGGATGAATTTTTAAGGCCCTTGACGAACACAGGAGGGTCTGTTGATGTGACCTCGGACACTGGCCTCTTTTTCTCTTTTTTTTTTTTTTTTTTTCTTCTTGTTGATCAGTGACTAAAATGTCTTACTTTGTGAAAAGGCTACCCCACCGGATTAGGGGTTACTGGAAGCTAAAGAGGGAATTTGTAAAAGGGAGAGCCAAGATAGGACGACAAGAGGTGGAGCCGTAATACCAAGTGAACAGAGGAGCCCCTGACATCGTGTAACTGTGTGTCATAAAGACAATAGTTGAAAGAGAGACTATTACCGCTTAGTTTTTACATAAATTATTTTTTGAAAAGACTAACATCAGCTGTCGGCTTTTGAAAAGAGTGGAAGAGGGTGAGAATGCTTTTTAAACTGCGTGTAGTGTGCCGTGAGCAGCGTGATCATGGACTCGTCCACGGTGGAAACATGGAAAGTGTTAATAAATGCTTTCTCGCTCTGTCATTCTGTGCTACGTGAAGGGCAGCACCAGTCCGCTGTGTGATAATATATAAACACATTTTTATTATTTATATGAGGTTTTTAACTTAAACTCTCACAAGCGCTGGTTTGCTGCCCAGACATTTTAAAATACCTTTTTATTTTCCACAGGATCAGTATACAATCATAACCCACATATCCAAGTCGTCTTCCCCTCTATACAAAAGAACAGACGTTGAGACAGAAATATTGTATTAAATACAGTGGGTGTAAAATTTTGAGAAAAAAAAATAAAAAAAAAAGGTTGGGAAAAAAAACAAAACAAAGGAGAATGGCTAAATCTATTTGAAACGTAACATTGTTGTGCTTCAGTTCAATCATCAGTCATGCAGGTGCAAAGAAAAAGAACTATCCTTTCCCGTGTGGGAAAAAGGAGTATAAATAAGTAATATTTAAAGAGGAAATAGTCATTTCATTTTTATCATTTTGATGTTTGTGCATACTATGACTTATTTTGAAAACAATCTAATTTTCCATGAAAAAGGAAAAAAAGATGTGTAAATACTGTACAGTTCTTGATGAAATTCTTTGTCCTGTACATTAACTCTCCTGTATTTGAGAAACAAATAAAATCTACAAAGAACAGTTTTGGTTTCATTTCCCCAGTGTGCATTCACATCGATGTAGTCTACGCAAGGACATTTGCCGGGTTCTCTTGTATTTTATTGTCTTTTTTTCTTTTTTTTCAAAAAGGGGATCATTATAAAGTTTTACATGCAAATTAGTTCTAGTTCACACTGTTTTGTGCTGTGACTTAAATGTTTGATTTTCAATGTTCATCAGTGTTTGATACATAAAAACCTAAAATACAAAAGCACCAGAAATATTATTTCTAAAGGAAGAATTATCATATGTGCCTGAAAATATGGTTGGATGGGAATTTTGTGAATGTCCAGCGCCAAAACACCATTAGCATAGTTGTACGTGTACGTGTGTGGGTGTGTGTGTTGTGATGCTGAGGCCAGGCTCTGACGTCACATCAGGAAAACGAAACTGAAGAGTTGGGGTTTCCCGTGAACAGCTAGCTAATTACACATACACACCGACCGCTGCAAACACTATTTAAAGAAAGTGCAGCTGGATTGAATGTCAGCTTATCTCACAGCTTTGGTTTGTCTGCACGTATTTGTAGCCGACCTCTGATTTCTGAGCCTGAAAACAACTGCGCGTGAGCTGCATCGACGAAGCCTTTTCACTTCAGGTAATAGATTTCTCATACTACAGTGAATTAGTTAACAGAAATCTAAAAATGATACCACCGTACACACAAAAATTATAGCAGTCATATACTTCCTAACATCATTAAATTCAAATTTTGAACAAGACAACACCAGAGTGAAACCAAACATGTTCTCGAAAAGTCGGCCAACTCACTGCAGGAGAATATTTAGACCTATGTTATTTTTGTTGTTTTTTTTTTAAGGCATCAACAGGGACGGTTCTAGAAAGTTCGGTCCAGGGACTAGACGGCATAAACCTGGTAAAGGCCAAGCTTATATTAAACAATTAACTAAAGTGGTAATGAAATATAGCAAAATTTGTTAAAGCAAATAGCTAATTATATTTCTTCCAATTATTTTTTAAAACCTTTTTATTTTCATTGTTTGGTTTACTGCTGTCTGTTATGAAACGTCTTCCTCTTTCTTTCTTGGATTTATTATTTGCCAAATTTGAGGGGATGTTGATGCTCAGATATGTACACTATTGTTATGTTTATTTTAGTGAATCTTTGATTGTTTAGAGCAGGGTTACTCACTTCGGTCCTATGAGAGCTGCAGTCCTGTGGGTTTTCAATATATAGCTCTGCTCCAACACACCCGTCTCATATTAAATGGATCTAACAGCCTATGAAATTCTGCACAATGACTTATTTATTTGAGTCGGGTGTGTGGGAGCAGAGAAACATTGAAAACCTGCAGGGTTGCGGCCCTCGTAGGACTGAAATTGAGTAGCTGTGGTTTAGAGGAAATGGAAAAGCCATAAAAAGAGACTCACAAGTCTCACTATGGAACCTTATCTTATAGTACATGCTTTTAAATGAAGATTTCAAATGGGAAGAGATTCCTTGTTCCCACCATCTTAATTTCATCTATGAAAAAATGTCAAAAATAAGACTGCTTGGTAGACAAAAAAGTAGTATTAAGATGTTTTCCAAAAAGTGATAAGCTGAAAACTTGAAATATCTTAGAAATATGTGCATGTCATGAAAAAGCTTGGGGAAACTGGAAGAGTGTAGACAAATGAGAAAGTGACAGGCCTAAAAGATAATATTTTCAAGTTTAGGAATATTATCTGAAAAGGATGCCCTTAAAAAAGTAGCAGAAAAAAAACCTAACATAGAACCTGAGAGATGCACCAGAAGCTTCAGTTGATTCCTCTACTGTTTGCAGAAGCCTTATCAGAAATGGTCTTCACGGAAGAATGACTGTCAAGAAGCCTTTTTTTTTTTAGAAATAGAAATGGTGACAAAAGAGTGAGACATGACAAATGACTTGAGAGCTGGACTAAAGGTCAGTGGCAACAGATCTAAAGGAGTGATGAATCTAAATTTGACATTTTTGGTTCAAATTCAGTTTGTACAGAAGACAGAATAGAGGTAGAGTACAACATATAGTATCTACATATAGTTAATTATATTACATGGTGGAAGCACTCCCGTCTATGCCCTTGGGGATCTCATCAAAATTAATGGATTTTGAACACAAAAAAGTAAGCTCAGATTGTGATCGATCATGCAATATTATCTAGAACAGTGGTTCCCAACCTATTTTCCTTGAGGACCCCCTTCATGCAAATACTAAAAAGCTGTGGACCCCCTGCCACACCCTGTGCTGAAACTATGACAAGGAGAAATAACATGCATAATGACAAAAAGGTGAATGAAAACAAAAGATAATAATAAAGATGTGCACTGAAGCCGGATTTTCCTCATTTTTATGTGTTAAACTATTTATAAATGACCATATGATGAGCTTCAAATAATATAAAAACGGCTTTATGTTCAAACTGGTCATTAATTCCTCCCGAACTTGGACAGCAGCCTGCAGTCTGGTCCCATGAACGCGTCAGGATGCACATCCTTGTGGTGTCGTGACTAAAGAGGAAAGTGGTACACCGTCAAATAAATGATTATTACATAGCCCACTGTACATTCTACAGTTGGTAAAGCACATTTCCACCTGCTGTGGCATCATTTTAAGATGCGGTTCACCTACGGAGGAAGTGCTGCATCTGATGAATCCTCCAGGTGAGTCTGATAGGTCTTATTAACCAGACGGCCACAAAAAAACCTTGATTTCTTAATATAACTCTATATTAAAAATGATTAAAAATTAGAAACCACATTCTGCAGGTGGGTCTGGGAGTTAAAGGTGACTTAGACATTTAGAGTGGTGTTGCAGTAAAGGGGACGGATCTGGCCTGTGTGCAGTCTATTAAACCGATGCTGTTTGGAAGACCAGCAATCTGTCCCGACTGCCACTTGTTCTTGAATGAATGAAATGGATAAAAACTGTCAAATTTCCCCCTTAGTGAAATCATAACATTAGGATGCAATCTTCAAAGTCTTGCTATTTATCTTAAAATAACAAAATGTAATTTATCAAAAGTTATTTAAAAATCTGACAAAAACATTACAGTAATTTTATTATTGTATTTTAATGAACTGAACAGCAGAAAACATCACAAACATTAATTTTGTTTAAATGTGTCACCACTCAGATGTTCGTAAGAGTCCTCCTGAGCGTTCGCAGGATTTGTTCTTAGGTAAGAACAAATGAACAAAATACGAAGATTTTGTTGAATGCCACAATTTTCGGAAAAAGTTGGTATGTAGGATTTAAGAATACATTTGTTTCTTAGGACCGTTGGCAAATGAGGCCCAATGTGTGGACATAAATCACAAAGATTTTAGTGTTCAAAGCCCCGGGGACCCCCTGTGGTCTTTCATGGACCTGATTCCAGGCTGGAAACCACTGATCTAGAAAGTGTCTGAATGGCAGCCCTTTCATTTTTAGCATGAAAATGTTTATATATATTAAATTGAACTGTGCAATTCAAATGAATTTTTTTTTCCTCTCCTGAAGAAATGGCTCATCCAAAACCACTGCTGATCCCTTGGCTGCAGTCCCAGATCGACAGTGGTAGGTATCCAGGTGTCCAATGGATGAACCCAGAGCGAACAGAGTTCTCCATCCCATGGAAGCACGCACTGAGACAGGACTCCTCTGACACTGATGTTCTCATCTTTAAGGTTAATGTCACTGATGGTTGTTATAAATCACTGCCAGTCTTGAAAGAAAGTACCTTGCACTGTCCTGTAATGATGTAAAGAATATATCTTAATACCCAACCTAAGCTTGTTTACACGTGATATGAATGTGGTGCTCCCCCGGCAGGCTTGGGCTGAAGTGAGTGGCAATGGCCGTGCTCAAGGAGACCCATCAGTCTGGAAGAGGAACTTCCGGAGTGCTCTTCGAGTTAAAGGCTTCAAACTATTATCGGATAACAAAAATGACGCTGCTAACCCTCATAAAGTGTTTCGCTGGCCACAGGAATCGGCATCAGGAGGTGAGGATTCTCCTCAGTATAAAACACGGTGTTGTGAATAAGAGACATAGCAGCAAGAACTCAAAATTGCACTTCTCTCGCAGTGTTTTTCATGCAGCTTAAATATGATATAATATTCAGGTTTTGTGTTGTTCTTATAACGCCAAGGAGAATTTTCAGAGCTGCTTTTTTATTACTACAAGCAATCTGATTAAAAAGGCACAAATGAATGTTTTTATATGGAAAGAACAATGAAATTAAAGTAAACATCTGGTCGAAATAATTAGAGCATACATGGTGTAGTATGATATGATTATAGGAATGTTTTTGAAAGCTATAACTGCTGAAATCACAGTAAGCCGAGTCTTTTCCCCCTCCATCTTCAAAGCTAACTGTTCTGCTGGATCTCAGGAGCAAGATGACACCAATTTGTTTGATGGCATTGACATACAAGATGTAAGTCTTACTTGTAGGAGCACATGAATAATAATATGTAAATGCTGTTTAAATAGTGTATAATTAGACAGTTTAACATAAACTAATCTAGATGTTTATCTGTGATTTCCAGAACGAGATTGTTCAATTCTTGGATGAAAATCTCTACCTTCCACAGGATATTGGGTTTCCAGGTAAAAGAGCTCTTATTCTATTTATTTTAACCTTGTAGAATTGCATATCTTATAAGGGGAATTCATTGTAAATCTAACTAGGCATCTAATAGCCATTTAATTAACCACTGCCAACATTTACCAACAGATTGCTCAGCCAGCCAGGATATTCTCCAGGAGTGTCTAAAAGGACTGAACATTGGTCCTGTAGCAGGTAGCTTTATCAGCTTTTGCTCCTCCTCGCTGCTGTAGCTGCACCAGAAAACAACGAGCTTCCATGGTTCTTTCTGGCAAACAGTTTTCAGTTCTCCAACTTTTCCACAGAGGGCACCACAGGCTTTGAGCCTCCTCCTGAGCAACAGCAGCTGCAGAATCCGGTTGTGATTGGTGGACAGCCGTTGCCTGGGCAACAGCAGGATCCAGTAAAGTTTGAGGGTGCAGCCAGTGAAACTGGGTTGCCTGAGCAACCAGCGTGTCCAGTGAGGGGGGCTATGGGAGTGGCCTATGATGATGGGCAGTTTGCAGCACAGTTCCTACATACAATGCACAAGACTGGAGATGGAGATAATTTCAGTAAGTTAAAAGAGGCTGCTGTGACTGTAAAATGAGGACGTTTATCCACACATAAGCAGAAATCACACAAAATGTTCAAATGAAATCTATTTTCTATGGCTATGACATTGAGTACACCCTATGAACATGAATAAGTTATGATTTAGAGCAAAAATGTCATTTTCTAATACATGTCTCCTGTTTCATTATTATCATTAGAGACTCAATTTAGGATATTAGTATACTACAGAGGAGTGAAGGTGTCTGAGCAGCTGGTTGAGAATGAAGCTGGGGTCCGCCTAGTTTACAGGTAACACCAAAATTAATCTATTTTATAGGAAACATGTACAACAACATAACATTTTCCATCTCAGGGGAACTGAATTACATTTGGGAAATTTTCTATGCTTACTTATGCTCTTACTGTAAAAGATAAATTGAGATTCTCAATAGTATTCTCTTCTTTCCACAGTGAATACCCAACAGCTTCTTAGCTTAAATACAAACTATAACTTTCAGTATAAGTAAATTATATAAGTAATGGCCAAAGTTACACATAAAGGGGTTAAAAGATGAAAAGGAATCGTAGTGAGGCAAAATGACTGAGAATGCTCTGATCTTGAGCTGTCATGATGTTGGGTTTTCACTGCAGGAAGGAGATGTACTGTTGATTGATTTTCTTGCCGACTGAGTTGACTACTAACATCTGGCCTAGCCTTGCTGTCTGTGGCAAAATGCAGTAGTGAGGTAGAAAAATGAAATGGCAAAATTGGAAATGTGCAAGTGATAAGTACCCTAATGTGGACTCTCTGCTGAGGCTGTATCTTCCTGTCTCCAGTGTCTTTGTCAGATTTAACACAACAGCTTTTCAGAGCAGTGCATCCCCCCAGTTGATCCAGTCTAGCACAAAAGCTGCATCTCCATCCCCGTTTTTTGCCCTCGTTTTATGGTGGAAAACAACCAGTGTTGAGGAGCCTTACAATGTAGATACAAGAGGTGCTGCATCGCATGCATTATTACCATGATATCAAGTACCATGGTTATTAACAGTACCAGTATATTACTGTTCATCTACTTGTATCTATTATTCATCTATTATTTTTTTCACACTAAAAACCCCACTGATGTTTGGGTTTTGAGTGAAACTGGAAAATGTTTAAACAGCATGCAGCAATAGCCACTGTTATTTTTCAGCTTTGGCTCCAAACAGCATAGATGAGAACACAATACACAGATGTACAGATTAATTTTCACTGAGAGTGCTGTGGGCTTAGCTCCAACAGTTGGTACCACTTGCTTTTTCCTTGCAGAAATGCATCCTTAATGTTCATAACATTTCAAATGGAGGCTCTGAAACCGACAGCAGGTGGCAGTTCAGCCTCTCACACTTTGTCAGCCTGATATCCACAATCCAGTCACAGACCAAATAAAACAAAGAAACTAGTGTAAATATCTCCGAAAGTTGTTCTTATTAGAAGCTCCTCCAACACAGCCTATGTGGTACAGTTTAACAGAATCCCTTGATGTTATTTTATGGTACTTACAAGCAAAGACTTCCACAAAAATCCCCAATTATGTAAAAGAGAGTCATCAGGGAAGATTGTGATCTTAAAGAGACAGTAGCTGAAATGAGGTGTTCTAGACAGTGGATGGAGGGACAGCTTCTTATATAGTTTGTTTTTAAATAAATATTTTTTGTAAATCCTCTAAAGATACTTAAGAGGAAACCTAGAATAAAGATGTAGAATAGAAAATGAGCATAAACAGTTACCAGGCACACATGACTGTAGTAGTCTGGTTGTGTCTCAAAGTAGTAGAATTCAGCTACCAATAAATATATTATCCTGGCTGTAGCTACGTATACTAACTGCCAACAACAAAGAAGAGTATTTCCCCAAATGTCAGAAAATATTTTGAATGTTCACAGAGATATGCTGGTTTTACAGCTATAACCTTCTATGGAACCTAAAACCAAATGATGAATGTTTTCTTTACATCAGGCCTGACCTTATCGGTACAGTTGTGGATGAGAAAACGGGCCTCTCTTTGGTCTCCCTACCGACACCAGCAGCCATGCTGGATCAGACTCAAGCTAAGCTGACCCAAAGGATTCTGAACACACTGGGCGACGGCCTGGACGTAGGGGTGTCAGGCCATGTGATCTATGGCCAGCGGCGGGGGGAAATCAAAGCTTTCTGGAGCTTTACCAAATTTGACAGCAGCAAAGAGCCCAAAGAGATTTCTAAACTTCAGCCTGATGCACTTTACCTGTTCAAGGACTTTGTGCGAGGTGGGTGACTGAAATAGTTATTTAAGTTAATTTTAGCATGTGCATGAATACATGCATACTGTGTTGCATGCTGGTATTTAAATGGGTTGAATCTCTATAGGAATAGTGGCGTTTAGTAATGGAGGCGACTGCCCTCCATGCTCCCTATTCTTCTGTCTCGGGGAGAAGTGGCCTGACCCATGCAGCAGGCCGTGGGAGAAGAAACTCATTACAGTTGAGGTGAGAACATTTTTAGATTATCAGAATATTATCCTTCAGGTCTGAAAGGTTTTTCTTCAGCTTCCATGCAGCAGTGCGTACTGTAAACCAAAAAGACTATTTAAAAGAAGGAGATATTTTAAAGGGGGGGACATTTTTTGTGTCAAATTTCATGGCTTCTCTCGTGCTCTTATGTGCCATGTTTCTTTTGTCATTCTCAACGTTGTATGTGACTCCATCTTCCTCCCCCCCCCCTGTTGTTCAGGTGGTCTTGACTTCAATGGAGCTACTGAAGAATATAGCTGTCGAAGGCGGTGCTTCATCTCTGCAATCTGTAGAGCTGCAGATGTCACTGGAAGAGATGATGGAGCTGTACTAAAGCACTTCTCTTTGTCCAAAGGCAGTCATGGTTTACTGTATTTTTGTGGACCTTAAAATCATGTGAAAAACATCTCTAGCAGTTATTTTATGAATATTTTATGCCTGATTTTACACCAAACAGATCAGTTAATAATCTAATGTATAATTGCAGTGGTATTGGTTAGGCTGGTACTAAAAGAAACTCATTATTTAAGATACATGACCAATATTTAATGCAATTGTGTGTGTTTCTATACATTAAAATTTTTACATAATCGTCCTCTGGAACTGCAAATAATGTATTTTAGCTGAAACGACTACCCATGAGCTGCCCATCATCCGGCTGATAATCTTGTTTACAGGATTGATAATCCAAATGTGTGAGCATTTTTTTTGTTGAATGTGTGTAACTACTTTACATATTGAATAAGGATTACACGGGAACAAACACCCAGCTGGAGTGAATTAAAGTGAAATGAATGTATTGTAATGGAAATAACATGAATGTCTGGAACTGGAAAATCCACTGCAGAAAACAGTAGAACAGAGCAAAAAGGATCAGAGCATCTGGAATCAGCTAGTATGGACTACAGCTTATAATAGGCATGTAGATGTTGATTTCATCATGTATGTCAGCATTCTGACTGAATAATATATCAGATGAAGCTTAGTTGAAATTTATTCTGTAGAAATGCTTTAGAGGACTGAATGACAGATTTCAATACACAGCAAACATGAGATTTTCTGACTTTATTGGAACACTTATGAATATTATAATAAAATTGATTCCTTCTCAAGAACTACAACATATACAGATTTCTTTCTTTACTCAAATAAATGTGAAAGCTTTTCTACATGATGTATTATTATGAATCCAAAAAGAAGGAAATATAAAATTAGCATTTCATATCATTTCTTGAGTTTAGTCGCTGACAGAACGGCTGGCTGCTCTGGATGAGGACAGTCGTCTTCATTTTTGTTTTCTGGGTCATCCACAGAGTTACAATGACAATTTATGCACTGACAAAACTTGGGTAATGGGATGTTAACAAAACAAAATCAATAAAATGAATCAATGAATTTGACTCGTTTCAGTCCTTGTCTGCTTCTTCTTCCTCTCCGTCTTTCTCCGTCTCAGGCTTCGCCTCCTCAGCGAGGGAATTCTCTTCCAGTCCCGACATTGGAACAAGCTCCCCTTCTTCGTTCACTCCCATTGGTTGGATGATGTTATCTCTGCAAAAGAAGCAAGGTGTAAAAGACAGACAATTTAATCCTTAGTAGTAATACTCTTCTAATTTTCATCATAAGTGTCAGGAGTATTCAAACAGTTTTGCTTTCAGTGGAGTTTGTTATAGAAATGTATTTCTATAATCTCAGAAATACGTTTCTGTATTTACAATGTCACCCCTGTCGGGCTGTGTAAATACGTATTTTCTAAAAGAGCAATAATATATCAAGAATACATAATATATTAGAATTTTTACAGCCTCAAAACAGATTAAAGACCATACATCAGTTATACCATTAGATGTTTATATGTTTGTTTTCTGACCTGGACAGCTTATTGAAGAGCATGATCAGTCTCTTAGCCTCCTCCTCCTTCTCTTCCTCTGTCATGCCCTCCATGGGATCTGGTAGCTCTGCCTCTACCCGCCCTGTTACTGGGTTGATGCGGTCTTTGACCTGCCGGTACTCCTCTGTGTCTGAATCAGAGTCGCTGGAGTACTGGGCACTGGAGCTGGAGTTCCTGGCCTGACCCCCTAGCAGGCCCCTGGTGGCCAGAAGCCCAGCTGCATTACCGTAACCTGTGTACTTGACAAAACGTCTCACTGCGAAGAGAAGGAAAGTGGTCAAAAGTTGACAAAACCATGGATATTATCTTTAGAACTTGTCTGCCATCTTCCCCCTTGGTCTTCAGGTGAGAAAATGTTTACCGTTTTCCTTGCAGAGGACAAAGATGAGGTCAGCAGCACAGTGTTTGAGGTCTGTGTCCAGATGAGTCATGAGACGAATCAGACGATTCTTCACGGTGGTCCCTTCCTCCGGCCTTTGTGACAGATCTCTCAGGGGAGGGAGGATCTAATGAGGAGGAGACATTCGGATTTTCAGTTGGCTTGGAAAAATACACAAATGAGCGAAAACATTGTAACCACTGTAAAATATATTGATATATGTTGATCATCCCATAAAGATCACACACGTGATGGTCTGGGATATTAAAATAGTGATTCATTCATTGTTAAAGTGTTGGATGCAGAGGAAATTGACAGTTTTAAGCAGCTCTGACATGGACAAAATTGCTATATCTTGATGACTGTGTACATTTCAGAAAGGACTGCAGAGGGCTTTTGGCCATCTCCACAGGATTTACAGAATTATTTGATGCTAACTTCTTGTTTCTGATGCTGATGGGTAATTTCCTGTCTCAGAAACTCAATTTAACGGTGGTCACAACATTTTGCTCATTACTGTAATCCAAATATAGTGACAGCTTTCTCAGAGGAATCATTATTTTGGCCGATATTACATGTTTTCTGACGTAGAGCCGTGTTTCTCTGTGAGCCCTGCAGCTCTCTGTTAGCAGATTGAGGATTGGCGTCAGCTTCTCTTTCATCTTATCACCCTGAAAAGCACAGAAACAAGGAAAGTCCATATTTCAGTATTAGTTGCCTCTCTATTCACAAAGGGTGACACAAAAAGTCTTGGAAAGAAAACATGGACTTAAAAGGGATATTTCAAAAATAACCCTCCTCTATTTGTATTGCTTTTCCCTCACCGAGTCCAGGCGTCTTTCCATGAACATCAGCAGAGTGTGGACACAATCCATGTTTACTCCCAGACTTTCCTTGGAGTCTGGCATTACAGGCACCATTAACAGGACATCAAGACACTGGAGTGGCAGCGCAGACAGCAGGTTGACTGTATGACTGCAGAGGGGAATACATGAAAAGAGACTCGATGTTCTCTTGGCTTGGATCAGAGTACTGCTGTACATAAAAACACAATCATTGGTAAGAACAGTAGCAAAGAAAAATAATATGTAATCAAACAAGAACAAAGGAAATTACATCTATTAATAACTAGGGATATGAAATCAGCTCTGGAGGAAATTGAATATAAATGTGAAAGCCTTAAATGAGCATGCAATAAGTTGTGTTTTATCAGATCTGAACTTTGTTACATTTGAATTTATATTATGAAGATTAAAACAAAAGTATTGTTTGATAAGAGTAAGATTTTGCAACCAAATTACACTTATATTTCACAACCAAAGACAACATTTCTGAGCAATCCTTAGCAGGGTTAAAGTCATTCCCATCATGGATACAAAAAGTATTACCAATATATTGTAAATTCTTGTATTTTACAAATGATTAGAATATGATAAAAGTTCTCCTTTCCACTTGCCGATAAATGTGTTGTAAGCAATCATTACTAGCTCTTAAATAGTAAAGACTAATTTCCCCCTAGAAATCTTGTTTACAGCTGTATTGTACATGCTGTAAACATATGATTATATGGTATGGCATTTTATAGGAAATGAAAAAACTTTCCCCCATGCTCACCCCTGCAGCTCATCAGTATCATCAGACAACAAACACTTCTTCATTAGGCAGAGACGCAGAATCGCCACCAGGTGTCGGTAGAGAGCTGCATCTTCCTAAAGGGCCAGAAAACACATAAAACTCAACTTCTTTCATGTGAGAAATACAGCAGACATATAAAAGCTCAACATCTCTTTTTTTTCTTCATGTGAATGTTATGTGTTTCCTCAAATGATAGAAGACATGATTGACAACAGTACTATCATCTTTTAAAATGTAGTTTTCTTTCTGACTGGTTTATCACTCCTTCACATTGACTGACCTCACTTGGCTCCTGCCTGTGGGTGCTGTGGGTGATATTGAAGAGGATTTTGAGGATCTCTATGATGCGCTGAGAGGCTTCCAGAGATATAGGTGGTGCCGCAGAGTCCAGCACACACTCATACTGATCCTTCCACTGCACCTCCAGGCAGCTCTCCAAGGCTGTTGTGAGGATGGACACCCCTCCCTCCTGAAAGAGGAAAAGAATGAGTGAGAGGGCAGGAAGTAAACTGATGGTGATTAATAAAATCTTTCTCATAGCAACTTTGCTGTATGTGAGTTTGTGTTGCCTGTTGAAGCTGAGTGCTGAGCTCTGAACGTAGTGCGGTGATGAGGAACATGAGGCGCAGCTCATAGAACTTAAGACTGGAAGGAGACGACCAGTTGACACTGGAGGACAGGCGCTCGGTGAGACCACTCAGGAGCCTGAAAGAAGAAATAGGAGATTAGCTTTCTGGAAATATTCTGACTTACACAAAAGATGATTGAAGATTATGACAAATGCTACAAATGCGTAGTTTTTGTGAGACTGTTTGGCTGTATTTATGTGTGTGACAGTGTCTCGTGATTGTGAGGCAGCCCACCTGAGACCACTGAACCTCTCCTGTGCCCAGGTGCTGTTGTACACCACATTACACAGCACCTTCATGGCCTCTTTTCTTAGGGCCTGTTCTCCTAGATCACCTTCCTCCTCCACTTCATCCCCCTCCATCTTGCTCTCTCTGCGGTCCCTCCTTCCTCGCTCCAGCACCTTCTGATGGCTTCCGCCTCTGTGCATTTCATTGATGCTGGTCCTGTGGCTCCCGCACCAGCTGATGCTGTCCAGATCTCCACTGTTAACATTGCTGATGTCACTCTTGGAGTCCTCATCGATAGCAGGAAACTCCTCGTCTTGCTCATTAGCCTCACCTTCATCCCTTTCAGTGCGAGCCTGCAGCACTTTGGCATCTGCCAGAGTAGCAATAATGTTATCATAGAACTCACAATCAGGGTCGTTGGCCTCGTCACAAGCATCACTTGTGGTCAGCCCGGCTATTTTGGCCAAAGTCAGGAGAGCACTGTCGGTCACCAAGGGGCCCAGGATCTTCTTGTCCCTTGACAGGATCCTCAGGGAACGCAGAGATACTCTCAACAAACGACTTTTGACTTCTGTTCTTATGAATCTCACAAGAACAAGAGCTAAGTTCTGGAGACAGAAAGAGAAAACATCAACATGAATTTAGTTTAAAAGCATTTTTCAAAGGAGTTTGAAACTACACATCTGGGTAAGCAGAAAGTAACGGCGCCAGGTTACCTGTCTGAGGATGACATCTCGATCTTCATGCTCGTACTCCTCAATGTCTGAGTCAGAATCAGTGTAGTCCCTCACTTTATTCTTCCTGAACTGATGCAATGAATACATAAAATTTACATTTTTGCATTGTACTTGAGTTCATGGATTGATTTAGGCTGCTTTTATGAGCAGCACAAGTACCTGAATACAGTGTTTATATTGTGGCTGGACTTTACCTCCTCTATTTTTCTTTGCTGCAGGTAGTTGATTATCCATTTTCAGGAAGCAATGTAGCAAAAAAGAGAAAAAAAATGTCATTAGGAAGACTTCCAAAAAGCTGGAGAGTTTCCTCTAAGTTCCTCTTACAAAATGCTGAACAACATGTAAGGAAAATGAATGAACTACTTGATAAGTGTGAGGTTAGTGACCAGTCTGCATATGTGAATGTAAACCTGACATATCGCAACAATGTGAAAAGGAAGCCCATACAAATGAATTAAATAAATAAATAAATAAATAAAACTTAAAATAAAAAAAAATAAAAAAAACGTTCTATTTTTTTTTAGTAGTTTTTCTCATCTCAGCCAGTTATAAGCACGGTTATTCACCCATTAACCCCCCCCCCCCCCCCCAAGTCCTCCTGGACTCAATCTGCGGCGAGAGAGGATCAGGGACAACTGATACAGCAGAATTACTAATCACAGACAGACTGTGGGGGTGGGGAAGAGTGAATGCATGAAGGTGTGGAGTGAGTAAGGTATTAAAGACCAGAGGGAGGACACGGGATGCGACAGTCAACTTTCACTGGATGTAACGCCATAAGCCAACTCACTTTCCGCCTCTCCCTATCCTCAGCATCGATGAAGAAGCACTGGGCGTACTGCAGGGAGAGAAAGGACCATACAGAATGTTAAGCAGAAGTTTGCAGTGTGTGAGGATGTGTGAGCGTTTGTGTGGCGTTACCTCTTTATTGAACTCCTGCAGCTGTATGTGAACACCGTCCTCATCCCCCTGCTTGATGCACTGGATAATTCCCTCGACGTCCAGGTCCATGCTTCCTGCACACACACCGATCATTCGACCCATAACTAAATTAAAGTTACACAACTATGAGCATGGCTCTCATGACAGGTTATACATGCTCAAATACACAGCAACACAAAAGACAACATGTGCTGTGCACATATATTCAGTCTAATGTTAAATTAAAGAGTGAAAATTAAAGCTATTAGATGATGGTCTTTAAGTGAAGCACTAATATCTTATCTCATTACTGCCACTTCAAACCTAATACAGCTGGTTTTGTATCATTAGTGGAACAATTCATACCGAGATGAAAGAGATGCACACATAAAGACTGCAGACAGATTACACCATGTCAGCCTAAACTTACCTTGAGAAGGATCACTCCAGGTAATAATAATCTAGGTGAGCAAATTCTCCTCAAATCTCAAAGTGATATCGCTTCTCCAACTTTCCCTCTGCTCTCTACCCAGAGCGTCTTACTCCACGTTTGCTCAGCGTGTTGTGTTCTGCCCTTGAATTTGCTTCAATTCAATTGCTTTCCAGTCACCCTCATGCAGCCTATCTCTCTGTCCCTCTCTCTCTTTAATCCAACAGAGATGCAAGAGCCATGGAGTGTTTATGGTTATAATCCACTAATGGACTCTAAGCTTAGATCTCCCAGTGTTGACCCTCCAACCTCTTACAGGTTTTTCATACTTGTGCTAGGCAGCTCTCGCTTTATGTCCACCTCTAACGCTCTTTTACTGAAATCTGTTCATTGCCCAGGAAACTCTCAAACAGCCATTAAGATTTTATTCTTTTTTTTTCTTTTTAATTCTACCAAGCTTCATTAGCGGTTGTGTAACCAAGATGTTGACAGCTAAGCTGCACTTGGAAAAACATTTCTGAAAAAAATGCATCTGTTGAGTCACTTAAGATAACATTAAAATGTATTTAATGTTAACTGATTGAATTACTTGGATTCTTATTTAATAAAACTATCACAAATTAATAGACATATTTATTGTATTTATAATAATGCTGTTTATCTGTTTCCACAAGATGGCACTATTTTCTTGGATGAGCCAGACCACTAAGACATTATTCATTTTGTGAACAGGAGCATCCCTGCACATTACAAAAAGCTTCGGTTTACATTAAACTTTAACGTTGTACTTAAACCAAAATCTACAGATGTTAGAAATCAACAACAACAAAAAAGAGGCGAGGGAGCGGCAGCAAATGTACAGCTCAAATTCTCAAACACTGCTGTTGTTTACAGCTTCACTAACCCACTTTCAACACTTGCACTCAGTTTACTAGGACATTAAGTTCACACACTTGTGGTAAAGTGTTTTAGTGTAAATCTATGGGAAGATGATATGTGAAAGACAAGCCTTCCTGGCAGGATGCTCTCCCTTGTGCCCACTGAGTAAAGGAAACGGGCCCCAGCGGGGGGCTTAAGTGGCTGGCTGGTGGCTGCAGGCTTAAAACAACAGGATACACACTACGTCAAAGACAGTGGGAGAAAAGTCATAGGAGTCCTAACAAAGTGCCTTCCTAGAAATAAACACATATTCCTCGTGATGAATTAGTTGTAGGATACCAACAAGTCAAGAAAATGGACTGAAGAAAACAACGGTCACTGACGCAATCCTGAACTGTACACCTTTATCATCTTCACTCAGGCTGACAGCATCAACACCTGCAACATACTATACGGCTACATGTAGTCTTTTTTTTTTTTTTCACATGTCTTGTCCAGCATTGTAGCAAGCAGAATGATTGTCTGGCTGCTGTTTTGTGCCGAGCACATTTACTTTATCAAGTAAAGCTTTATATGTATAAAGTCCCTCTTGAAAAAAAACTTTATTTTAGTTTTTTATTTTGAATTTGCACCTTATTGCTGGACCTGACCGGAGGGGACAGAAAGAGAAAAAAAAGAACAGAGAAGAAAGAAAAGTGGGGGGGGGGGGGAAACCCCCCACCATACAGAAAACAATGCAATCCAACTGGACTACAAACAACACACTACGCAAACACAGACACACGACCGAGAATATCCCACATTTTTTGCAGTGAGGAAAAAGATTAACAAATAAATAATTAATATTATTATTATTAATAATAATAATAATAATAATAATAATAACAACAACAGCAAGAAAAAGAAAAAAGACTATCTGAAATGAAACAATATATCTTGATCAATATCAAAACAGTAAGAACACACAAAGAAAACTAGCTGAGAGTTTCCATTGGTAGATACAGATAAATGACAACACAGTGACTGTGACAGCACGCCAAATATACGGCTGCCCCGGACCACGGACCCCAGCCCCCCCACCACGGAGAGACCACGCACCCACCCGGGAAAGCGGCAGAGGGAGGCCCCAGCCGTAATCAGCAGCCGCCAGCCCTGCTGAGCACCGGCCGCCCGGGGCGGACAGGGCCCAGGGTCCCCGGACTTTTGACGTCCCCACAGGTAGAGGGCCCGCACCGTTACCTGGGGGACCCAGCTCCCCCAACGGGATCAGTCCGCACCCCAGCCGCACTCAAAAACTTTGCTCAAAAACCCTGCAGTATACAATATAATACTCATCCTCTGCCCCTAATGGATAGCAGGAAGTGGAAGACTTCTGATAAAAAAAAATTGACTTTTCTTGGGTTGGGCTTTAAAGGGTTAAATAGAATTTATTTTTGCATGATGTACATTACTATTTTAAATTTTTCCACGTATAGAATGATTTATTTTTATGTTAAGTACCTATTAGGAATAGATTTCCTAAAATCATGACCCACACAGTACATAGTACTTATTATTGCTGTCATTTTTTCTTTTTATTTACTAAACAACACAGTAATAAATAGTAATTATAGCAAATCGGTATTTGTTTTTCTTCCGTATTTCTTGCTGAATTGGATACCTTTCATTTTATCTAACTGAATTTCATATGGGTATCAAAGTCAATGAATAAAAATGTGAGGAAAGAAGAAATCTGAGCAGATACCCGAGGGCTGTTTCTCTTTGCTTACAAAACTCTGAGACTTCATACCAACAGTCACACACACAATCTTTTGTGATGAATTAGATTTTAAAATGATTAATAGGCATCACATAAGTGATGTGATAACTTTTCTTTAGAAATGATTCATTTTGGCAGTTGCTAATAATCAATTTAATATCATTCCATATTTTATATAATTAATATATAACATTATAATTTGTATTTGTGATTAGCTGTTTTTGATTGATATATAATAATAATAATAATAATAATAATAGCAATAATAATAATAATAATAATAAATAATAATAATAATAATAATAATAGTTTTGAACTGAGGACTTTTAAAGGAATTAAACATAAAAACGTTTACTTACATAACTTGTTTAATGCAGGACTTGGAACAGAATACTTTTAATGAATATTAAAATAATTCCTTTAACTTCCATGTATAACATCTATAAACAAATGTCTCCACACAAATACTTTTAAATATACAACAAACCATTTATTACATGTTTATATTGTGCCTATCAAGGCTAAATGAGACTTAAAGTACTTAAAGTTATTACAACTACAACTACTGTCACTACTACTACTACTGCTACTTCCACTACCATTAATAATATTGATAATACTAATAATGATTAATTAGTATCCTTAGATAAGAGCTAATCTATAATTTATTAAACGTGAGAGGATCTCTACTTTAAAGACAGATGGGGTAATTACACATATCCCTCATATAGATTTATAATTTCTTCCAAACTATCCTGCGAACAAAAAAAGAATGATAAAGTTGTCCTACAGAACCTAGAATCAGTCCTCATTCAATGTCTCTGGGGCTACATGATTGGGTGATATTACAAGATGTTCACTTTGGATGAAATTTCACAGCGTCACATTCAAGCTTTGTTTTCTGACGTAGCGTGAACTTATTTAAGTTTAAAAAGCTTTGACTGTTTGTGTTGTGACAAAGTGATTTGCTCAAAGCCAGTCTTGAGCTGGTAAACATTCACTGCTGCACCAAAAGGCCATGCTTCCTCTTGGCTCACAATCCCTGTCGTCACCACGTGTTATCCCATCATCACTGGATGTAATCCATGCTTAATCACAAGTGAAATAATAATCATTTGAGTGCTTATGCCCTCTTGTGCATGCACGCTAGTGATGACTCAGTGCACTATTCTGACATTGCAAACTACTCAGATGATAGTCACAGGAAAGGTACACAATGGACTCATAAAGAGAGGGTGTTAAATCAGAGCAGAGGTTAGAAACAATCATGGAAGCAAGAAAACGGTAAAACGGATTGGTCTACTGTATCAAAAAAAGAAATAAATGTAATTTTTGGGATTTCCTATGAGATGGCAATATTTGGAAATATGCCAAAGTGTGTGACCATTTCTAAACAGGGGAATAGAGCCATGAGCAATCCAGGATGCTGCAACTTCATCAGAATATCAGTAAAACTGAATGTATCATTAATGTATCATGTTATGGACAGCTGCAAGATCAAGGAGCTATTTTTCAAACACTGTTTGAGGGAAGGTGGATGTGAGTGAAGGACATTTCAAGAATAAACATGGTGACGGCAAAAGTGACTCAAGGGAAAAAGGCACAGGAAAAATGGGGCGATAAAGAAAAGCTTGGAGGAGAATCGGGGTTATTTTGGGCTCAGCGGGCTTCCTGCAGGTGATGGAAATGAATGAATGATTTCTGGAACAATTGCTCAGCAGCATGTGAAGTAAGGGAGTAGAGGGATGGAGGAGGATGTGTATGGGGGGGGGGTTTGGGGGAGGGGGCTGCTGGACCAAAGGGAAAACATAGGAATCGATGTAAACACCCCAGAAAGAACAAGGTCACATAAAGTATGAGTAAAATGTTGTTTAAATATTGTTTATGTTATCTTCACAGTTGCTGTGCATGGAGGATAAATCTACCAACCTAAGTGATTAATTACAAGAACAGGAGTTGGTCTCATCAGTTCCGGCACTTTACAACAACATCAGAGACACACCCCCAAACCCTGCCATCACACTATAAAGGACCAGATGTGGACAGGGATGACAGACTTGGGCCTCTAGCAATAACCAAGAGACAACAAATGGTTTCTTCAACAAGACACTGCAGGTTTTCATATTTTCTTGGAGGTAAGAGTCTTCTGCTTTTCTGAAGTTCATAATAATTTTACAAGTCAGGTCAATAAAGTGTTTTTTCTTTTCTTTATTGTTAGCAGGCGAGTGCGGTATGGAGATAGTTCTTCTGATGCTGCTGATTGTGCCTTTGACTGCTGCCTCCCCACTGAGACTAACTAAAAGGTCAGTGTAAAGAAAATACACTAATAACCAAAAATATGGTTAAGGACCAGCGAAAAATTCATTTTTTCAAAACAAAAAGAAGAACTGTGATTCATATCAGCTTATCCTTAATTACCGTTGTCTGTTGTGCATGTAGGTCTGAAGCAGACGTTGTCCACTCAGGGGCAGCTGTCCAGCCTGTGGGTGTGGGAAGGTCAGAAAACGGGCAGGAGCAACATGCTGCACTAGTGAAGATTGTCCCATTTCATTCAGAGGACAAACAACTTAAACTGGATGCTCTGAAGCACAGGTACAGAATTCCAAACACACTGCAAATGTCGGTAGACTGGAAACACCAGAATGCTTTCATTTCTTAATAAATTCCACTTCTACATGAACCCATCAACACTGTATAAGTTCAGAGTAAACATTAAGAGTTTAAGTTTATTTCCAAGAAGTTAAAGTTTGTTTTGGGGAGAAGTCAATATGCTAATTTCAGTTCTGCTAATTACGACTCTCAGGAAAACTCCGTTTCCAACTTGAAAGCGTCTGATTTTTTCTTCTTTCTCTCTTCATTACCGACAGCATGGCAGCAAAGCTACGCCCACGACGTGCAACTCATCGTGGATGCCAGCTTGGAACATGCCAACTTCACAACCTAGCCAACACGTTATACCACATCAGCAAAACAAGTGGGAAAGAGGAGTCAAAGAAGGCAAATGACCCACAGGGATTTGGCAGATAGGCCACAAAAAGGAATGACGACAGTTAAAGACTGAGAAAGCGCCTCCATTTAATTACAATGAAATATATATGTATGTGTGTTTTAACTAACTGGTACTTAATGTTAGATAAATGCTCATTTAGCACATGGATTGCTGATGATGGATGTGTAATATTTCTTTTGAAAATATAAAGTATTCAATATTTAAATTTGTTGTACAATAAAATATTTAATGTAAACAAATTTGTGAAGTTCAAGTTTATACATACCTGGATTAATCGGATTAGGAGGCATTTTTAATGGACCTACAGGTTGAACTGGCTCACTAGCCTTTTCTAAGGGGTGGCGATCTTGTAAAACAAAACTAAGTTGAGGCCCTGCAATGTTGTATTTATTTATCCATTTATCGGAATTAGCAGATATTCAGACAGAATTTTAGGGCTAAAATGTAAAAAAAAGATGATTTTTATTGCTGCGGAAGGTGATAGCAGCAAAATTTACCCTACTTGTTCTGCTAGAAATCAGGACAGTGACATGATATTTTTAGGCTACAACAACAGCAAGAGCAGGACAGTTGTCTGTCTGTCTGCCTGTCTGTCTGCTGTAGAAGTGTCAAAACATGTCATCTGAGACTATAAGCATTTCCCCTAACCTCATTACATCTGCTATCACTCAATCAAAGAGGTGGGTGTAAGTGGTGGAATGATCTCATATACTGTGCAAAAATCACAATCTGCATTAGCCCAACTCACACTCCAATATATGAAATGTTTGTGGTTTTAACTGGCCCCTCCTATTTGTAAGGTTTGGAGAATATACAATTTGTCTGCCTGCTGAGAAACCACACCCTCACCTGTTTGGCATGTCCGGGCTGCACCTAGTTTCTCCTTTTTACTTACGAGACACTCGGGGATGGTATTTCAATGGTGGTCTGTTTGTAGTGGGAAATGGCCAGAAAGAAATCCTAACCCTGACTGGCTTCAGTGGTAGACTTTCCTCCCCAAGTCTCTCTCTGTCATCGACAGAAAAAGGAAAATGAGAGACACAGGAGGAGAAGGAGGAGGCGGCACAAACAAAATCTCTAAATCTGAGAAGGATCAGGTGGGTTGGATTCACCAAAAGAACTTCATAACTGTGGTGTGTTGGTGACGGTTGTGGCGAAAAAAAAGAAAAAGAGAAAGATTTGAAAGCGACGACACTACAATGTGGAAGTTGTCTAGAAAGCCGCGACTTGCATTTGTTCCCTGGTCCCATTGTTT
Source organism: Atherinosoma microstoma (assembly GCA_037177055.1). Taxonomy (NCBI): domain Eukaryota; kingdom Metazoa; phylum Chordata; class Actinopteri; order Atheriniformes; family Atherinidae; genus Atherinosoma; species Atherinosoma microstoma. Next base: position 13,630,019 of record JBBBVU010000023.1, on the reverse strand, counting down.
GAAGCCTACATACATTTATCTTCTCCGGATATCACAATCTGGGTCGAGAAGTATCTGCTGGAAAACTCACAGTTGGCGTTTGTCATCGGAAACCTCTAAATGTGTCGTTTCAGAAGTGCACGTAAACACAATACGGAGCTAGTTTCCGCTCCGTGTTAGTTTACACTTAACTTTATGGAAGCTTGAAACTTGTCCCACATCAATCAGCGGTATAAGTTAACCTAGCTTTAAACGGTGGCTAATAAACTGTAAAACCTTAGGCGACCATTAATCATACAACACAATTAACTGAAGACGACGAAAGCTTGCTATCTATGAACTTATCATAGTTTAACCTGAGTTGTGGCTGCATTCCGTTCTCTTTATTCGTAATAGTTTTCAGAGCTTCAACGTGTTGCCCAACGCTGACACAACTAAATGGAACGGGGCCATCAATTGCTAAAGCGTATCGCTTGAAATCTGTACACATTGTTACCCAACTAAAGATCACGGCTTGATCAGATTTATTATAAATTTAGAGGAGAAATACTCAGGTCCTTGTGATTTGGTTCAGAGCTGTGGTTTTAATTATTAAGTAAGTAAACGTCTTTTTTTTTGCAGGATCATTTTAAGTAAATAATTGAGTTGTGTGTGTATGTGTGTGCGCGCGAGTGTGTGTATGTATGCATGTATTTGATTTCTTTTAAGATAATTGGCCAGGCAGAGGCACAGACCGGGAAAAGGATGGCACAATTCAGACCTTAAATGAAATAGTCTAACATTGTAGCAAATATATACAGTACCTTCAAAAAAATCTAGATCCTTGATCTTGTGTGCACAACACCAGTCCCCCCAATTTATTATTATTTTTTTTTTTTTTGCGTAATTGTTTTCGTTTGCACTTATTTAATATCAACGTCCAGGTAGGGGACTTTGTTCCTGCAATTCAAGAGTAACACCTTTCCGAAACGTATATCCACCATTTTCAATAGTGAATTTTTATTTCTTTACATATATTCTCATATATTTCAGTCATGACCTTCATGATAACAATAGTAGCCACCTAATAGGATTCTGATATAGCTACTATACTGTCACTCTTTTAAAATATATATATATATATATATATATATATATAATTTTTTTGGCCATATTTCAGATAAATCAAAATGTAAGCATGGTCATAATCAGTTCTTTCTTAGCTCTGTTATGATGTAAGATTATTTTCATCTATCATTTAATTTCAAAGATGTGATAGAGTTCCATATTGGGAGGTGGGCTCTTTTGTGTGACATATATAGTTATGTACTGAAGATTTCTGTCGACCACACATATGCACGTACGTAGAAACTTGAATTAAAACTACAGGACCTCGTCAGAAATCACAGTCAGGTGTTTAGCTGCAGCAAATCTCACCAGCTCATCATCAGGTATTTCTCTGAGCCAGAGTCAACATTTCTCATCTGAACAGCGTTTTCTGCACTCTGCAGCCACATGAACAGAAGGGTAGGACTGGATTTGAACTAAAAAAAAACAGCCCATATATTAATTCACTTTGTTAAACTGTTGAAACATGTTTGGTTTTTTTAGAGTTGGATCCCGAAGATCATCAAGAAAAGAGTGTGCACCACCTTTGTGGAAGATTCTTTCAGGTAATGTGAACTCTGTTGTATCATTCTTTGGGGATGTGATGTATCTTTCAGATGATGATCAGACTCTCACATATTTTATCCTCCCACTTCTGCCAGTAATGGCGCACTGTGTCAATGTGGTGGTACAAGAGACACCCACGCTTCTGTGGCTCTGGGTGACTATTTCAGCACAGCCATCGTCAACCACTGGGACAGCGCCCAGCACTCGTCTGAATACCCGACGGATGCCTTTGGAGAATTGCAGTTCGCAGGAGCCAGCAAGAGACATAGCTATGTGGGTGTCTTTTCTTTTGGCCTGATAATTGTTTTCTGAATGGGTCATTAAATGTTTTATTCTTTATTGCCACAGGCACCATGATCAAATCTAATGTTTTGAAAAGAAATGCTTTTAAAAGTGACCTGAATATAGATTAAATAGACCATGAGCTGGCTGTTAAGGCCAGTACTTTTGATTTTCCTAACCTCTGACCTTCTGCTGCACCTGAATAAACAAAGGCAAAGCACTGAGTGTGAGCTGTTTATGGAGTGGCTCCTTTGCTTTCTTGCCTCTAAATTCTGCCCACGAAAGTCCTAGCTTTTTACCACTGTGCCTAAAATGATCACAATTTGTTATTTGGCAAGTCCATAGTTTACATTTTACACATATATGCGACTTTTAATCCACCAAACATCCATCATGTCTCTCATGGGGGCATCAGTTCCTGCGTCTGTCATGGGACACCCCGCCGTCTATGCTCTACACCTTGATGACAGCCCATTGGGGTCTCCCTGCGCCCAACCTGGTGGTATCTGTTGTGGGCGGAGAAGGCAGGACTAAGGTGAAGAAGTGGGTGCGGGAGGTCCTCCGACAGGGGCTGGTGAAAGCTTCACAAAGCACAGGTAAACAACTCATGAAAACAAATTACAACAATGATGTAATGTTTCTGCTGAAACTATGATGCCATGATCGGTGTTTACTGCAATGTATACTTTGCTCAGAATACTGACTTTCTGTCATTTCTTACAGAGTGGTAAATATTATTATCACTTCATCCTAATTGTGTTAGTGTGAATAGATTATCTGTACATGCTGTTATGTAACTTAAGCTTCTTTCCTGGATCGGATTGTATAACTTTTTTCCTCCCCTCCGTCTTCTGTAACAAACACTCATTGCTTTAATAGCACCAACAAATGAAATCCGATTTCCTTATTTTTATAAACATTTCAAATGAACTGACAAATAATGAATCAACACCTTCTTGCACAACGCAGAATCTGCACATGGTGGTTAAAGCCGGGAGAATTCAGACGTTACGAAATGTTACCTCGGTACACTATATGACTCCCTGAGGTCTGACTCTAATTTGGTACTACAATGGCCATTTCCTCCTAACTTATTTGCCAAGTGCAGGTGGCACACAGCGATACTGGTCTCCTGTTATCTGAGGTAACTGGCTGTTCTTACAAAACAAGTCCCTCTGAAAACACTCCAAAGCACACAGGTGTACACACTAACTTATGTTGCCGCATGGCCCGGACGGAACACAAACATGTTTATTGGATTGTGCAGAGCAATTAAAGGGCAGACAAGTTCATCTTGAGCTGCAGAAGTGCTGAAAGTAGTTGTCCTGCATCAAAAGTTGACACCCTGCTGACGTCTGTTTGTGCTGTTATTCGTGAGCTTTTACTTAGTTCTTCCCTTTGACGTGCATTGGCATTAACCCAGTTTTTAGAATTCTAGATCTTAAGAAACTATAACGTTTAGTTTAAAGTGGGCTTTAAATATGAAGCCATTTTTTCCATTTACATTCAATATAGTAGTTGACTGCAATTCAGTTATCTATGATTTATATGCAGCTCTGTTTTATCAAGCTGTGAAACCAAACACAATGCAGTGATTTAAGATGCAGAATATATAAAATGTTGCTCAATATTGGTGCAGCAAAGGAAACCACAATAAAACAAAGATCTTTTGACTTGAAATAGGATAATGACAGGTGTATTAATGAGGGCTGCATTTCCTTTAGATAAAGTTCTGCTTTTGTGCAGATTCTACAACTAGCCAGCATGTACAGGCTCAGTAATGGATGGCAGTCCTCATTAATACACATGAGATTAGCATCATATATTAAAGTATTTGTTTTATTCATTGCATGTCATATCATGTTTTCCATATCAAAAGTTAAAACTGACAGGTTTGGTTTATTCATTACTATTTAAGTTGAGCAAGTTCATATAATAATAATAATAATAATAATAATAATAATAATAATAATAATAATAACATGTATGTATAACCTCTGCACGTGTTCATAGGTGGT
>JBBBVU010000023.1:13613741-13625987 GCA_037177055.1 Atherinosoma microstoma | reverse complement strand
TTATTATTATTATTATTATTATTATTAATAATTATTATTAATAATTATAATTAATAATAATAATAATTAATAATAATAAGACAACCTCAATCAATTTGTTTCAGTCCATCTCATATGACTTCAGGGTTGCACTTATGGATTGTGTTCATGTATACACTTCTTTCTTTGTGTGGTGCATTTTTAAAGTTTTTTTTTTTTTTTGTAATTGATGCAGTGATTAACTGTGTAGTTTTTCAGAAACACTATTGTCACTGGGATGATTTCCTCTACATAACTCTGTTTTTAATGCAGTGCTTTCTAAGGGTTCAAAGATCACAGCCATCAGAGCCTGAGCCTCTCTGTGATAGTTTTAAAAAAAAAACAAAAAAAAAAATTATAGTGTTACCGACCTCCTGCCAGTTAATCTTATTAGCTGTGAGATGTTTTAGTTAATGTGTTTGTATTATGCAGCTTCTACATAATTTCTGTCCCAATGTTTTTGGAGTTTTGCTGTTGTGAAATTTAAAATGAGATCAAATTTAAGGAAATCTGTTTAAACATCAGATGCACTTCTTATTTTTGATTTGAATGCAAACCTGTATAAAGCTTCCCTAATGTTCTTCGGAAACTGATTTGTACACACTTTCCAAATATTGATTTAACCGATCAAAATTCTACTACATCGACTTCCTGGACTTCAGATTACCTTGTGAAATCACTTCTTTTTTTTTTTTTTTATCTTTCGGGATCAATAATTTCACATTTAGTTTAATACCAGTGACTATTAAACTGATCTTATACAGTCTGCATCTAAAAACATGACTGCTGTCTGACCTCAGCTTTTCAAAGACACATAAAGCTGGAAATTAAAATTAGAAATAAGATCTGTATGATAACAGCACATGTATTAGATTTCTGAACGTACATTGGATTAAAAAACAAAAGTTGGAATTATTATTTGGGCACAACGTTTGAGTTCTTAACATGGAAACAGAAACATTGCCTTTCTTTTTTCTTCTCTAGATCAAATGTCTTAATTTATTCCTTTTTATCATTTTACAATTTATCCGCTCAGGAGCGTGGATCCTGACAGCAGGCTTGCGTGAAGGTGTTGGCAGATGTGTCGGAGAGGCGGTGAGAGATCACGCCACTGCAGCCTCTTCAATGTCCCTCAATAAGGTGGTGGCGGTGGGCATCGCACCGTGGGGCCTGGTGCACAACAAAGAGCAGCTGGTCAACCCTCAGGTTATACAGGAACTCACACACTAAGATTTTTGACTATTATAATTTTTTTTATTTCTACGCACTAAAAAATATCTTGTTCACTTGTATTGTGCATAAAATGCCACCAGAAAAATTAAGCCTATTTTAATATATATTAGGGTCTTAATAAAGAAATGCTATTCTGTACATTTAGCAGTTAAAGCTCCCATTTTTGATTTGTATTGATGAGGTGGGTGAATGAAGACAACTTAAGGTGCTCAAAGTGAGACTTGAGACTAAATGTCCCACATTAGTGCATCTTAACTGGGAACAATGCTCTTTCGTTTTCAGGGCAGCTTTCCTGCTAAGTACTATGTCCAGAACACATCCCGGGACTCTTGTTGCCTGGACAACAACTACCAGGCCTTCCTTCTGGTGGATGATGGGAGTGTGGGTCGCAGAGGAGGAGAGATAAGCTTCAGAGCCAAACTGGAGGACTACATCTCCCACCAGCGCACAGGCATATGGGGTGAGAAATATTATTAGGACTGACTTCTTTGTCTAAATGTAGTGAAGAGTTTAAGACATGTTCAACCTTGGACTCAAGGGATTTGGCCCTCTTGTGGTGATCCTCTATTAATGCATGTGATGATAAGCTGATCCTCTGGTATCCACTGGATGGAAGCCAGTGCATACCACTGCAAGAATGTAAGAACATGTAAAAACATGTAAAAAAAAAAAAAACTTTCTTTTTTTGTTTCTCTGTGCTGTATTGTCCAAAAAAAAGAGTGTTTAACAATGATCACAATAAATATTTTTTTCGATAAATGAGTAGGAATTTAGATTGAAATAATACATTTTTTCCCTCTTTTTTTTATATAGGTAGTGGCAGCATTGAAATTCCTGTTCTCTGTATGCTGATATCAGGAGAGGCGAACATGCTGGAGGTAGTGTCAACGCTATTGCATTAATGAGATCTCCTTATAAAATGTACTTTTTATTTACTTTACATTGGTAATGTGAATTTTTTCATTTCTTCCAGAGAGTAGATCTTTCTCTGAAAAACTCCATGCCATGGTTGGTGCTGGCTGGCTCAGGAGGCATGGCGGACTTCCTGAGCGACGTCTTGGAGAATTTGTCTTTAGCTCCGGTTGTCCAGTCTTCCGGTGAGGGCGACGGTGAGGCCGGTCCCAGCGTGGATCTGAAGGAAAAAGTAGCAGAACGGGTGAAGAGGTACTTTCCTACGGAAGCTGAGACGGACAAACTGGTTGAACGGGTGAGTGCTGTGGACGCGAGGAAAGAGGAAGTTTTTCTGCTCCTTGATAATTCAGCAACAAGTGGCTACTTTTCAAAGAAACCAGGGTTTCTGGTTCTGTTTTCTTTCTTTAGTTTTGAATTTACTGACATAATGCCTGATCTTCAGATGGGAGACAAAGAAATTACCAAACCAATTTAACTGTTGGGTTCTTTAAGTCTTTTAATTTTAATGTGTCTTTCAATGAGACTTTTTACACCATTGGTTCAAACTTACAGTAAATAGTCATCCATTCACTTGTGTATTAATGCAGTTCTGGTTATGCCTTTGTACTGAAACTGAGGCATATGTTTAGACTTCTGCTGTTTTGTATACTTCTTCCTTTTTCAGCCTCCGTTTTCAGAAACCTGGGACAAACTGCTTTTTTGGTTTTTGCTGCTCTGTAATTTTCTTGCTCATAAGTTGTAATTCGGGTCATTTTTGCGATGGGAAAAGAAAATGTATTACAGGAAATAACTGGTCTATACAGGACACCCGCAGATCTTTTTTTTCTTGTTATCCTCGCTGATATATTTTCTTTTAAAAGAAAAGGACTTAATCAATCCATCAATCTTTATTTATAAAGCACTTTTTCATACCAAGAGAGTGCAACACAAAGTGCTTGACTAAAAAAAAAAACAACCCATAATAACACCATTAAGCTTTGCAGACCACAAACCCAGGAGTCCCACTTATACTCATACACACACCATATACCCACGCACACACATAAACGTACATAAAACAATGGTTTCTAAAAGTGCTGTCTGAACCCTTACCCACTGAACTGGGCAAAACTAAAACACTGGAAGTGTAAATAAAAGATGTTAAGCTGAACTAAAAGGAATAAAGACAAAATTAAAACAATGAGGTAAGATGCAATGAGATAAAATAAATGAAAATAGATTAAAAATAAGATCAAATAAAAGGAATAAAGACTGTCTGCTGGTCTCCCTTTCTGAATTCCTTATGCAGCACCAAAGTTAATAAGATATCTGTATTTGATGCCTGCATGGAGTGAGGAGATATGGGTTTATGTGTACATTCATCAAATGTTCACATTTGGCCCAGATTTCACTGGAGATGGTTGTAAATACAGTAATAAAGTAACTATAAATCAATATGGAGATCAGGAAACTGAGTGGCTTTTTGCAACCTGTTGAGCTACACAACTACATCTTTATTAAAATAAGTAAAATAAGAAAAAGCTGCACTACAGATGATGTATTTCAGGAGGTTGTGGAGCAGTGTTTACTGAGAGAGGAAAAATGGCAAATGTGCAATAATCTGTCTGACTCCATTGTTTACAACACTCATCCGAGTTTTAATGGTTATTTCAAACTTTTTTGTAACCAGTGGTTAAAATGCAGTTGTGTTGTTGGACAACAAGTTTATTTAATCCACAAACTTCTTTGTCCAGTTGCTGAATCCTGAGCTTGAAGTTTTGTGAACTAACATTTTAACTCCACTTATTTAGTTATTTTATGTATTATCAGGCTTGATGCTCTCATATGCAACATTTCAGGTTTATTTTCCTCCTGTCCTTTTGGCTTCCTGTTTGTTGTCTCCAGGCTTTGAGCATCTACCAGAACAAAGACTTGATTACAATCTACCATGGAGAGCAGGAGGGTCCAAACGACTTTGACACTGTGCTGCTGAAAACCCTGGTGGGAGGTACATAGGCCTAATTCATACCCTCAGTTCTGCAAATACCTAAAGTGACAAGACATCTGTTTTGATTTATTTTCATCATAAATTTTTCCAGCAAGTAAACAGCGTGCATCGGTTGATGCCAGCCCTTATAATGAGGAGCTCAAGTTGGCGGTCACATGGAACAGGGTTGACATTGCCAAGAGTGAACTCTTTAACGGGGACATTCAGTGGAGGGTGAGGAAAGAAAGATGATATGAGATGTTATTATTCTAAAGTAAAATATTTGGAATGTTTAAATAAGTGCCTCCCTGCTTAATATGATCACTTCCATCTGATTATATAGTATGAGGATTTGGAAGACTCCATGACGGACGCCCTGATCAATGATAAGCCCCAGTTTGTGCGCCTTTTCACTGAGAATGGCTTGAACATCCTGGACTACTTGACGTACGGCAGGCTGGAGAGCCTGTACCGCTCGGTGGCTGATGGAACGCTGTTATACCAGCTGCTTCAACGCCATTTGGTGCTACGGCTGGGAAATACAGCACCTGTGCCTGCCTCGGCTAGTGCGCAGGACACACCGACCAAATTAACTGCAGATAATATTCAGAGCGCAGCAGTGATGGAGATCAGCCTTTTTGAGGTAACTTTTTTTGTCTTTCTTACTTAAGAAAATCCAACCTCTTGAACTGTTTTACTTAATTGGAATGTGAATTAAGGTGAAGAAAATTCCCTTTGTTGAGCATTTTGCTATTCTTACTGCTTCCCTAGGTGTCAGGTGTCCTGGAACTGTTGATGGGTGACGTCTGCCAGCCATTTTACTATGACATTCTGGGTTTAGATGATATTTCATCCAAAAGAAAAGCTCTTAGGGTACAAAAAATAAAACGAATATCAGAGTTTTTAAGATACAAAAATGTGTTCCTCCTTTTAAAGTTCTTTCCAACACCTTCTACTCTTTTCTGTGTTGCTCTTACCAGCGTGCCAGTAAGCTGCTGCGTGGAGACTGCATGTATCGTGCGAGGCGCTGCCTCTTCCCGTGGGCTTCACTTTTCATCTGGGCCATCCTGCAGAAACGTAGTGAGATGGCCACTTTCTTCTGGGAGATGGTAATTATATTATTGATATTATAGAAGAGAACCTTGAACAAATGCTAAGAAAAGTATTGTGCAAGTACATTTTTACTCTGCAGTTTCTGTTAAAACTATTTACTTAAAGGCTTGTAAGCACTTCCACTGCCAAGGCTGGTGTTTACCTGCAGCCCCCAAATAATTAAACTCTGAAATAGTTGATTTCTGAGATGGTTTGAAAGAAGTTCTGACCATATTTAATTAAACATATTGACACCTTCATGGAAATTCTTCATAAAACCACAGGTGAGAAATAAATCCGTAAAGCTCCAGTTTTCTTTTATGTTGTTTACTATGCTACTGCAGAAAAAACATGTTCAACTGACAACAAGAGTCTACAGAAGCTGTTTACCATTCATTCTTCCTCGTTACTTTGCTCCCTGTGAGTGCTCCTACTGTGCATGCATGAAAACACTTCAAAGTATTCTAAACTATCACTTCAGTAAGACTGCAGCTGGAGTTGGACTGTGACCTACAGTAACCTTTGCCTTGAGTCAGACTGGGTTCTGCAGTTTTCATAAACATACGATATGAGCGAATCTGTGTTGCACTACCCTCAGATGAAACTTAACCTTTGTAGTGTATCATTATATTGATATGAAGATAAATGTATATGAAAATGATCAGAATGTAAATTTCCCTAACAGTCCTCCCTTTTGATCAGATATGACCACACAACACAAGTAAACTAGAAATCATGGAGTGGAGCATATGTAAATAACGGGTCAAATAGGAAAACGGGTGCCAGGACTACACCACAAACTTCAGGATGCCAGGGCCTCCTGCCCCAGTCATTGTCTTTTACATCGTCTTTTCTTTTTAAACTGTTCTCTTCAGGCGTGGCCACAGCGAGGCACTTGCCTCCGTCCAATCCTATCCTCTGCTCCCTCTTCTTTTACACCAATTAACTGTCTTCTTTCACTACATCCATAAATCTCCTCTTTGATCTCCCTCTCAACCTCCTGCCTGGTAATTCCAACCTCAGCATCCTTCCACCAACATATTCACTATCCCTTCTCTGTACATGCCCAAACCATCCTAATCTGGCCTCTCTGACTTGTCTCTAAAACATCTAACACATGTTGTCCCTTCGATGTACTCATTTGTGGTTCTCTCCATCCTCGTCACTCCCAAAGAGAAGCTCCACATCACACTCTGCTTCAGTTCTACCTCCTGCCTTTTCCTCAAGGCTGCTGTCTCCAAACCATACAACATCCCTGGTCTCACCACCGTCTTGTACACCTTCCCTTTCCTTCTTGCTGATGCTCTTTTATCACATCTGATACTTTCCTCCTCCCGCTCCGACCTGCTTAAACATATCTCTTCACCTCTTTTCCACAGTCTCTGTTCTGGTCTATTGACGTTAAGTACTTAAAACCCTCCACCTTGTTTATCTTTACTCCCTGTAACCTCAGCATTCCACTTGGGTCCTTCTCATTCACACACATGTATTCTGTTTTGCTAAAGGCAGGTTACACCCTGACCGGGTCACTATTCTATCACAGGGCTAACACAGAGAGATGCAACAATGCACCTTCACTCCAACCACTATTTTTAAATTGTCAACTTACAAGCAAGTTCTTGGATGCTGGATGGAAACATTTAAGTAATACTCAGGCAATTAAGTGTATTTTAATGCAGTTTTAGAGCCAAAGGTTCAAATTATTTAATATTAATGCTGAGAAAGTTTGGGATTTATTACATGAGTAAAAACTTTTACTGTCCACTGTTGACAGTGTATGCAGTACCATAGCCTATTTTATGACATTAACTGGCTAAAGTAGTCAAACAATGTTCATTAGGACCCTCCGTTTCATTCTAAAATTACCATAGCAATGCCTTACACAATTGGTTTCCCTTTTAATTAAGAGTGCAAACGTCTCTTGTGGTCTTTCTCAGGCAGGTGAGCCAGTGCTGAGCGCCCTGAGTGGCTGTAAGATGCTGAGAGAACTGTCTAAGCTGGAGGATGAGACTGAAACTAAACTCTCCATGAAAGAGTTGGCCCAGAATTTTGAGAATCTGGCACACGGTGAGACCATGAACCCAATTTTCTGCTTCTGTTTAGCTGAATTTGAATCAAAATGTTGGAAATAAATCCGTTATTCAAAGCTGACTGGTTTGCTTGGATGTAAGTTCATATTCCTGGCGTTTAGATTATTGTAGAAGGCTAAATTTACTTTTTATGCCAAATAGAATGGAGAGAAAAGACACTATCATGGTGTGTGTGTTTAATACATGGTTTGTAAATTAATATGTGTGTAACTTTGGGTACTTGTATGTGTAACGATTTGATTGTGTAGGAGCCTTTGAACATGAAAATATGAGATTTGCAAGGTTGAAGGTAAGAAATTTGTGTGTAGAATTTGAATTTGTGTACATTTTTGTAATTTGTGCATGTGCACATTTATTTTTTGTGCAATTTCTAGATATTTTTGATATTTCATTTGTAAGTTCTCCAAGTTACGCACAAAATGGTTTATATGGTTTACAAACCACATGTTGCACATCAAGTACCCAAAGTTACACACAAACGAGTTTACATAGTTTACAAACTGTATTACACACAGACACAATGATATTAAGTCTATTTTCTCTCCATAAATACAAAAGTAATAACTCTTTTCCACGTTCCTCCTGCCTGCTTTGCCTCAGATGTCTTCAGCTCTTGCTATCGCAGCAATGAGAGTCGCTCCTTCACACTGCTGATAAGGCAATCTCCAGTTTGGGGCGGCACCACCTGCCTACAGATGGGAATGGGTGCTGATGCGCGACTTTTCTTCAGCCATGATGGAGTACAGGTTTGTTCTTATTTTTGCTTCGGTGTGACTGACTAAACAGTCATTTTAACTCCCTTATACCAGTTCTGGTACATACCAGAGCCCTGCTGGATCATTTTAGTATATTCTGAACATATTTAGGAGTTTTCTGCGCATTCCTTCTGAAAAATGTAACCATTAGATTCCAGATTCAGATTTTGTATGATTTCAAGGTCATGTGATGGTAAGACCTTCAGTATTCTCCTTTTTGAGGTTATCCACTGTATGCTGTTAGCTGTGTTTAAGATTATTCTCCTGTTGTTCAATCAATTTAGTCACAATGTTTGCTATGAGCTTATTACTATTTCATTGAAATAATTAGTTTCCTGTATCAGTGCATTGCTCCCTGTTCTGCTGGCTGCATCACAAGCCCAAAGCAATGTCGATCCTGACTTGTGCTTAAAAGTTGGGGAGGTATTCTTTAAAAGAAAACACAGTTCGCTTGATTTTCAAAATGCTCGACAGGAGGTTTTTTGAAGTTGAATTTTGTGGTGATTATCATGTATATTTTCTTTTGGTGCATCTTTCCATGAAGATAATCTTTGGTCAGTGTGAATCTTAAGAGTCTGATAAGTCCTTAAAATCAAGTTTTTTTGTTGTTTTTCTTGCATCCATGCATAAGGTTTGATTTTCCATTCCTACCATTTCTATATAAAGTTCTGTATGAAAGTTTTCTTTGCCTTCCAGATATGACTTTGACCTTCATCCTTAATGGTATTTCCTTATTACAATGTATACTGAGAAGATGCATCTTTTAAATCCTTTTGCTACTTGCTTATTTCCTGCTTCTGCAGTATGGGTTTTTACTTTTTAGAAAGCTCAGAGTAGACTGAAGGTTTTAGATAAGAGGATTTAGTAACACAACTTTTGACCAGGCACAAACTACATAACCTATTTGCATAAATGACTAACAGGTGGCATAACTGGTACAATGTTTCTTCCAGTCTCTGTTGTCCCAGATCTGGTGGGGGGACATGAAGAGGAACACAGAGGTGTGGAAGCTCCTGCTCTCTTTCTTCTGCCCTGTGCTCTGCTACACCAACCTCATCTCCTTCAGGTAAAATCTGCAAGATTTCGACAGAAGATTTTAGATCTGTGATTTACATTTGCATAAATGTGACCACACACTCTTTCTTGCAGGGAGCAAGAGGATCATCAGGAAGATGAGGATGGGAAGCCTAATGAGGATGGGCTGGGTCAGGACAATGATAACCTCTATGGGCACACAGTCTTCTCTTATTCTGACATCAAGCACATGTAATATGTCTATGTATACTGCTTAGTATTAAACTAGTTTGTCATATTATTCATGTACTGGAAATTTTTAAATGGTACACGTTGCACTAGTATGAATTGCGCTGATTCACTAGAAATCTCTTGTTGCACCAGGGAAGCTGAGGGAGAGGAAGCAATGTTATCCAGGACCGCTACCATCAGAGGTGAGTCCTGTAAACTGAGAAAAGAAGAATCCGTTTCAGCATCTTCTCCCACTGCTATCATCTACTAATATGTCCAATCACTTTCATGCAGGTGTACCCCAGAATCGCAGACCACCACGGCGTCCGTTCATAGTGTCACGTTGGCGGCAGTTCTGGTTTGCACCTGTCACCTCCTTTTTAGGGAACGTCTTGATGTACTTCCTGTTTCTCCTGCTTTTTGCCTACGTGCTGTTGGTGGACTTCAAGCCCCCCCCGCCCGCTGGTCCAGCCATCACAGAGTATGTGTTTTACTTCTGGGTGTTCACCATCGTGTGTGAGGAGATCAGAGAGGTGAGAGTAAAAACATCTTAACTGGTGCATCTACCTGTTATTTACTCTTTGAAAAAGTAGATGTAAATAATGAATTGATGTACCAAGTCTGCAAAAATCACTTTATATGAGATGTCCTGCTGTTAATCTTTTCACTCAATCTTGACAATGACCTTGCACTCTAAAAATGCTTTTCAGCATTTGGCTCCATCTCATCTTATGCTTTTACCGCTCCCCATCACTGAGGCTGATATAGGTTTTTTCTTTTTTTTTCAAAGACATTTTTTTTAGGGTCGATGACTTGGCGCCAAAGACTCAGACACTACATTCAAGATGTGTGGAATCAATGTGACCTCACTGCCATAACGCTGTTCACCATCGGATTGATCTGCAGGTATAACCATCAAATACCTTCAAGGATAATGTGCTGGCATGGACACATTTTCTTAGCACATCTGAACTTTAAACACTTGACCCAGTGAGAAGAGGATGTAGCCAAAAAAATTATGCTTAAAATTTATGCTCTTCAGCCATTTTTTTAACCAATTTTCTTAAAAGAAAACTCATTAGTTGTAGGAAAAAAGCTACTTCTCATTTCTTTTTTCTTTTTTTAGAAAGGCAACAAATATAGATTTTTTTATTTTTTTTATTTATTGTTGTTATTTATTTATTTTATTCATTGTTTATGTTCCAGTCGGTTCGACTATTATGTTAATTGGACACTGCCCACATGCACTGTATATACAATACACACTGGAATTTGACTCTTTGCACATTTAAATGGAAAAAAAAGAAAGAAAAGAAAGTTGTAGGAAAAAAGCAATAAGTATTCAGGAAATTCAGCCTGAGCACCAACTACGTATATTATGCACAAAAGTCATAATATAATGTACAGTTGTCTGCAAAATTATTCAAACACTTCCATTAAAGAAAAGGCAAAATTCTTAATAGTAATTCAAATAACTAGATACTGAAAAAAGTTATAATAAATTCAAATTTGCTAAATTATTATTGAATGAAAATAGACATTGTTTTTTCATTTAATTGAGTTGAAAAAATAATTAAAATAAACAGACAATATGGTCCTGGATCAATGAGAGCACTTTGCTGATGATCAGTGTGCCAGAATACCTGCCAACAGGTGTAGAAGTCTGATTGAGAGTTAGAGAAAATGCGTGATTGCAGTGATTGCCTCAAAGGATTGCTCAACAAAACCAATGTCATGATTTTCATAAAATTTTCAGTAACAGCTGTTTTTTTCCTTCTTTAATGGAAGGGTATGAATAATTTTGCAGACAACTGTAGTCATAATATAGATGGTTTTCGCAGAAAAGTCTCCAATAAACATAAAAATAGTTCTTGCAGGTTCTGTAGGTAACTCTTGCAACTCTTTATGTCAAAGTGTGGACATCTACAATAAAGACGGTACATTTGTGACCTATGTGGGTGGTATGGTAAGGAAAAGGCCACTGCTGTCCAACAAGAACCCCCGAGTGAAAAACGTAAAGGGACAAATCAGGCTTTTTCAAATAGTATATGTTGACTTTACGAATCTGATTAGTTGGTACAAATTGTAGACCATTATCCAAAAGAAGAACCACATATTAAAGTGAAGCATGGTAGAGGAAATGGCATGGTATGGAGATGCTTTGCTGTTTAAACCATTAAACATCAAACATCTGAAGGAATTTTGCTTTGAAACCCTCCAGCAGTCTTCAGAGAATCATAGACAAACATGCCCAGAAGGAAATACCTGTTTAACTCTTATGAGTCGGCGAGTATTTATTTTTTTCTGCTGACAAGTATAAAAAAATTTTGTTGAATACATTTTTTTTTTTTATTGTTTTCATAATTGAAATCCTTTATGATCCACATTTATGAAGAGAATGAAAAGGTTTCCTTTTGGGGAAAAGTTCAACATTTTTGCTTAACTTTTTCTTTTTGTATCTATCCCGCATGACTGCTGGAGATATTCATACTTAATTATACAAAGGCCTTCCACAAAGTTGAATTTAATGTGGATTTGATATTGCCAAACATTTATGAACATAACATCCTTTTTCTAAGCATTTCTAATTTCAAAGAGCTTAAAGCAGCATGGTTGCCAAGTGCTCAGTTTTTAGTTTAAGTATTGTTTGGCCTGATTTATAGTGATTATTTAATAGACTGAAAATGCTTCATTTCTACCAAAAAGGAAAAAAAATCTGATAAAATCAAATCTTAGAGAGGTGTTGGATAAATGTTCAGTTGTGTTTAACAATTAAATGTTAAACACCACTAGGTGGTGCCATGACGCTGGGTAACAGTTTCCCAGTGTCAGTTTTTGCTTTAATGTGTGTGTGTGTGTGTGTGTGTGTGTGTGTGTGTGTGTGTGTGTGTGTGTGTGTGCGCGCGTACGCGCGTCTTTGCGTGCACGCGTGTTC
>JBBBVU010000023.1:13585900-13598497 GCA_037177055.1 Atherinosoma microstoma | reverse complement strand
CCCCCCCCCCCCCCCCCCCCCCCCCTCCCCCCCCCCCCCCCCTCTCTTTCCTTTATCTCCTCCCCTTCTTTGAGACAGAACTCTGGCAGATATTTTTTATTAGGTCCTATAAACTTATTAAAATTTATGAATTCAAGTCAGTTTTGCTGTGAAATGATGTTTTCATTGATAACTTGAAAAGAAAAGAAACATATTTTTCTCAGCTTAGAATTAGTCATTTGTATCAGAAGATGATGGACAAATGGAGCAGAACCAACAACCAACAAAACAAACAAACAAAAAACAATAACAGCTCTAGCTTTTCAAACTCTTCATGTCTCATTTTTTTAATGCTTTAAAAAAGTAGTATAAAAAAAGAGGACAATGATGTGGAGGTATTCAGTTTGTTGCAGTCAGCAGTTTCTCCATAGATACAGTATGCTCTCTGCTTGTCTTTACAGACAAGTAGCCTACATATGTCACGTAAAATGTCCCATTTGGTGGAAAAATGGGGATTAATACCAATAAACTCTGCATATTTGAACTCTCAAGTGTAAGTCACAGCATGTTGTGCTTCAGAGGACTAAATATGTCAGTTCTGGGACTGATCATTTTTGGTCCTGTAAAATTCACAATAATCTTCTGTGTTTGTCTTGTAAATGAATGAATGAATGAATGAATGAATTATACTTTATTGATCCCCAAGGAGAAATTGATCTGTACAAGCAATTTTTAAAGTAGAAAATTGATCCACCAACCTTCTAACTGAAATACAACCACACTTCTTCCAGAGCCACAGCTGCTCGTGTTCAAGATTAGGTAATTATTAAATGCAACAAATTAGTCCACCACTTTCCTATTTAGCCTTCTTTCCACTAACACACCTTACAACTGCTTCTGAGTTTTTCTGCAGATTGCAGAAATCTGATTGCAAAGGAGGTTTTTAAAACTAAAGTCCCTCTCAGAGTCTCTTGCAAAGATTGCGAAAGCCACTGCATCTCATGGAGTTTTTCATGTAGCTACTGACTGAAAAAAACAAAACAAAACAAAAACAAGCTTTAATGAGAAAACCTTTTTTCAGAACAGGACTCTGTGGCTATCCGGGTCTTGTGTCAAGTAAAAACAAAGCTTGGAAAAAAAAAGAAGGAAAAATATTCTTAGTGTCATGGAATAAACAGAGACAGTATCAGGGTTTGTTGCCAGGCAATTGACCCTTTTATCACTGAAACATTGATCAGATCTAATAAACTTTACTGCAGACACAATGTTTGTCTAGTTTTAGACTATTAGCCTCAAACCTTTCACCATCAGAATTTTATGAACAACTGGAAAAACAGGAGCATCCTTTTCTTCTCCAACCTGGATATTAAAAAAAGCCTTTTTGTGGCATAAAACATATTGGGTGACTTTTAAAAACCTTGTCCTGTACTGCTTCATTTTTTTTCTGAGTCCTTCTTTTGAATTATTCCTTTTATCCCTCACTGATCTGTGCACAGCTTTGATATTTTTTTATTTTTTTGTGTGAAGGACAAACACAATTGCTAATGAGGTGTGGTGATGTGTGCATGAGAACATGAGGTGAAGGACAAAAAAAGGGTTCATTTAGCAGAATGATGTGTGTATAAACAAAGGAGCAATTACTTCAAAAACAAGCAAGCATTTTGACACGTAAACTTGTGGCAAGGGAAAATGATATTTTGCCTGAAGCATCAGTGACTCATGACATATATCAATATTGTTATCAACATGATATTTTCAGGGCAGGGGTTTTCCAAAATCTGGGAATATATGGAAAGATTTAACAGTTACACCACATTTTCACTTACCAAGTTCCTAAAATAATGACAATAATATAATAAAACTTTATCTAAATTGCAATTTTCTACACAAAGTGCTTCACACAGCAGCAGATAATAAAATGAACCTGAAACACAAATCAAGATTATGTTGTCTAATACCATAAACACCTATAAAGGATATGAGCCTGTGGATAGATGGATGGATCCCATAAGAGTTAGGGGGTTAAACCAGGGGTTGGCGAGTTTGTTCCTCGAGTACGGAAGCGTAGAGCTGTCATCCGTATAAAAAAAAAAATTGGGACCATATCACGTTATAACGTGATAGTTTTATTGTAGAAATGTGAAACGTATCACGTTATAACGTTTTACTGTTTTGGAGATGGAGATGTGGATTGCAGCGCTGCAGCAGGTTTTCAGACACAGCTGAAACTGATCGTGTCATCGCTGTTGGCAGCAGATATTACAGAGCAGAGAGGGACAGAGCATCGGCTATCTGAAGGACAATGAGGAGACAAAATATAAAGGGCCTATATAACCACAGGAGTGAGAGCAATGATCTGGCAGGACTATAGTCTGATTCAGACCGAGGTTGAAATACTGAGACAGCAATGACTTAGAAGACCTGCTGCTGTGATCCAGCTCCATCTCCAAAGCTGGCACGCCCATGCACACCACACCACACACACACACACACCTAACCTGCCTACCAGGATCTGTAAGATTCAAGGCACTTAATTCTCCCTGAGGTGTATAGTCTATATAATTTTAATTTTCAGAATACAGCTGGACCAAAAGCGTAACCACTTAATATTTAGGCTTACGCCCAAACATTAACCAAAAGCATCACACACCCAGACACACACAACCCTTCTCTCACTGCGCACAGGCAGGTGACATAACCTGTTACATAAATAACTCTCCCACCTTTCCATCTACAACAATTAATCATTGATTAAAGAAATTAAATGTTTGTGCTTGATGAGAATAATATCAATAAAAAGTATTTTGCTCCAATAGGCCTAATTCTAGGTCACGACATCTGCATATTGGCCTTTGCTGGAACGATAAAACTATCACATTATAACGTGATTTGGTCCCAAATGTTTTTTAATGTGGCTGACAGGTCTACGCTGCCGTACTCAGGAGCCGCTGCCCTGCGGGTTTTAGATGTTTCCCTGCTGTAACACACCTGATTCAAGTTCTGCTCAGTGATTCATTCATTAGAATCGGATGTGTTGAAACAGGAAAACATATGAAACTTGCAAGACTGCAGCTCTCAAGGCCTGAACTTGAACCCTTGCCATAAACCCTTTGAAAGTGAGCCAAGACAACCACATATTGCTAAGTGGCATTTTCGGACTGCACAAAATTAATCTGCGGTCTGTCCTAAGAAATTTATGAGCTGATAACTTTGGAATAGGACAATGAAATTCATAAAAGGTTGATGTATCTGAGCTCTTCAACCACATAACTAATAGAAACTCCCTTGACACTAATGTGAGCCCCCAGTGCAGAGGCTGACCTCACACTTGGAGTAAGGAAATTCACTCTCCTTCGAAAGAATTGGATGAGAGGATTACCAACAGCTCAGCTTTAAACAAAAAAACAAAGAAAAGAAGCAGAATCTGTGTTGTTGTTTTTTTTTTTTTTTTTTTTGCCCTCTGTGCTTTTTAAATTGGCTCTTGGGGACAAGTAAAGTGTTTTGAGTTTAATTCAAAAGTCAGAAAATCCACCAGGAAGCAACTCTGAATATTTTTCTGAATGCATAATAACATTTGTGCAGTCCACACAAAACCCAGAGTGAGAGGGGGAAAAAAAGGATTGGTGGGAAGGAGGATGGGGGCCTGTTTTAACCTCTGCTCTGAAAGTCTAATATGTGATGTTCCCAAAATGTTAAATATCTCTCGTTTTGCATCACCTCTTGCATGGGTTAAAAAAAAAGTAAAAATGTGTCTTTAAGCTGGTTTCTCTGAACTATAACAGGTATAATGACACTGGTATTAAGCTATGTAAACTCTAAACCATGGCTTATATTACCTGTGAAAGAATTGTAATCAAGAGGCACACATCAAGGTGTCTCCAATTACAGCAGATGAGAGTCAACACTCTAACAAAGGCTTAGATAATGTTCTCAGGTATCAGTTTGCAAAACAACTTGCAAATTAAGTGCTTAGTTTGGTTGTGTCCCATATTCATCAATGATGTATATTACTTTGGAACCAGATACTCTGGTGTTTATGTCCTTTGTCTAGATTGTGCTATTGTGCACTTGTGCAGTAGGTTGTTATTTCTGAGAGTGAGAAAGGAAGTATCAAACACTAACTCTTCCATTCTCAGGATTCTATTGTTTGACTATTATATATTGGGTTTCATATTGGGTTTTGTTATCCAGTTATTTTCTAATTATAATGATACTTTCAGAAGTATTCACAGTTGGAATTAGATGCTTAAATTATATTAGAAAATTTCAAAAACATAATTTTTGTATACAAGAATTATCAAGGCTCAGCCAGGGTAAGTTACATTACTGTTGCTGTGAGCCAATATGTATATGCCACAGCTTGCTAGTATTGACTTCACATTGTGAATTGGTGTTTTTATGGAGACACCCATACCAAGAAGTACCATAAAGGCAACTTGAAAACTTTGACACTTTCCTGACTTTCTGTCAATCAGGAAAAATAATTGTTTTGTGAACATAGCGGCATTGCAAGTGTACAAGATGCAGCAAACACATTTAACTGGTGTGTGAGTCATCGAAATCAAGTCTGAAAATGGGTACAATTCAGCTAAAGTACTGAGATCGAATGGATCGGAACATCACAAGTTGGTCTCTACTTTTTATAAGCAGTTAAACCAGTGAGACCGTTTAAAAAAAGTCAATTTAAGGTCCCTTTCCAGTTGTACCTACTCTACTCTACTCTACTCTACAAGGTTTCAGGCTGTTTCCACCAGCGGTTTCTCGGGCCGAGTTGGGCCCGAGTAGGTACTTTGACGGTACCTACTCCATTGAGGTTCCAAGTGGGTGAAGTGAGGTAGACCACCGGTAACAGTGGCTGTGTGATTCTTGTTTGCTGACTTCACCATTGAATAAAAAGATTGCAGTGTTATTATTACATAGTTGTTTCCTAATCATCAGAAAACGGGTAGAGTAGAGCCGGACCGGTAGATTAGAGTAGAGTAGAACAGGGTAAGTACAAGTGGAAATGGGGCTTTAGATGGGAATGTTATATGTCCCCTCCATACTGGTTTGGTGTTGTATACACACAGGGTGCTCCTCCCATTTCATAACTCTCCAAGTCTATATAATTACCTTGAAACAGACTAAAGCACGTTTAAAACTTTCCTCATTGATGAACTCATTTGGAATTGGATGCGTCTTATTAGGTGACTCCTCGAAAACCAACAACCCCTTCTTAAAGACTTGGAAATTTGAGGCCTGGACATTGAAGTAAAAAAAGAGGTAAATTATTTAGTCCAGACTTTAGACAAAAATTAAAAACACAGAATTCCATTTGTTTTAATGTAAGTGGTAACCTCAAGAACTTTTGCTTTTTCAAAGAGATAGTTTTTAGCCAGGCTCAATGTTAAATCCAATTTTAAAAAAACCTGGGACTTTTCTTCACCTCCTCAGGATGCATATTCCCTCTGTAGTGCTGTGGCTGAGTTTGGGGGTGTTGGTAAGAGATGGTAAGTAATTATTTTAGTTTAATCATTTCCAACTTTTAGTAGGTTAAATTATTTTTACTTGTAGTTTAATTATTTTAGTTAATTTCAATTTTTTTTTCTTTTTCGATCAATTTTTGGGGAATGGATTGTAGGATAGCAAGGCCAGAATACAAAGAAAATATCTTTCCCTCAAGTTGATTACAACTTTAAAGTAAAATGCGTTTTCTGCAGCATGTGAATGATCAGCACAGTTCATGTTTGTCATGTTTCTTTTCAAGCTGCTGCAAGTGACTGGTGCTACAATGGTTGTGGTAAATAAAAAGGAATTTCTAACATTTTGAAATATTTTAATCACGTCTACCATTTATGGAGAGTTGGTGTTACTGTGTACCCCTTTCCTTTACAGATCACACCCCCTCTCACTGGAAAGACTTGTCTGGTTCTTTTTGTGGAGAAACTAAACAGTCGCCAATAAATATCAGCACCAACATGGTTATGACTGACCCCAAGCTGCTCGAGTTTACCATTGAGAATTTCTCCAACCAGCATGTCATCAAGTCCATTAAAAACAACGGACATACAGGTACAACAAACTGAGACTGCAATAGCTGCACATGTGACTGAAGTTGAGAAGGGCCATTCATGTAATCCAATTGTGTAATATGACACTTCTCCATCTTCTTCCCCTTATAGTGAAATGCATCTTGGAGGACAATAAAGTTGAAGTGAAAGGAGGTGGACTCAATGGAACATATTCTACAATTCAGTTTCACTTTCACTGGGGTGATACAGAGCATCATCAAGGTTCTGAGCACACAGTTGATGGGCACCGATATCCAATGGAGGTACAGTGGCATGACATCATTTGACTTCACTCCTTTTCTCTTCATGTGTGTCGTGATTTACAGTATATAAAGTGTTTACATTGACTCATCACTTTCCGTAATCTCTTGTAGATGCACATCGTCAGTCTGAAGAAAGGTCTTACTGCAAATGAAGCTCAACGGAGACCAGATGGAATTGCTGTCCTTGGGTTTTTCATAAAGGTATGTTCTGAATTTTCCTAAGATGGGAATTAATTATCATTGAATAATTATAATTTTACATATATAAATCATGAATAAAAACAGGACATAAATAATATAATTGATATGTATTTTAGCTCACACTTAATGAACAAGTTGAAATCACAGTCATAATTTCAGGCAAAAAGCCCCTACATTTTCCACATATGTTTTAAGCATATCTTTTTTACTTATACTTTTATATATAAACGTAAAAGCCACTCAAAAGTTTGTGACTGGACTAAATAATAGAGGTGACTTGTAAATCAATAGGCTGACAGAGTGTTTTCCTTTCCTTCTTAAAGGAAACAGAAGATGGACATATGTCAGAAGCATGGGAGATGCTTACATCTTACCTGGAAAACATCACAGGTTAGATGTAATGTTTTTCTTGCACTTAAATGATATTCTTTAATAGAAGAAACAACTTGCAATACTTGACCTGCCAAAGAAGCTCGACTAAAATGCATTGATAGAGTTGGTGTTGTTTAAGGTCAAGCTCACTACTCTCTTTTCCCTACAAAAGACATGACAAGTACACTGAAACCCAAATTAGCTCAGAGACAATTACCACATCAAACAGTTCAAGCATTTGCCAAGGAAGAAGTTTCCTCATTCTTTTATTAAAAAACATCATTGCCGATCATCATAAAGCCTCAAGGTGTTGTAGGTTATACAAATCTGTGCTGCTTTCACGGCACTTTTAGGAAATCTTGCGCTGATCTGTTCTACTTTTTCTTATTTTGAAGTAAAAATCATAAAAGTTTGACATTATAAAGTGAACAGGAACAAAGGGATAGACGACTAATGCTTATCTTTTCTCATTAAAACATACACAACCATTTTTTTTTTACAATCCACACAAATGTCATTTGATTATTTCTTAATGTTCCTTCTTTCACAGAGACAGATGAAGAGGTTAAAGTTAATCACAACATCTCTATCAGTGACCTGATCGGAGATGTAAACCTTACAAAGTTCTATCGATACATGGGTTCCCTGACAACTCCGAACTGCAGCGAAGCAGTCGTGTGGACGCTATTTCATGAGCCGATCAGTTTGAAGAGTGACGTGGTGAGTCTTTTTTCAGAACGAGAGGGGCACAAGTATACTTGGTCAATACACAAAACATGACGGTTGAAGTCGGAGTATGTCCTTTGCGTGTTTATCAGATCATATGGTTAACAGTAGAACCAGTACATGACCTGTGGTGATTGGAATCTCAGACTGATATACAGGTGTAGTCGCATGTGTGTATGCAGGTTAGCGTCATCAGATACCATAAACAAGAAACAGGAGATGCTGGTACTTGCTGGTTCAATGATTGCTGTTGGCTTGTTTTATTTTCTGTTGACTACATCAGTAAGCAATGTTGACCAAGCCAAAAACAGGAAAAAACTAACATAGATGAATCATTTGAATGTCATGAAAAGATAATCTTTCTCTTCATCTTATCTACCTGACAGCTATCAGAGGTTTGACAAATCAGGTGTACATTCTTCTTTGTGTGTGCCATGCCATGAGTTTTCTTGGCCATGGCTTGGGGATCAACAGGTGCAAAACTAAGTATATCAAAATCTTAAAGAAAAACTGCTCATAAGTTTAGGATAATTCTCAGGCATGTAGCAAAAGACAAACAAACAAAAAAGGAAACGTTTGAAGAGAGTTTGTTTAAAGGCAGGTACTATCTAGTCCAAAAAATGTTGTTGCTGTAAAAATGCCACACTGGTTGGAGAGAATGTTACCAATTTCTTAAATCCAAATTTGTCTGCAGGCGTTCAATACTACTATACAAGAGTAAAGGTTATGTACATATGTTCATGGTTACAGTAAAAATGGTTGTGATGCTTCTGGTCAAGTTGAGCAACAGTAAAAATCTTGTTGCACTGGTTTTAAAGGCATTTAAAGGCCAAAATCTCTGCAGTTTTAAAAGAAGAAAAATAATTTACTCCCCAGATTAACTTTATTATGCTATATTATAGTCCTACGTGCTGACATCAAAGTAAGAACCCTCTCATTCTGCCGTTCGGGGCCGCTTATACCTAGATATGAGACAGGCTATTTAATCTACTAGAGCATATTATTGTACAATTGTTTTTTTTTCTAATTTAACATCAATTAGGTTGACATGATGAAGGAAACACATTTTTTTCTGTTCACAGATTAAGATGTTTCCCGCAATGACAAAACTCTCTAATGTCTACCGACCTACAAAACCACTTAATGGACGGCAGGTGTATGCCTCCCCTGCAACTCCTCTACCTACCAGTGAGTTCAAAAATCAGTCATTGTACTATTCTGATCAGAAGCTAATATGCACTTTTTATGAGCGTGTACATCATGGTGAAATTTGAACTGCTCTTCGTCTGGAGTGAAATGATTGAGCAACATGCACATTAAAGTGAAAATAAATATCAACGGCATGCACAAGTTTACATTTATTACAGGTTCTCTGACACCAACACTGGGTCAGTATTATACAGACAGGTTTTGAAAAACTCTCGACAACCACAAACACCATTAATCATGTTTTGCTGAAAGCTGCAACAGGATTTTAAACTCGTCAAAGGGATTGGGATTGACTGGGGCTGGTAGCTTCTCTGTGCCAACATAAAAAGTGTTTGTTTGATAGCAGAATTGGACTGACTCACACATGGCACAGCCAAAAAGTCCTGAAAAGTCAGTGGAGAAAAAAGAGGCTTATACAAATGAGAAATGTCTATTGAAGTTATTTCTAAACAATTGCATATTTCAGAATTATAGTGTCAAATCAACTGAACTAAAGTAAAAGGGATTTTTTTCTTGTGCTGACAAACAAGCCTAATTTCACATTCCAACTGTTTTCATCTTTAGGTCATTCTTGGTGCTACGATGATCACTGTGGTATGTATTCTCTGACTTGTACAGCGATGATGTTGTAGGGACTGAGTTTCATAAATGTTTTGAACCTTTTGCTTCTCTTATATCAGACCACACTCCGTCTAAGTGGCATCTTCTTCCTGACTCTCACTGTGATGGCGAACGTCAGTCACCCATCAACATTGAAACAGACAACGCGGAGGTGGACGAAAGCCTTAACTCCTTCATATTTACACATTTCGATGACAAGCATGCTATCAAGTACATCACCAATACCGGCCATGCAGGTTTGGATGTTTTTAAATGTGCAGAGTGGGAAAAGAAATTCAAGATAATGTTACATCTATTCATACAGCACAATTAAGCCTCCAAGTTTTCAGAAGGATGGAAATAAAAGGAATCTTTTTGTTGCCTTTTTTTTCTGTTTTGTCATCTTCCTGAACTTCCAGTAAAGTGCGTATTGAAGGACGGTTTGGTGGAGGTTTCAGGAGGAGGTTTGGAACATGACTATTCCACACTGCAGTTCCACTTCCACTGGGGCACCGAATCACAAGACTCACAGGGTTCAGAGCACACTGTGGATTCAAAAAGATACCCCATGGAGGTAGCTGCAGACACAAATTTTCTACATTTAAAGCTTTGTTTTCCAACTGCTTTGGCCTTTATATAATAGATTGCTACTTGTGTCTAGATGCACATCGTGAACAAGAGGAAGGATCTAACGCTGACTGAGGCATTAAAGACTCCTGATGGCCTGGCAGTGCTGGGATTCTTTATTGAGGTAACAATGAAGCATAATGGAATACTGATGGTAAATTCACCCGGCAAACACACAAGAATAAGAATATCATTAAAGTCTGAAGCAGCTCAAATGTTTAACAGAATAAAGATCAGGAAAAAAGTTAGGCAGCAGATAACATCACCTCCTTGGCTGTCAGATCATGTTTCTTTCTTTCTGCAGCATATCGGTAACTCATCTCAAGCAAGACAAAATGTCATGACCTCTACCTGTCATTTATTCATTCAAGATGAAACTGTCTGCTTAGTTATGAGAGGAATCTAGACAGTAAATCTAAAAGAAAATCTCACTTCTACAGTACACAGTACATACCATTCTTTTAGTGATCTGATTCACACTGTGATTGGTGCTGGGTGTTGAGTTTGCTAATGAGGATTCTTGTATTGGGGGAAAAGGAATCACACATTCTGTCACACTTATATTTTGCTAATTTGATAATACTGCTTAGCTGAGTATGAACATGGTTGAAATGAAATGAATTGTCTAAATGTTAAAAAATCCAATTATACGATTTTAAGTGGCAAAAAACTCTACCTAAAACATGTATTTCAAATGAAACTGGATTCAACTGAACTCCCTCAAGTACCATCAAGTAGATTTTTTTTGGGGGGGGGGGGGCATTGTTGACGAGAACTTAAGCTGGAGAGAATATGTAGGTTGGGTTATTTCTGTTAACAATTGGAACGATAAGGAAGGTCAGCCACCTGATCACCACAAATGGTCTGCTCCCCCTCTATCATAGTTTAATTCCTCCCTATCTTTCAGTTTGGGCAAATACTTTTCCAACCACTCTTCACAAAATCTTGGTCCTAAAGAAATGCTTTGTAAGAGTCACAAGTCACGCTGGCCCATCTCCTGCGTCCATACCTTTATTTAAAAATCTAAAAATTCTCACTGTTTACGATATCAATACTTTTCAGATTTGTGTTTTTTTTCCTATGAAATGTATTCAAGACCTGAAAAGATCCTAATCATTTTCTGTCCTATTTCCAAGTTAATTCAAAGGTCAATTCTCATGTAACTAACAATCAGCAATTTTCAATAAGATACAGAGGGGTTTAATTGTTGAATAATATTAATAGCTTAGCAAACAAATGTCATAATGCTGAAATCTTTACGAGATGTTTAAAATATCATCTGATTACTGATTTATAATATTCTATGTATATATGTATCCATTCAAACTTTGCTTTGTTTCTACAAATTCCACGTTTAGTTCTATATTGACAAGCATCTTTATTATTAGTATTTTTATTTTTTTATTTTTTTCTCATAGCTGTTTTGCTTTAGGTGGAGGCTTGATTTATTTATTTATTTATTTTTTGCCTCTTCTTGCACTGTATCACATGTTTGTATTTCAAAAGACAATTAAGCTCCCTTTTATCTGGGTAAATTTTACATTAACATTTTTTTTTAATGTCCATATTTCAGGTTCCAGACACAAGCAAAAGCAGCTCAGAGGTGGATGAAACAGTAAGTAATTTAGTTTTCTCTGTGACCTGAATATTCAAGATAGACATTTCAACAGATTTGACCAGATCCCAGAATAATCAAATATTCTTAAATTTTCACCGTTTTTGTCTCTGTAGACACATCCCACATCAAGTCCAACATCTGACATGGAAGCTTGGAAAAAACTAACCGACTACCTCTCAGCTATCCCAAATATTAGTGAGCAAACTTGTTTTCTTTCATATAAGGGGAAAAATATTGAATAAGTACACAAATGATACATGTTTTGAATTTTTGCTTTCATGTAGCCTCAAAAGTTAGCGTCACAGACGAGATCTCCATTGATGACTTGCTGGGCAGTGTGAGCCGTGAATCTTACTACCGCTACAACGGCTCCCTAACAACCCCTTCATGCAATGAAGCTGTGGTCTGGACAGTTTTTAAGGAGTCTATTAAGGTGGACCATGACCTGGTATGTGCCATTCATCATGCTCATTATCAATTTAATAAATTAAACAGGCGTTGTTCTAGCCTTATCTGCAGTCTTCCGCACAAATAATAGACTGAGAATAAAATGAGTTTGAGTAGTTCAAATGTAATTTTTTCACTTTGGATAACACATAACGGTTTTCCAGAACTGGAGTGGGCAATGCCGTTACAGTAGTCTGACATGAGGATTACACTAACAGACAGTATCAGATTTATTAATGCTACTGTTGTTTTGGCACTTCTGTTATGCAAACGCATGATTGACGTTTGAAAGACTTCAAATGAAACGGTGTCTGACATTATATCTCTTAATCCTCTTTGGTATGTTTTAACAGTTTACAGAGACATCAAATGGTGTAGTTGTAGAAAAAAGTAACTCAACAAGGCAATATACAGTCCAATATACAGTATATATATATATATATATATATATATATATATATATATATATATGGGTGTTGTTTGTAGGATTAGCAAAAAAAAAAAA
>JBBBVU010000023.1:13567400-13578192 GCA_037177055.1 Atherinosoma microstoma | reverse complement strand
TCTTCGTGGTTTTTTTTTTTTTTTTTTTTTTTTTTTTTTTTGTTTTTTTTCTTTGGGTTTGGGTTCCTAGTTTCGGCTCCTCCCCCCCCCCCCCCCCCCCCTTTTGTTCTCAGGCAAGTCACAAACTGTAAAAGCTGGGATTTCTCTGGACGATCTCCTGGAAGGGGTGGATCGCACCAAGTATTACCGCTACCTTGGTTCATTGACCACCCCATTCTGTAATGAGGCTGTGGTTTGGACTGTGTTCAAGGATCCAATCAGGGTCAGCAAAGATCTGGTGAGTTATTTAGCATCTTATGCGAAACAAGTCCTAGTATTTTCATGCAGCTGACTGTCTCCATCTCCCTTCCAGATTGACCTCTTTAGCACAACGGTGCGCATCTCAAACAGCACTTCTTCGCCTTTGATGGTTAACGTCTTCAGAAACGTCCAGCCAGCACAGCCAGTCACAACACAGCCGAGCAGCAGCGCTGTTTCCTCAGTGCGCTACTGTCTAGGTCTGATCGCCGTCAGCATCATAGGCCTTTTGATCAGGTGTTAAAACAAAAAGAAAATTAAAATTGCTGTGACGCAGGTCAACCAGTTCCTAGTGGGATATTATAATGTTAAAATGTGCACCAAGTGATTCGTTAATGCATGCCTCCCAGCATGTATTGATTAAAACTAAGCCATAGCAAGATTTTTTTATTTCCAGTGTAGCTCTCTATATCTAGGGTTGGGACTAGCTTTAACATAACTTATCTGCTGCAAGTTTTAAACTGCAGATGGTATCCAAAATGAAAATATTTTCAAGAACACACACACACACACACACACACACACACACACACACACACACACACACACACACACACACACACACACACACAATCTGTCTGTTTTTAGCTGCCCAGTGACGCCCAGGTGCTCAAGAAAGGATTACTAAGTTTACTGGGTTAAGGTAGTTAAGTTTGGATATCCAGCAGTCTGAGTGTTAAAGTATTTTGTCATGTTGATAGTTATGTGTGTCTGTCAGTTAAAGCTTTCATGTTGTGCAACAGCAGCAGGTAATTTCTGTTTTTGTACTTGGGTTTCTAGCCTGAGAATTTTATTATTATAATATTACCCTCATTAGAGGAGCTACACTTGCCAATAATACGCACTGTCAAGCTGAACTCAAATGGAAATCTGTCCTGCATCTTATGGTGTAATGATGGACTGACATTTAACTTGAACACCTTTTTTATTTATCTAAATGATGTACTCTACCTTTTGTCTCTGACATTGTGATGCATAAATTGCACATTGTAAAAACTGTGACCTCCTGAGCTCATGAAATACTCATTAAAATATTTACCCATCACATTTTCCCATTCTTGGATTTATTTTGCGAAGGGGATACCACAGGTTTCAAGACATTACATAATGTGGAAGGAGAAAAATGCAACGGTATCAACTTTAATCCCATTGTCACGTTAACTAATGGCAGTGCTTGATCTTTTGAGAGCTTGTGTTCACAAAACCATTAGGTTACATAAACAGCTTGGTTCAAAAGTTCACACATTCTTCCAAACCTGCTTTCTTACAGCTGGAAGGGCAGATCTGTTTGTTCCTCACAGTGGTTTTAACCTCAGCAAGTGGCCTGTGCCATTCAAAGTGCATTAACGCAACAGAATAAACAGTTTTATACAAACAGACTTACTTGAATAGCCTAACTGTGTCAGAAAGTGAATAAGTAACTCAATGCATTGTCATATTGAGACAAAAATGAAACATAAAAGTAAACCTTCTGAAGTTTAAATCAAAGAAACTGCAAGTCAGGAAAATTTCTATTTGGGGGGGGCATTGAGGACACCATCATGTGAGTCACTTTAATCTCTAGAGATGATCAGATTTTCCGTTTGTGAAATCAGCCAGCTCCGTTGAGACGTTCTTTTGTCTGAGCATCACAAAGAATGTGACACAATGGCTACAAACTACAAGCCATTTTTCAAGCTAAACGACATACATTTTTAAAAACCGCTTTTCCATGTTTAGTCTGCACTCTGGTCTGGACTAGCTGACCTGAGTCTTTGGATTGAAGAGCTCTTGCAGGTTTATATTCTCTGAACATATGACAGATGTATTCGGGCCTAAATCGATCTGGGATTTATTAAATATCAGAAGGGTTTGAAAATCTATTCTGTGACTGACTGGAAGCCAGCGTAAAGATTTTAAAACTGGTGTGATGTGTTCAGATCTCTTAGTCCTGGTTAAAACCCTGGATAAGCTGCAGATGTTTAATGCTCTTTTTAGTGAGTCCTGTTAAAAGACGATTACAGTAATACAGTCTACTGGAGATAAATGCATGGATGAGTTTCTTCTGGTTTCTCCATTAACTCTATTTGCTGCTGTAACACCTGCATTTACTATCTCTGGGATAAGGGTTATGTCCCCGCGGCTCAGGCGTTGCTAAAAGGGCTGTGGTTGTTGTGGTTGGTCTTGTGCATGAGAAAAATGCAGTTTCTGCTTGCAGGTGCTCTGAAGGTTGTGGATGGTCACAAGACAACTTCCATAATTTAGTTGAAACACCTTTAAGATAAATCATCATAATTATCAGATAACTAAAAGAATTTTCCATGTACAACATGTATAATTTTTTCAAGGTTTAGTAAAGTTTTTTTTTTATTTCATAAATTTTTTCTCCCATGAAATAGTTATCACACTCCAAAATACAAGAATAAAAACAGAGCATCAATAAACCACAGGTCCTTTGAATTTCATGTCTCAAATTTTAATTTAACAAATCATATTTCTTACAGTACTGTAGAGCGCATGCACAAATATCAAATGGTAAAAAATTATATAAGGAAATTGACTCATAGCATCTTTGTGTTGCCTGTATGTGTGCCTATAAGTTGGTTGTATATAAGCTTATTATGAGGAGGGAGTATCCCATGGTGTTAGATTTCCTTTTATCCTTAAAGGCTTTATGTAATGCAACACTTTTTCCAGAAACGGAAACATGTGAAACTCTATAGTAAAATGGAAAGAAGAACTAGTTCAGTGGATTGACAATATACCTTGAAACAAAATACTTACAGGAACACAGTCTGCGATTACAGCATTTAACACAAGCTTTTTATATTGACACCACCAGCATGTGAGCTTTAATTTATGTAAAGAGTCTCTGTTACTCTACATTGGGATGTGTGGAGTAGTACAAAAAGCAGCCGCACATCTTTATACACACGTCAAGGAAATCCCAAATTCAGGCTTCTGATTACTTCATTGATTACCAACACAACAGAGATCAGGGGGATCCAGCTACTCTTCAGAAACTGAGAGGATCCGCTTAAGTCACAGCTGCATTTCCTTGGATTTTGAGGAATTAGCGGAGTGGGGGTCGATGGGGGTGCTGGACATCTGAGCCAGTCTACTGCGGTGGATTTAGGTGTGACAACATCTTGGGTCAGTCCTCCACTCATGATCCAGTAGAAGCTGTCCTTGAAGAAATATGCATCTCCTAAAGAAGATCAGCACATTTAGCACATAAAAAGTTGTTCATAATCTTAATTCAGACCTGATATTTAAACCATTTATTCATAATTATGAGAAATGAAGTCTTTGGGATGCATTTTTGACTTTGGTAGGCCAAAACACTGTAAAGGAAAACTTGCATTCATGATCAGAAAACACTAAATACATAGTGTGTGTTATTTACATAAACTCACTATGGCCATTCTGTTCTTGAGAATTAAAAAAAAATGTTTAAATTGTATTTTTTATCCCATTGGTAGAGTTTAATTATCTAACTGCCATCAGGAGTTTTAGTGGCCTGTGCATAACAGGTCCTTTGTCTTCTAAGATCTTATCCTGAAGAACTTCCAAAGGGTTGAAATGTCAAAACTAAAAACATTTCAACAGGTGAAAAATTGTATCTAGCTTTTCTGGCTTAGGTTATTACTCCACAACTCATGTCAGACATTCACTGCATATTTATGCATCTAAACACAATGCTACCTTCTCCCCAGCTGATAATGTCGTCCATATGGGTGGGCATTCCTCCCCAGACACTGTTGTTCCGTGGGTAGCCTTGCTCTGGCTGTACGGTCACCTGCCCACTCTTGCGGCTCTCATCGAACCTCCAAAACTGCCCCCCACTGAACAGGTAGGTCTTGCCATTGTGCGCCCAGATGAAGGCTGCCTCCACCCTGTCCACCGGCGCCCCGCTTTTGGTTTTCATACCCCAGTCAGAGAGGGGCCGCGGGTACCCACTCATGGCCACTGTGTCTTTGAACACCCAGTACTGAGAACCTGGACAAATGGAGGACAACATTACTGAGCTGAAATGGTTCTCTGGTTTAGGAAGTGTATTGAATGCTGTTGTTTTTGTTCAGGTGTTTTTCTTTTTCAAATTTTTTTTTTTTAGTTTTGCTGAATTTCTTTGGTTTCTTTATTTTTTTAATCAAGAGGAATACATTAAGTAAATCAATCACAATCTAGTGGCAACTATGAAGTAGAGTGAAAGAAAAGTTGGTCTTCAGTCACACTTGTTTATTCAAGTCCAAAATTTTACAAGTGATTATCATTAAAGAAAAACATTTATTGAACAGAGATTATTCTGTGCACGGTCCCTACTGTGAACATTATTTCAATAGAGGTCTTTTTACTGTGCAAATTCTTAATCCTTCCTCAAAATAACACCACACACACACACACACCTATACACACACAAAAAAAAACAGCAACCATATTCAAACTTTATGCCCTGACTCATGGGTAACAAAATCACACTTAACCAGTACAACACATCCCATGACCATAAGATTTTCTCTCTTACCAATAAAGAAGATGATTCTGCTGTCACTCTTTCTCTCATAAACAGCATCAATTTTTTGGGTTTGTGGTGGAAGGCCCATCCAGAAGTTTTTGATCTGTGCTGGTTTTGAGGACACCAAAGACCCATCTCGCTTTGTTCTCCAGAACTGTGCACCTTTCCAAGAAAAAAGAAGGCGCGCATGACACCAGCATGAAGAATTTATTCAAAAACAGTACAGCCGATAAAAAGGGTCACCAAGAATACGTCTTTTTTATGTGTGTGTGTGCTGGGAGGTTTCTTTTTACCTCTGAAGAAGAAGACCTCTCCACGAATATTTGCTATTGCATCAAAGCCTCCTTGACACCGCTCATGGAATGAAGGATCAGAACTGGGACAGAAAAAGTTTTTCAAATCTGGTCAAACTGTAGTCAGTATTTTTTATTGGATGTAGTTTGATAAAGAAATCACTAGAGGGTGCAACAAGACCCAACATGACCACAGTGAGTCTCCCTTTAGAGAGCTCTGAACACTATTAGTCAGTTTGACCCTGAGTGGATGCATTTGGTCAGTGCTTATTGTCTGTGTAGAGGTGCAAAACTGTTTCCTTGTGTTAACTCACAACCGTGTTGGTCTTGGGGGGGGTGGACTCGGAAGGCGTGGGATGTCGGGATTAACACCACCTGGTCGCCCAGTATCTCTCATGCCTGTAAGAGCATAATTACCAAACAACACGATGCTGAAGGGGAACTGAAAGCTGATGACAAACTCAGAACAGACCACATTTTTATTGGAAGTGGAGATGAGTGACATACAGGATGCAACCTTTTATTTTGTTCTTTTAAAACCTCAGTCTGAGTTTTTCAGTCAGCATTGCTGTGCGTGCATGCACCTTGACATGCACTACTAAAGATTAATAACTGATTTTAATCAGAGTGCAGCTTTGGATTCTTGAGTGGGTCTTTTGATAAGCTATAAATATTAGTAATGAATGAAGGAAAACAAACACGTAATTTATGAGTGAGACTTTAACTTATTACTTTAAAAAGGATTTTTAAAACAAAACCTCAGATCTGAATGGGTGAAGAAATACAAAAATTCTGAGTTTGAATTTTTTTGGCCTAAATAATATTCAACCAGTCATACATGTTTATCCATATTACAACCATTAAAATATCACTTCTTTCCCATACTATAGCTTCATTTACCTAGTAGCATGGTTGTAGCTTAAGAGACTAGTTTTCCCACATTTTTCAATAACTGCTTCCAATGAACATTGGTATTTGTCAACAATTTTGAAGCAGTGTTTTAAAAACATTCCCTAAATAACAAGTTTCATATGGAGTCTTTATTATCGAATGTTGAATGTCGATACATGCTTGGGGATGTGGCTTTTTTTTCCTATCAATAAAAGTAGATAAGAGGAATAATGGAGGTGAGTTCTCATGACACCATTTCTTGTTTCTTATTTTTAGACCCCATGAACTCAAGCTGAAATACTGCCGCTATGACATTAGTTCATTCTATGAATGTTTAGCTATTAGTCTACCCTACCTGTTTCCCCAACCAGCTTCTCCCAGCTTGCTTTTCCCACCTGATTCCTTCAATTTAGTTTTCCTGTTTGAATGTGTGTTTATGTTGAATTGCTACAATATTTCTTGTTGCTTTTTTTAAGTTCACTTGAAAAAATACCTCTAAGTGTTTTTCCTCGCTTTTCTTTTTTAAAGTCTGCATTCAAACCAGGCTTTACTGTTTTAGGCCCCATCAAGTCACATTTACCCTATTACTTCCTTAGACTTAAAATCTTAATTCATGAAAAGATTTCCTATTAGACAAACAGAAAGAGAAAAGGGGATTTGTTAACAAACTTGAATTGAACGAATGACGGTCACTGACCGTATAGCTGTTGAATGGCCAGCGTGTCATCCAGAGCCAGTTTGAACGTGGTAACGTCTCCCACGGATCCCTGGTAGTACGGTCTCATGATGGATGGATTGGATGAAGAATGAGACAAGCCCAATGCATGGCCGAACTCGTGCACTGCTACTGTGAACAAGTCTGTGCTGCTGCTGTCACCTGTAGAAGTGGGATGCAAAAAAGCTACTGGGTCAAAATAAAAATAAATAACATGCTTGGAAATCTTTTCCCACCGAATTAGGAGATGTTTCTACTTTTGACAATGTTCTGTACATCAAATGTAGAAAAGGTCATTTTGAACAATCCACCTGCTCATCATCATCAATAAGTACCTCCATAGCTCCAGATCTCATGATCATCAAAGTGTGTGTCACCGGCCACTTCATCCATGCCGGGAAAGAAGGCGTGAGCAAGGGTGCCACCCTGCCCGTCGAAAGGATACCCGTCGTCATGGAGCAAGCGGGCAAAAGACACTCTGATGTCTCCTCCAGCAGTGTTCTCCCGGCTGTTGAGTGTCAGCTGATGGAAATTCAAGGGGGCCACGTCACTCCATGCTTTGAAGGCAAGAGCCAGAAGGCTGTCCACCAAATTGGCAGAGAGGCCAGGTGAACTGGAGAGTGTTGGGTAACTCTGGACGCTGCAGAATCAGATATCACAATAAAGTTTCATTATTAACTAGCCTGTCTTTTGTTTATTGACAAACTGGTTTGAGATTTCTTCATCTTGAAGGTATTTTTGTTTTCAGAATTTTACAATTTCAAAATTTTCTGTCCTCAATAGGAATATCTAATCCTGACATAATTCTAAAATCAACATTGGTTCTTGTACATTAGGATCTGTTTGTTTAACATGCAAGAACGATGGAAAAACCCTAAGGCAATGATTCATAAGCAGTATGATAAAGCCACAACAGCATGACAGGAAGCACACCTCCATGTGAGGTCTGTCTTATGCCACTTGAGGCCCGACAGGGCATATCTTTTCCTGCGCCTCCTCCTCCTTCTCATATCCTCCCCTCCAACAATATCAGGGAGAGAGCATCGTGGCGTAGTCATGAGTTTTAGGGTTTCACTGTCTGTAGGAGAAGTTGAGGACAAGTTACATACTTGTATGTTGAAACAGGGAAGTAACAGTCCTCATCTGACAATAGACATGGGAATGTAATATACACATGATGTGCTGAATTGAGAATTATTAGTTTGTTACCAAGCAACCCAGTTTCCGGGACCCCTCCGAATCTCTGCATGATGCGAATGGCATTCTCAATACCCTCTTTCGTCTGCAGTTTGCTGGTGCGTGGGTCAGGAGGAGGAAGGTAGCCATATCTGCTGAGGAAGTCCTGGACAGAAAAGAAGGAAAGCAGAAGAAATTAGGTAATTTCCTAGAAATAATTACGACATGCCTGACAACAAAAAAAGAAAAAAGGAAAGCCTTATTTTCTTTGCTGGTTGTGGCATCATTAACAAGCTGAAAACCCTCAGTGAACCAACAACTCAGTGACCCACTTTGATGCCACCGAGGTAAATATACTGTTCCTGTTATGGCATTGAAGCGTCAGCTTTCAGCCTGACCCAGCACTTCCCTCAAAAAGGCAGCTTGTCAAAGACTTGTTTCCTGTCAATGTTACAAAATCACATCCTTTTTTATGTGAGTTGCATGAAGGGCTAAAAGCGATGAATAATTTAGCAGATAACAGTATGCTAAAGGTATTTTTGGTGTAGGAGGAAATCAAGCAAAATCGGTTTCCTCAGTTAATCCGAAACTTTTGTAGTCTCCACCCTTTTTGAAACCACCTTAGGAAAAGGTGTTGGCCCACCACTGTCAACTGTGTTTTTGTGGGTTTTACACACAGCAGATATTGTGTGCTCTGATATGTATATGCATATCATCATTTATGGTCTAAAAAATATGAATGATATGAATTTTATAATTATGTATTTATATAATTATAATCATATGATTTTAATTTCCCTTTGGGGATCACTAACAGATTTTTTTTATTTCATTAAATCTTAAATAACAAAAAATTCCCTTTGCAGAAGTGAAACAATGCTTTTTCCACATAAAAGACACACAGATGCTCAGAAATGTGAAGTTATTGATTCTAATTTTAAGGAACAATAAGTGTGAAGCTCACATATAAAACTCACAGATTACAAAATGGCATTGCCTTGTAATTTTCAATCACAATCAATAAAAGAAAAATGATTTTCTATTGTTATATGATTAAAGTTAATATGTAAAAGGCCAATAGTCTCAAGAAAAAGTCCTAAAAACTGCATAAATGCCAAATAAAATGTGCCTTATGAACCCCATGAGTCATCTGGAAGCTGCCTTCTGTCCAACAGCCCTGCTATGTTTCCTGACTCCCCCTTGTCATGCCAGACAGAGAAAAGCCTGCATGTCTGACACAGACCAACAAATCCCCACCATTACAACATAGCTTATAGATCTCTGCAATAAAGAGCATTTCCCAATAGAAAATTTCAGTGGATGCATAAGATATAGCTGATAGACATGAGGTAAAAGCTTTACTGGCACATGCGCAAAAAAATCCTTATCAGTGAAGTGATGTAGTCTACATCCCCCATTAACTCCCATAGTACAAAGAGGCAAATTTCTGTCATTTCTTTCTAAAAGAAAAATAGAAAAGTGAATGAGATGCTGGTTAAACTTTTTATTCAGCAGCACTAGGGCCTAGATGAGATTACACAGCCATGCAGACATGTAAAAGTTGATATAAAGTATTTTAAAGTGTTGATAAATCTCCACTCACCACCGCTCTGCTGTAGTGGTTCGGCACTGCTGATGTGCTTCCCGTTAGGTTCCAAATCATCCACAGCACAAGAGCAAACTCCATCCCAGTCACTGCAAACAAAGCACTTACTTACAAACGTTTCAATTTTTCTGTGGATTTTTCCAAAAAGCAATCATCCCAAACTATAAGGCACACAAAGCTCACCGTTGTTTCTCGTCTGAAGCTCCGCTGTCTCTGGAGACTAGGCTGGGCTGATCAATAGGCAACTCTCAGTCTGTTTTGTATAGCACGAGAAGGGTTTGCGGTTTTCCTTTTTCCCCCTCCTACGTCTTCTTGTTTCAAACATGCTGTGCTTTATGAAGCTTTGTGCACCTTGCGCGGATCAAAAACGATGAAACGACGGAGAAGCAACGGAAGACGCGACATACTTTAGATGTAAATTACTTTGATTTATTTTTTATTTTATTTTATTTTTTTATTTTTATTTTTTTTTTAACTGATAAACACCAGTGCTTTCAGCTCCACCATTATTATAGCTCTTAAAGACAGAATTGAATTGTTCCCTTTATAACTTTTAGCTACCAGTCATTAATCAGCAAACACTGAATATTATACACTGAATAATTCTGAACAAGAAAGGGGTAAAACTTCTTGCGTCATCCCTCTGGGCTCTGGGTTGAGATACAGGAGGATTCATCTCATGAAGGATACCAAACAAACCCAGAGGAGCTCTCCCTCCCACCCCTCAGAGCCTTGGAAACAACAACGCAAATCGACAGAGTCAAGTGGAAGGATCTTTATTTGCCCCCAACAACACAGAGGACCAAGACGACGGACCTTCACCCCACCAAACCCCCAACAGGTCATCGTCATCCTTACTCTCCCACTCTCCCTCCTCCCCCCACCTGAAATTCACAAAACAGATGATGGAGGGGGTCGATACCAGGCTGTGATCTACACCCCAAACCAACATGTTTCTGTCCCCCATAAACCCCCCACCAGACTGGCCAAGACACCGAGCCCCTTCCTTCCCATCACGTCTTCTATTGTCATCTCCACAGTCTGACGCGCTGAGGGTCCAAGCCATGAGTTTTCACAGGACAAGCTGGGACCCTGTTTATTACTAGAAGAATCCCAAATATCTGTACTGTTAGGTAACAGAAGGAAAAATGTAGCTCTGTCAAAACACAGAGAGCTGCACTCCAGGATTTCAAATATACCTTGTTAGCCACAGCGTGCCCCCAAACGCAAGTCAAACAATGTTAAACCCCTGAAGTTAGCTTTATTAAATGTTAGGTCTTTAGCAGGGAAAACATTTTTAATTAATGATCTTATTACTG
>JBBBVU010000023.1:13532515-13548778 GCA_037177055.1 Atherinosoma microstoma | reverse complement strand
TTGTTGTTTATGCATTAATGTGTTAAAAAATTAAGATTCTCATTTCACAGATTCATCTCTGCATTAATGGTTTCATTTTAACAGCCATTATACAATACCCAAATGTATTTTATAAACGTAGGCTATATATATCTTTCACAATAATCTAGCAAACCCCTCGAATTATCTCACGACCCCCATTGGGGTCCCAACCTCTGGTTTGAAAATCTATGCATTAGAATATCTGACAGAGTAAATTGCAACATGCAGGCAGACAGAACTACACTGTACCAGAATAAAACCATTCCAATAAAAATACCATCTGCACTAGTACAGACAGCACATAGCAGCACTTTTCCAGTGAGTGCAGACTGATGATCACTGTCCCCATCACTGATATTTTTTTTAGATTAAGTAAAGGGGATCTGGCTGCATTCAGCCAATTAGCTGCTTTGTTTTTATTATTTTTGTAATAGGTCAATAGAGGTTATGGTTAAAGATCTTCTGGCCAATAGGGCCCCCCTACACACATGGAGCTCCTAGGCTGCAGCCTAGGTTAGCCTGTGCATTAATCCGCCCCAGACTATGTCATTTATTCATAAATAGAACTTTTGATTTCTTTTGCTTTATTTGTTGTCATTTTTTGTAACTCTCACAAGACCGAAGTAAAGAACATGGAAACAGGTCACGCATCTGCTGTATTTGTTAAGCAGGCGTCAACTACACACTTGGTCTCCGCAGCCAGAAGACGGCCTTTAAAGTCAGTGCCGCTCCTTCGCTAATTATTCTTCTGATTCCACAATTGCAGCAGAAGGATGTTGATATTATATCCTTTGGACTTTGATCATGTTTCTGGAATGATAGTTTAGATTAGTTTGCTTTTTGTAAATGCAATAAATACTTTCCAGTGAAGAGAGGAAAAATAAATCCTTTGTTATCATTTCTATTAAAATACATGTTCAAAAAATTAGATTTTGTTGCATTTCAGAAAACTTCCTAGCCCATATTGCCACAAATCCCTAGAAGTGGAGTTTGTAGCTCAAATTACATAAGAAATAAATTACAAAAATACTTTAAAAGATTAATATAGCTAATAATTGACAACAAGTAAATGGACAAATGCAACTCATAGATTTACTATGTCACCAACCTGCAACAGTAGAAGATGTAAATGCAGTGTGTGCTTAAAGAACCCACACTTCCTTGTACATAACCATACCTCTTCTTTTCCTTCTTCTACTGAGGCAGCTGACATCCAGGTTGTAAGTGCATTTCCACCTACTTAGCCAGATTGACTGTAGATTGCAAATTGCTCCTGGGGATGATGGCTTTTTATCCCACAAAGGATTTTCCAACATATAAACACACTTTTATGAATACAAAAGTATATAAATATTACACATATGTAATTCTTGTGTTTTGAAATGGGTCTATAATTCCCTGGGGGGAAAAAACTACATAAAACAGTGTTGCCCTGGTTGCATGGTCCACATCTTTAGACGCCACCCAAGAAGAGACAATCAGATTCTAACAAAGGTTTGAGGTAAACCTGAGATGCCAAACTGCATGCATGTAATGCATTTTAATATGTTGATCTACATCAACACTAACATGTTTGTAGCATTTACACAGCATCATCTCATCAATTGCCTATGCAAATTATATGTCTTTCGAAACATTTTAAATTGTATGAAGAGGATATAAAAGTCATTGCTACCAGATGTGACTATTGCAAATTTAAACAGCTAATAATACTGAAGAAACACTGGTAAAAAAAATTAAATCAAATCAAATCTACACCCTTTCTATAAAGGTCTCATTTACATGTGCCACCTTTTCCAGGTTTGTGTCACCACCTGGTCCCCCATCCACAATGTTCTAGACCCGTCCCTGGATCCCCTTGGAATAAAAATAAAATCCAAACAAACCTTTTGTGCTCCCCTTTTGTTAAGATGAATTTCACTGTTTCATAGTGTTGACATCCCTCCCGAAGTCCTGAAAGGTCTTTTGTAGATTTTAATCTATACAACCTATACCACACATGGAGGACAATGCGATTTGTCCTTATTGCATCCCTACAATTTCATTGGCTCAGGAAGTCTTTGGAGGCGGGACAAAAGTTTTGATTGGTCGTGCTCCACAGGTAAGCAGTAACTCGATGAGACGTTTAGGCGGAGTTCAGCAGATATCTCATGTTAACACCGAAAACCTTGAATTTAAAAAGATATCAAGCGGCTTCAAAATGGTCATATAACTTTTATAACTCAGTGGACTGCTGGAGTTACTGCAATTAGACAGAAGAAGCAGGAAAGCAAATGTAGTTTTTAAGTTATTCAATCAGATTCATTTTAGAGAAAGTTGGCTTAAGAATAAGGTAATATATATTTGTACGGCGAAATATCTGAAGATGTCGAGGAATGTATTATTTACTGCCATTTTTTGGTCCTTTACAGGTGAGTTTCGATTGTTAAGTTCACTCCGTGCCCCCCCCCCCCTCTCGCCATCTCTGTTTCTTTGTGCAAAAACATGCATCGTATACTCGTGGCTTATTAAATCACACTGGTTTTCTATGTCACAATCGAAAAAGTTAACCAAGCTTGTTCAAACTGGATTATTAATGCAATGTATCCGTTTATTTAGGTATTCTGGGTTGCTACGCCCAAGAATGTGGTCGTCCCCCGTTAACGGAGGACAGGATTGTAGGAGGGATAAACACCCAAGATGGGGCATGGCCATGGCAGGTGGACATACAGGTAGATTAATCCGAAATCCCTCTTTTTTAAACTTTCATCCACCGAGTATAATTTTGTTCTGGTATAAGCGGCGCATGTGGGTAAGCTGTATGTGTATTAGTCTGGGGTTTGTTTATCAAACTGACCTGCTGAGAGAGGGATTTGCTGTGATGTTGAGGTGACTCATTGTTTTTCTCGCCCTCGGCCTCCAGAAGTCTGATGGTCATATCTGTGGAGGCTCCATCATCACGAAAAACTGGGTCCTGTCGGCTGCACATTGCTTCCCAAAGTAAGAAATCTCTCCTTAGTCAAAAACCAGCAGGTAAACTAGAAGCTGTGCTTATGTCTGTCGGTTCTGGAGTTATGTGAATTATTTTATCTGAATTTGGGCAAAATCCACAGATATTTACTCAGGCCTTGGTATTTTTCTATTATATATCATCACTCCATTCAGATGATTATGATTTCATATATTTGTTTACCTACAGTTAACACTTTTTCTACAAAGTTGGCTATTTTGCTCACATATCATTAAAATATACTCTAGTCCTGCTCACATCTGCTCATTCATTTAATGAACCATAACTTGTTTCCATCAAGGTTTTCAAAGAATATCACGCCCGCATGACAAAACCTGTAATACCTGCTCCTAGTCACTACAAATCGCAAGTTTCACATTTCAGCTCGGCTCAGATAACAGGTTTAATTCGGTATCCATCTGTTTCTTTTTAGTCCATCTGACTTCAGCTCTTACATCATCTATGTTGGTCGGCACCAGTTGAATGGCTTCAATCCACACCAGACGACACATCGTGTAAGCCGGGTGGTGATCCCATCTGGTTAC
Organism: Atherinosoma microstoma; assembly: GCA_037177055.1. Classification (NCBI taxonomy): domain Eukaryota; kingdom Metazoa; phylum Chordata; class Actinopteri; order Atheriniformes; family Atherinidae; genus Atherinosoma; species Atherinosoma microstoma. The sequence continues at coordinate 13,545,223 of JBBBVU010000023.1, read as the reverse complement.
GACGAGCCTCACAATGGGAAAGATGTGGCTCTGGTGCAGCTGTCCAGCCCAGTAGCCTGGTCAGATCATGCCCGTCCTGTGTGCTTACCTGCTTCTGGCACCCTGTTCCCAGCTGGCATGACGTGCTACGTCACTGGCTGGGGCAACGTCCGGGAAGATGGTAAAAGCTTGCCAAACTCCTCGTGATTTGTTTTCAGCCTGAATATTTTACCAATTGACAAAAAGTAGATGTTGATTATAGGTGTAGGCATATGGGTCAGAATGAATTAATGAAAAATACTTTATTAATCCCCAAAGGGGATTTATATTAAAAATAATGAGGAAGTATATAGCAGTTTTTCAGTAAAGCTTTAATTACTATTAATTATTAATTACTTGTGTTTTCTTCGCACACCCGTCTATGTCCACCTCAGTCCCTCTGTCAGGAGTTGGGACTCTGCAGCAAGTGCAAGTGCCACTCATCTCCCAGAGTTCCTGTCAGGATATGTACCAAACGGACCCAATGGAACAGGTGGACATCCTGTACGACATGATTTGTGCTGGATACCAGGAAGGGGGCAAGGACTCCTGCCAGGTACTGTTGGCCTAGCTATTTGTGTGTTTTAGCTTTCACATAACTTGGGACTTTTTTTCTCTGCAATCATCCAGTGCATAATTTGTAAGACCCTTTTGTTTATAGCCTTGGATACCTCCCAGTAGTGTGATCTGAATAAGCGTGTATGTTTGTGTTGTCTCTTAAGGGGGATTCAGGAGGGCCTCTTGTCTGCCAGATGGTAAATGGGACCTGGGTGCAGGCTGGAGTAGTGAGTTTTGGACTGGGCTGCGCTGTCCGAAACAAGCCAGGTGTGTATGCCAGGCTGACCAGTTACTCGGACTTCATCAGCGGCACAATACCGGAAATCCGACTGTACGGCCGAGCTCATCACAGCTGGTGTGGGAGTTATGTTGTGTTGGTCAGCTGTCTGTCCACTTTGCTGATGCTGCTTCAGAGATGAACAGGGGGCAGAACACAAATCTGTCTGAATGAAGGATATACTGTGTAACTTTTAACTCTCTGGCTCAGTGGTCCCAAATGTTTGATTACTTTTATCTGACGTGCACATGAAGCCATATCGAATAAATGTTTTGAACACTATAACTACATTATGAGGATCGTTTCAGAGTAGATTTAATAGTTTTGTAGTTTTAAATCAAAACGATAAGAATGTCTTTTGCCTTTGAAATAAATTGTTCATTTGATTATTAAAATCTGATCTTTGGTCCTTTCAGTTTCTGTTAATGGAGTCTGTATGATAATATTTGGACAGAATCTGTTCCTTCTTAAACTTTCTAAAAAAAAAATTAAAAAATCTTTCACCACTAATGCATCAATTTTAGCTGAAATTAAAGCTTTACCATGAAGTGATTTAAACCCCTAAAGGGAAAATGTTCTGGTTTTTGTAGACAAACCACATGCTCTGTTTTTACTTGTTTCCTATAAATAAAATAAACTTTATTATAAAAAGTGTAATTTAGACTTACTGTATCATTAAATATCCAGAAGCAGCGATTGGTAATGACAATGAATGTTTTTATTAAAAAGTGCAGCATGTCATAATGGCTGAAAAACAGACTGCTTCGTTATGCCTTGAGACATTTAGAGTAAAAAAAAACCCAAAACATGCACACATCTCAGTGTTGTATTTGAGGAGAGGTTAAGTCAGGCATCAGGAGGGATGGTATCAGAGAGGATCATGGGAGAGCCGAGTTGTAACTCCTGTTGCAGTGACTCCAGGTCCGCCGGGGTCATGCGGTGAACCTCGCTCCAATCGGATAAGAGGGAGGCCGAGAGAGGGGCTGAGTCGAAGCTGATAGAGAAAACAAAATGAAGGAATAGTGAAAGAAACATGGCAGCATGTTACCAAATTCAGTCTATTGGGCAACATTTTAAGAAAAGCTGGTACAAATTTAAACCAAACTACATTAAATGAGATTTCAGATTTAATTGCCTGAATAATTTTGGAAAATCATTGAATTGGTGCCGATAAGGTTGTCACTGAAGACATCATTAGCCGAAAGGGTGACTGGAAGTAGATTAAAACACAGATTAAATAAAAACCCTTGAAATAACTGATATGTTGTTTACACATGATGTCCAACTTCCATTCCACAACTCTGCACCTTTTACTGTGTTTAGCAGCTGTCTAAAATACACTCCAGGAAAAAAAAGATGTCAATTATATGCCATGTCCTTCAACAGTTACCAGACAGAATAGGGTCAGTCACCGACTAATCTAAACTCAAAACTGGCCTGGTGCACCCAGATAACTCCTGCATGTATATGTGCTCAAATGGGCCAAATTAACTGAAAGTGTCCAGTTTGTTGGGTTTTTCATCTTATTTAAAAAACATCTAAATTTGTAACTGAGAAACAGATCATTTGTGCCAACTTATAATCATACAAAGCAGTTCCAGACCGCTGCTTTTCTCTAGTAAAATCATGACTTTAGAATTGCAGCATCATCTGAAATGATCACTATTTAAAGGAACAGACATAAAATAATGTCTGTCCAATGAATTTGGCTGTGCTAACATGTACGATCATCTCCCCAAGAGAAAGTTAGTCTTGAACGTTTTCTTTGACAGCCCACAGCATTGTGGCATTGAACATACAGTACGTGGTGAATAACTCAATTACCCTTCCGTGCATGAACACTGGGCGAAGGAAGGCGGCCCATTTAAGCTGCCAGCTCAAACTCTAGGCATAGCTCAACTCAAGCGGAAATAAACACACCGAGTCAGTTACAAGGTGCTTCGAAAGTCTGACTAAGATACTCCCTTTGCATTTCTTTCAATTTTGTCATCCTTTTGTAGCTTCTTATAAAGGGATGAATATTAATTCATTTTACTTTGGCCCTTAAGTAAAAGTTAGAGGTGCTTGGATATTATTGGATATCATTAAATGCAGAGACACTTTGAAACTATTGTAGAGCCTTTTTCTATAGCGCAATACATCCACTTGATTTGACACAACAGCATATTGGATTATATTTTGGGTGGTGATGGTGATATTAGTTTTTTCCCCTCCCCCTATACCTTTACGTTAATGGTGAAAATAACACCAGATGAATAGATAGTGAACATAGTTGTAGCTATAAAAATGAAGAAATTTAAATCGCATTGCATCTAACATGGTGGGTTAAACATTTTTTCTTTCTTTCCCATACAAGCTGTCTTAGACCTCACCTGTCCCGGTCACAGTGTTGCAGGTCTGTCAGAGATTGGTTGAGAAGGTCATCCAGATCAAAGCCCACACCGTAGCCTGCCCCGCTGCCCTTAGGGGTGACTGAGAAAACAGGAGGTAAGACATCCTCTACCTGACAGAGGAAAAGGGAAAAAACATTGGGTCAACTGAACTTTGAATCTTTTAAGTCAGTTCAAGGCCAATAGAAGGTTGTGACTTTTAAATATGGTACATGGACATGAAAATAATATTTTTTGAAGGCAGTGCTTTGTATAAATGTGTAACTGCCTGTGAAAAATAACAATAAATCACAATGCACACCTGGGACTTTGAGAGCTGCAGTGTAACCATATGGATGTCAGGGGCAATGGAGGGTCCTTGTTGCCCGGTATCTGTGAATCCAAGGCTGGGATGAGGCTGAGAGGAGACCCCTAAAGTCCCACAGAGAGGGTTTGTGGTCTGTGCTGTAGTTTTCTCGCCTCCAGAGGGACAAAGCTTCTCCACCGGTCCTGTACTTGCAGGCAAAGAGTTGAGATTATTTTGAGCTCTGATATCCACACCGCCATTGGTCTCTCTGGTGCTCAGTGTTGGAGCTTTGGACAAAAAACTCTCCAGCGGGAGCAGCTGTGACTGCGTCTGAGGGTCAGGTTGTGTTTGACTCTGAGGTTGGAGCTGGGGCTGAAGAAAGCTCGATGGCAGCGGCTGTGATGTTCTGTTTGGTTGTTGCGGTGGCCTCATCTCTAACTGCTGGCCGCTCCAGTTCCCCAAGCAGGTGAATCCGCTTTGCCGATTGCTCTCGGCATGAGGTTTGTGTGTGTTGTTTTTAACAAATCCACTTGTGACGGTCATTATGTCCATCCTTCCACTGACAGCAACTACAATATCTGCCGGGGGCTTTGTCTGGCTCATGGAAAAAGATAATGATGGTTGTTGGGTGCTAGGAGGCTGAAACAAGCCGGGCTGGTTTGGTTTTACTTGAGAGACTAACTGCTCATGAGACTGAATCTTTCTGAGCTCCTTGTCTGTTTTATTGTTCAGCGCTACTTGAGCGGTATCACTGAGAAGACCTCTGTGAGAGTTCACGTTACAATCCTTATTCTTTGATCCATCATTATTAGCAGTCTGAGATTTCTCGTTGCAGCTGTCCATCATCTTCGTCCAGCGCTGCAACAGGCTTTTGTCGTTGTCACTCAACAAAACCCCACCCAGCGAATCTCCTTGTTTTCCCTCTCTTCTTTCCTTTTCTTTCATTTTTCTCTCCCTCTCTCTTGCTCGTTCCTGCCTCTTTTTTCTTTTCTCCTCTCTTTCTCGTTGACGCTCCTGGGCTGTGACAGGCCGACGCGACTCTGGAACAGAAGATAGCGAGCACGATGCACCACCTCCTGCGCCAGTGTCAATACCCAGAGCTAAACCACCACCATCTGCAATGAAGATATCAGATTCATTTACTGCTGGTCTAAAGGATGACATGTCAGTGAAAAACCTACATATGAAAAGTAATTTACTTACCACACTTGGCTTTATGTCTGAGAGCTGATTTCAATAAAGCTGCTTTAAGGGCAGCTTTAGTATCCTCTGAAATGGCCCCTTCTTTTCTGGTTCCCTCCGCTGCACATGGAGGAGGCCTTGCATTCTTGGATAGTGACTGTGAAAGGGATTGAGAAAGTGACTGGGCCTGTGCCGCGGAGAGAGAAAGGGAAGGCACAGTGGTGGGTAAGGGTGTCATGGTCTGTGCTGGTGTAGCAGGGATGGAGGGGGGAGCCTGGGCTATGGTCCTGCCCTGGGTGTTCTGAGCCTGAGTGCTTGTTAGTGGCTCCTGTGGCTCACTGTCTCTCATCGTTTCTAATGGAGCATCCAGACTAGATACCGGTGTTGTTAGATCTATTGTCTCTGGCTGACCGCTGTCAGAGTTGGCACTGGGCATGTCCACATCAAGTGGACCACTTTCACTTTTACTGAGGAGAGGCAAATTATGGGTCAAATGTGGTGGGGCAACTTCTAAAAGGGCTGTAGGCTTATTAAAGGTTTTTATCTGATTTGTAAAGGCATGGTTCACTTCTGCTGGTGGCCGGTCTTGTTGCTGATGAGACTTCACTTCTCTCATTTGCTGGATCTGTTGTGTTTGTGGGTGCTGTGCCATGGGAACCAATGTTGATTTAGTCAAGTTGACAGTTGCAGGCTGAGCGTTACACTGGTTACTGTTTTGTGCTGCAGCTCCACTATTCCCCCTTGGCAGAGGTCTGAATTGCAGTCTTTGACGAGTGATTTGTTTCTTTCTATGAAAGTCCTGAATTTCCATCAAAATTGCTTCTTTAATTTGTTCCTTATTCATTGGAAGCTTATCGAACTCAAAGTCAAAAGCTGGCACACAAATTGGCTCATCATCTGGGTCGTGATACTTGGCCAGGTAAGGATGCTCCAGTGCTTCTGTCACGCTGATTCGTTCCCGAGGATCAAAGCGCAACATGGCCACAAGCAGGTCTAAAGCCTCTGGTTCAGCTCGTGGGTACAGTCTAGCTAAAGGCATAGCTGTCCGTGATGGAAGGCTCTGAACATAGGAGCGCACCCTGTCAGCCCTAATAGCACCAATTAAACCCTCAGGAGGAGTGCCTAACACGCTCAAAATGAGCTGAAGCTGGTGTACGTAGTGTTTCCCAGGGAAAAGCTGCTTGCGTCCCAACATTTCAGCAAAGATGCAGCCCACAGACCACAAGTCAATGGCTAAACTATAATGATTAAGAGACAGCAGGAGTTCAGGAGCACGGTACCATCGAGTTGCCACGTACTCAGTCATGAAGGAATAAGACTCCTCAGGGTGAGAACTCAGACCCCTCGCCATGCCAAAGTCACCAATTTTTAGCTCACAGTTTTCGTTCACCAGCAGGTTGGAGGGTTTGAGGTCACGGTGGATGACGTTGGCCGAGTGCACATACTTAAGGCCACGAAGCAGCTGGTACAGGAAATAGCGTGTATGCTCTGGGGTTAATGTCTGGGCAGAGTGTATGATCTGATGCAGGTCACTCTCCATGAGGTCCAAAACGACATACCTGCACACACAAGAAGTAGAAAGTTGAGATGAGAAAGGTACACAAACTGCCCACTTGAGTAATTTTATTTTATTCACATATAACAAAAATATTCAAGTAGTGACGTTTAGAGGTTGACTTTAGAAAAGCGTGCTGAAAATAATTACTGTTCTTATTATGCATGTCCTAAATAAGCATCTTTAGTTTATTAAAAGTTTGTCAAATTAATGAACACATACACTGTAAAATTAAAAGATTTACACTTAAATGGAAAATATAACTAGTCAAAGAGTTGAGTATGGACAAAATGTATCTGTAAAGTTTAATTTAACAGGTTAATATAAAGGACAACATAATGGAGGTAGCATTCATTTAATCAATGTGTGAATAAGATTCCAGTTTTTTACAGTTTTTCTTATAACTTACAGTTTTGCAATTGCAATTTCCCTGTGGGGTTCATAAAGTATTTTTCATTTCATTTCATTTTCCGGCCCAAGGTGTTGGATGTGTTATTTTCCATCTGAATTACAATAAAGATTTTTTTTTTAAAAAGTACATACACAGATTTGAAAGCAGAGTGAGGAAGGTTTGGCTGCAGGATGTCCTTGATGGCAATAATGTTATCATGTTTGAAGTGCTTGAGAATCTTCAGTTCTCTCAATGTGCGTTTGGCATTTGTGACCACTTCAAAAGCATTGGAGATCTTCTTTATTGCTACCTGCTGGCCTGCAAAAGGTAAATGTAAAGCAGAGTTAGAGGATCAGTCTCAATTGATAACTGATTTCCACATTCAGTCATGACTTGTACGAGGAGTACATTATCTGTCTCTTTAATAAATCCGACCTACCATTGTCCCTTCTTCTGGCAGAGGAAACAACACCATAGGCCCCAGTGCCGATGGTTTCTATGATGTCATACTCCTCTCCAACATCAAACTTCACATCTAGAGAGTGTGCTTTAAGCAAAGCTAGGTTTTTTGCTGCTGTGCTGATGTCTGTGCTGCTGCCTGTTGCCTCAACTCCACGCCGGTTCTGGTTATCTCTGCTTTTGTCAGTGGACATCCTCTCAGGAGAAGCCCCACCTTGGCCATTTTTACCATCTCCACCTTCTTTAGTTGACATTCTTCTGTAAAGATAAAATATCAAATTTAGAGGCATTCAGTGATATCTTCCACAGGCTCTTCATTGCATTGCATGAGATACTATATTGCTGTATGTCTTGTTTGCTATAACTACAGTTACATCACAAAGTACACTATCCACACACCATCAATAGTGGTCTCATAAACCTTACATAAACAACTTTATCTGTGATATGTTTCTACAGCTAATATTTGGTCCATTTGAAGGTTTTACATATGTGCTTGACCTGAGAATAACAGATTTAAGCTTTATAATATAAACAGATGTGCCGATGAGCATGAACTTCAATGCAAGTCTGTGAAATTTAAAGAAACATCCACACAACTCTCCTCTTTTTGTAAACAAGTAGAAGTTCAACTTCTGGACAGATGAGTTACATTGAAACACAGATGGAATTGGAAATTATGGATATACATTAATTTTAAAACAGATGGGCTCTGAAAATGTAGCATAAAAAACATTTTAAAAATACATCATGAAGACATACAATACGTATATTATGTCCTGAAATAACTGTTAATTCACTTGTGATTTTTTTCATCAACTGAAAGAAATGGCATTAAGGACCAATAGATTATATACAGTAACAAGGACAGCCTCATATGCTGCTGTGATAGAAGCAATATGGACTTAATTGGTATTAGAGTTGTCTGATGTATTTTAATCTGGGTGTATCACACAAGTAGTACAGACCACCTAAATGATTGAAAAATGAATTAGTTCAGTAATCATTCCCTGGAGCCCCAAGGAGCAATCACATGTTTATTGCCCTGAGGGTCAGTCAGTGGTTCTTTAGGTGCAATGGTCAAAAAATTTATAATTATCTCAAATGTAAAGGTAGGCATTTCTCTTTTGAATGCCGATACACTTGCAGTGTGACAATGAACCAAATAACTGAGACAAGGCGAGACCAATTGTCTGTTCAGCAACTTCACACCGACAGGCCTTAAGTGCATATAACCTGTAGCTTTAAATTAAACGTCTTCAGCATAATACTAAGAGGGCAAACTCACGAGTAGCTGACGGAAGGGGCATGTTAGTGTGTGTACTACACACTGTGTAGTACACAGTTATTTAGAGCTAGTTACATGATAAAGACGAAACCTTACCCACTTCTTGACGCAGGGGCGTAGGCTAGTTAACGTTACCTGAAGCTCTGGCTCCCAGCAAGCCATTAAACCATGTCTTTTTCAGCTAAATGACGAAACTGTACCGTATAAGTACGTGTTTTCAAAAAGCGTAACATACTTTCAACTTGTGAGGCAACCACAACATCCGTATAAATATATTTTAATCCCGAACTAGCACGATTATCTCTTGTTTTGTCTGCCGCTTCCTCAAAGAGTTCCGTGATTGGGTTTGAGTGCCACCTGACCGACCAATTAGATGAGGGGTTGGAGAGGTTGTCCAATAGGAACAAAGGACGTGTTGAGAGGCGGGACATTAAGGTAGACAGCAACGTCTCTGTGATTTTATTTATTTATTTATTTTTTGGGTGGTGACGTCGTTTTAGACAATTTAATTGCCTTAGCAAGGCCCAAATTAGAAAGAAAGGAACGAACAAATATATTCATGTGTTTTATGGTTTGAATGAGGGAATAATGGTGGACCTTAAAACCCTCTAGATTAATTGATACTGTATTCTGTTGGTGTGCATCCTTAAAACAAACAATGACAATAAAAGGAACTAAATACAGTTAACTTAAACTCAAGCCTTAGGAGTTCTCCCTTAATATAATGAACTATAACCGTATCAAACTGCATTTGAATGCCACAATATGTTCCGGTGCAGGGTCGCTGTAATCATATTTCAATCAGTAAATTGACACATGGCGTTGCTTTGACGTCCATGAACGGTGGGGGAGTTGTTCCTATTCTCCCAAAGGACAAAACGGACTGAAGTCCACAACAGTAGACTTCCCTTTGACTGGCGCAACATCTGGACCAAAGCGTCCAATGACAGCCAGGTACAAAACTCGCCCAAACCAATCAGAAAAGAGCATCTGGAAAAGTACCTTGGTCCATCTGACTCAACACGTCAACTTTGGTGAAAACCTGAACTGATTGCAGCGATTTCAGGATTTATTTCAGTGCCCCTATCCCGTTGCGAATGTAACTTTCCACATGGCTGCGGCTCAGGGTTTGCCGAGGTGGGAAAGAAAAGTACGCATTCTTTTGTGCTTTTTCGGTTTGGTTTTGTCCGTCTATGCTCTTCATGTCGAGCTCTCCAGAGAGAGAGATCCGGGTTACAGGGCGATGTGCGACCTGGGGGATTCTGTGAGCTGCTCTAAAGTTTTTACTTCCAGGTATGACTTCATTCCTCCGTTTGTTTAGTCAGTGTCGCTCACATGCAGAATCCACTAGCCATATGTGGCGCAAACCTTTTCTAGCAAACTGATAACTTGGTATATTTTATGGTTTTCCATCCCCTTCATTCATTGCCACGTGTTACAAATTCCTCTAGAAATTCACCAGAGCTGGTCTCTGTGAGAAAAACTCTGTAATCTGTTATTTTCTGGGAGATCGCCTCTTTTTTTTTGCCTAATTTCTGCATGGCTGATTATTTTATATAAAGGTGTAATGAAATGTTAGAGCATATTATCCTACCTGTTGCCCTGAATGTTGTTTCTTTCTTTTTGGCAGATGGGGACGTGGTTTTGGTTTGATCCAGTTCTTTGTGGCCAAAGATAGCCCTCTGAACCAGCCCAACAGTGTGCTTGGCATCATATTTTATACACTGCAGCTGGGCCTTGGTTAGTCTATGATTTGTCCTCTGAAAATTACAGTGTTTTTAGACTATATATCTTAAGTTTTTCATAGTTTGGCCTGCATGTCAGCTATTTAAGATTATACGGTAATGTTTTTATTTTCATTTGAGAATTAAATCCTCCATTTGTCTTGATTGTCTTGAAAAAAAAAAAGAAGAATACCCTGCTACAACAATAATTTACCTCTAAGAGGGATAAATAAAGTATATTTCATTTAATTTAATTTCATTGCAGGATTCTCCCTATCTAAAAAGGCAGCACTGGCTTTGGTCCTCTCTTCCTGGGTGTCCATGGCTGGTTCACTTTATCTTGCATCTATTCTGGCCTTTGTTCTGGGAGATTTCTGCATGGTTTGTGTGTCAACATACATTGTCAATTTCGCACTGCTCTACACCAACCTGAAGCGAAGGAGTGCAATCGAAGAAATGAAGGAGAAGGCTGGGTAGAAAATGCAACCTGTGAAATTCAACTTGATCTTTTTAGGGAAATCTGGGGCTACACTGGAAATGGAAAGCTAAGTCTTTTACTACAGTTTTATTTAGCTATTTCAAATTGGAAAAACGTGAAGATCTCTTGGGAAAAACAGTGTTTTTTTTTTTTAGATATATGTTTTTGTTATACAAATTTTTTAACACTACCTCTTGATTTGATTATGCTTTATCAGAAATCCTTTAAGCAGGGACAGTATATTATTAGAAATGCAATTACTCAGACCTACCAGCAGATGGAGCTAAATGCTTGGTTTTAAATTCAGTCCAGTTCAATTCAAACCAGCTTTCATGCATGGATTTCAAAGTTTCAGCACTTGCAATGCTGAATTATCATATTAAAGAATGATTCAGCTATGCATTTAATTGATTACACAGTACATCCACAGATTACGAAACAAAACAGCACAAAAGATTTATGTCCTGTCTTTTAAAAGATGGAAAACATATTCTCTGTTTATGTTTGTGAAGCTTCTTATTTGTCATAAAGTTATCAACATTAAATTCATGCTGACTCTGTTTGCAGGTTAAGTTTGGTTTTTCAATTTCAACATTTATAAATGACAGAAAATTAATACACTTATAAAACCCGTGGTCATTTATATAACTCAGAATAGTGACACCTTTTATACGTCCTCCAATATAGAGTGAAATAAATCCAAAATCACACTGTAGCTTAATTATTTTTCTTAAAAAACTGCTCATCAGCCTTTTGTTCAGCGTGACACATGCTACTCTACATGAAAGAGACATTCACCATTTATCTTGTTTAGTTTGGAGTAAAGCTATTACGTCAGCTTCATATGCACTACGATGTGACCACAGATCAGCACACATGCGAAGTACACATAGAGAAATGTAAAAACTTATAAGCAACAACACTTAGTTAAATATAAAGTGTGGAAACTCTTCAGCTTAACACCCATTACCTACAAGCTATCACATTTGCAGTAGTTGTGACTGAGATGATTCACACTGACATTTCCTCCATATAAAGCATTTCCGCTGCATGTACCTGTCAGTGGTTTTGGTGAGTGGGGACCACAGGTCCCAGTGAGGTATAAAATGATGGCCCTGAAGGTCCTGATCATTGGGCTGCTTTTGATACTGTGTAGGGCAGGGGTAGGCAAGTTTAGTCCCAAAGAGTAGCTGTTCTGCAAGTTTTAGATGTTTCCCTGCTTCAGCATGACCCGATTCAAATGAACAAGTCTCTGAGCTGAACTTGTTGGCTCCATTTGATTTTAATCCGGTGTGTTAGAGCAGGAAAACATCTGAAACCTGCAGGAGTATGGCTCTATGAGACTGAACTTGTCTACCCCTGGTATAGGGGATATAAATTGAAGTCCTGCTGAATTTGCATCAGATGATCAAGATACTAACACTTTCTGACTTTATCAAAGCCTCTGGTCATCATTATTTGAATGTTCATTATTAAAAAGCATTTGAACTGAAATGAAAAGAGAATTTGCTGATAACTGGGCTTCACAGAGCACATGTTAAGTCAGAAGCCACCAGGACAGCAGGCCATACACACGATCTAACCCTGTTCTAAATCTAACTATCAACCAGTTTGTTACATTGAAATGTATTAATTAACTTTATGGGGACTTGCCGTTTGTTCGCAAAAGGGAAGTGGGTACTGACACGTGGTAACACTTTCTGTGTACTTCGTGTCTGACTCTTAATAAACACTTTCATAAGATAAACAATATCGTGTTAATGTGATAGTATATATTTATACGGTGAAATTTGTGTGAGAAAGTTGCAGGTGTGTTGCTTTTAAAGAGCATTCTGAATATTGTATTCTATTTTATTTCCCTATCCCTCCAACATCCCCTTGTCCACCACCCATAATTAACTTCCCCACGAAGCTGTGGTTTTCCTTTTAATGCTCTGGATATTTCACAAACTGGAACTTTACAAGTGAGTGTGTGTAGCTCTTTCAATCGAGGCTGCATTTTTGGCTTCCTGGTTTAATTAGTTATTTTCTTTCGGGTTCACTTGTGAGCACTTCGTTCACCTGAAAAGAAGTTGCATGGCTCACAAACAGCTGACATGACT
>JBBBVU010000023.1:13452118-13479461 GCA_037177055.1 Atherinosoma microstoma | reverse complement strand
CCTAATCCTTTTTCGGTTACAGAAAAAATAATAATAATTGTAAGGTTGTTTTTATGTGTTTAAGATTGTTACCAAAATAAACAAACAAACAAACAAGATTTCTGGTGTGCATCATATATGGGCCAGTCTGAGCCAAAAAACAAGGGACAATTTTTTTGTCCCAGTTCGTCCCTGAACTCTACTAAATTAAACTTTAAAGTAGATTATTTGAAATTTGTTAAAGAACAAAAGTTATCTTATTCCTGTGCTAGAAAAGATAACATTGAAAGAATGCTGCTCTTGATAGTTTTTTGGCATCCCAGCAATTAGCAGACGAGACGCAGGGTAAACTGGACACAGGGCCAACACAGAGAGACAAACCACCATTCTTGCTCACACTAGCTCCCAGGCAGAATTTAGGGTGACCAATTATCCTAACACGCATGTCTTCAAACAGTGGGAGGAAGCCGGGGTAGAACCCACGCATAAATGTGGAGGCCCCTTTTCTAACCCCTTCCCAGCCGAGGCTCAAACCAGTGACCTTCTTGCTATGAGCCCACAGTGCTAACCACCACCATGCATGAAAAAACACCAATAAAAACTATTTAGTGAAACTATTTACATTCCACATCTAATCGGGTTTATTTTCCCTGAAAAAGAAATTTGGCAAGTCAACATTTAATGTGGCTGATAACTTTAGGTATCCACCAGCCACATTGACTTATGATCAAAGAAGTTCATTTAGAGCCCTGGTAACAGCCATGTTTTATTTGGAGACAAAAAACTCATTAGTTGAGCCATAAACTTATATTGATGCATTCAAGACTCTTGTTTTTAGGGGGGAAAAAGAGACATTTGATTTTGTTTTTCTATCAAGCTTTCACATCCAACTGCTGTGTTTCTTTCTTTGTCCACTTAAGTCATATATTGGGTAAAATAAGAGGAGCTTTTGGCTCCAGTTTTTAAGCATGCAAACTCGCCAAGCACACATGCAACGTTTGACTTTTTTATCCCTACCTGGTGAAGTTCAAGTCCACTTTCAGATTATCAACACATTTCTCGTCAGCGCCACAATTGATCTGAAACCTTAACTGTGGAAAACAAGATGTTGCACTCATTAGATTAGATGGCCAAAAAATAAAATAAAAAAAACTGTTTAAGATTGATAAAGAATCCTGGACATGTCAGAGTTCTGTGAAGCTCTACAACTGGTTTAATGTTAAATGGTCAGTTATGCTGAAGGTTGATTTCAGAAAAACTATGAAGCGTGTTAAAAGGTTACTCACTGGATGACGGGATGGTGTTTGAGCCTGCTTGGAGAGACTTGGTTTAAGATTTGTGTCAGAAGGTAAACCATCGAAGGTGAATCTGAGCTCATTTATAAGTTCATTGTGGATATCATCTAGACGAGCCTGCAATGTGAGAAGAGAAAAGAGGGATGAGGAGAGGAAATGGACCAAATTGCAGAACAACAACAGAGGAGAGGAAGCCGAGTAGCATTTGGGATTTTAATAATGAAACACAAGAAACTATTGATAATTCAAAAACTGAAACATGGAGTGGTACGAAAATTATCCAAAAAGAGTCAACTGAAGGACTGCAATAGAACAAGAACTGAAAAACCAACAGATCATGACATTAATACCTTAATAAAGAATTTCACACTGCTGCAGTTTTGAGCACTTAAGTCAACAAGAAGTGATCCAGTTTCCTCTCGTTGTTTCTCAGTGATGTAAGCTCGGTTGTTTGGGGTCTTCCTGGTAGCATCCAGTGTCAAAGTGTAATTAATCTGTGCTCGAGCTGAAACAGATGAGTTTTCATAAAGAAATACACACACATTCAAGTATTTCAGTGAATAAAAAATTAGGAACGAAAGAAAAACCTGCGGAAACTTGAGACTGTGTGCTCATAGTAAAGCAGATTTCAGCGTCGCTCTCCAGTGGATTAGAGGAGTCCACATTTTGAGGTGGGATTTCATTTGGGTTGAAGGACACAGTTGCTTCCACCATCACTATGGGCCTCGATCTAGAAAAGACACAACAACAAGACACGTGTCAACATCCTTTAGCTTTGTAATCAATAATCAGAATGAAAACTGACAACTGATCTACAGTTGAGATCAAGCTAATTCTCAGTTCATGTTTGATAACAGAGTGAGGTGTTTCACTGGAAATTGCCTGGGTGTGACCAACTACGGAAACTCCAATGAAACAATGAAAAATTTTAAAATTTCCATAAATCATGCTAGGTCATACAATCACTTACCTCAGTAAGACAACTGTGCTCTTTGAACCCACCGCTAAGTCAGGCAGACCGTCGCCACTCTGATCAAAACTCAACTGACTGATCGACATGCCGAAGAACTTCAGTCCTGACTGAACTTCAGAGGCAGCGATTCTCTGTGCAATGGAAGATATTTCAATTTAAAAAGCAGAAAATGGAAGAAATTGTATCAGCTTTACTTTTTCCTTTAAAAAAACAAACATTTCTTGCATCAGGTCACCTGTGAGTAAGTAGGTTTGATTCTTTGAAGTCCTTCAGCATGAAATATGTAGATGCTGCCTTGACCATCGTTCTCCAAAGGGGCTCCAACGGCCAAATCACTAAATCCATCTTTGTTAAGATCAGGCAGAACAGCAAGAGAAGACCCAAACCTTCCTCTGTCAGATGCAGTCCCTTTAAGTACTAATTCAGACTCAAACTGGCACTCCACATTCTGGTGAAAATGTAGGATGAGAGTGTTTCATGCTTAATGAAAAGGATAAAATATCATTGCTATATTAATAATCAATATATGATTAAAAAATTGACTATATGGCACTAGATGTAGCAGCCAGTTACCAGATATGTTAACATGCAAACGTAAACTCGTCCCTCTCTATCAGAGTCCTTGTACATCGGAGCAGATATGATGATTAGATCAGTGTAGCTGTCAAGATTCACGTCCATGGTACAAACCTCTGCCCCAAAATATTCACCAATCTGGATCTGTGAAAGAAACAAATTGTTTTTCTTAATGAAATAAATATTTTTGCATGTTTCAGGTCTTTCAGCACCATCTTACTGGTAAATAGTCACCTCGTGTTGAGGTGGCTCAAGTTTTTGCTCATCATTGTCTATAGATACCACCATGACAACTCCTCTGTGTTTATATCTTGGAGCACCAATGACAGTCAGTTGGCCGTCTGCAGTTTTAGCCACGGCCATGGAGTAACCTAAAATTTAATGGTTATGTAGTTAAAGGCATTAGTGAATATCCCAATTCAGCCAGTGCAGACCAAATATTTTCACTTTGCAGAATGTTTTATATATTCAAACATTTTCATTATCTCTATACAGGGAACAAAATGTTCATTTTTAAACTTGATGTTACCTATATGTTTGTCTTTCCTAACCCAATGCTACTCCTGTAAGCCCTCTGGATCAAAATATTACTTCAAGAAGGAAGCTGTAGAGTTGTGTACACAATCCTTTTATTGTTTGTTTTCTTTTCTTTTTATATTCTTACCAAGGTAACTGTCAGGCTCAATCTGGTTCATAGGCTCATATGACACTGTTAGTTTGTGTCCTGTGTATCGCTTATAACCTCCCCTCCACTGATTGGCACCAACAATAGCCATCTGGATTCCCTGCAGGTTTCATAGAAATGTGTTTAGTAAAATAAAAGTCTAAATGCATTGAAACGTTTTCTGTTTTTGATTTAATAGACCACAACATTTAGTTAATATCAAGAATTTTACTCCAGGCACGTAAGCTGCTCGGAATCCCTCTTGAGACAATTCCATTTTCAGTGACTTTCCACTTGTTTTAGATCCTGTAACGTCAAAATAAACAAGAGCTCAAGTTAACTAATGTTGAACAATGCCGTACTCCACATGTAATTTCAATAAATTGTTTCATAAAGGCTTTTAACAATGAGTTTATAAAGGCTAATAAAACAACTATTATTGAATTGTCCTGTCTAGGCTAAAATACTATGTAGAATGAAGAAGTCATGAATCAGAATAAGAAATGGCTACTTAATATGGAGGGCCGAAGCTGCCAAAATGAATACAGAAATATCAAAATTACTCAATAAACTAATATGCCAATAAATTATTTAAAAAAGATGTTTCCATTAAATACTTTATTGTTATAACTTTTTTAGTTGTCAAGTTTTTAATTTTATCTTGATAACCCTATTAATTTACTTTGCTATTTAATTTTCAGTTGTTTGTATTTATCCATCTAGTACTTTTTCCTTTCTTTACTCCTTTATTTTTATCCCTGTATTTATCTATATATTCATCTTTTGTCCTTTTGCATTTTATTTCTTTGTATGTCCCCAAAATGATTTATTTCCGTATTTAATTTTAATCCAAAATTTTAATTATCTATTTATTGACACTTATTTTTATTCCTGATGGTGTCATAGTACTTTCTTGTTATTTCCAAACTTGTATGTCCTTCCTATATTAATTTCTTCAAGCAAATTTATTCCTGTGCCTCCTTTTCACATTTTTTTGTGTATTTCTGCCTTTATCGGTCAGCCCTGTCATGCCTGCTGGTACTAGACTGAGAGATGTATTAATTAGTCAAATAGCTGCCATGTATGTTTTTTATATGACTGAGGAAAAAGTATTTTGACAAAATTAAGCAATAAGTTCGGAAATGTTACAATGCCCAATATTAGCATGTTTTTTCCCAGCAGCAGTGGTGAAGAAGAGAAGAAACAAAGGCTCTGGGAAAGTTGCATAAAGGTTTCAACTTTAGCCTTCAGAGAATGTTTCTGGACAACACTGTTGTAAACTGGCCAAGGAAAGTCAACCAAGCTGAAAGATGCTACCGGGAAAGTGCCACAGCATTTGGTCAGTCATCCTGGTCATGACCAGAGGTAGGTAGAGTAGCCAAGCATTGTTATCAAGTAAAAGTAGCATTACTTAAAATATCTACTCAATTAAAAAAAATCACTTAAGAGTAAAAAATAATTCAGAGAAAAGACTATTCAAGGGTTAAAACAGTTGAAAATTACAATAGAATTACATTTATGTCACAT
The DNA here is from genome assembly GCA_037177055.1 of Atherinosoma microstoma. NCBI lineage: Eukaryota > Metazoa > Chordata > Actinopteri > Atheriniformes > Atherinidae > Atherinosoma > Atherinosoma microstoma. The sequence goes on along the minus strand of JBBBVU010000023.1, from coordinate 13,474,447 downwards.
TTCATAACTTATGGTTTTTGTATAATTTATTGTTGAATCAATTAGATTATTGAGACATTCTTATATTTCTGCATCTATTTATAATTTTGGCAGCGAATACTTTTCATATTAAACTAAACTAGACAAAATGTAAAAAAAAAAGGATTGTATATTTTGGCATGAAAATAAACTATATTCATTTTTAACTGAAAATAGAACAACTAATTTGAGTCTGTTTCAGGAAGATAACATCCGTACCTTCAATAGAAAATAGTTTGTCTTGCAAATTTTGCCGAATCTTCTCAAGTGCATCATAGGTCTTCACTTCATACACATGGTTCTTTATGGGTTTAGATGCAATCATCTTCAGTTCATCTAATGCTTTAGGATTTTCAGATGCCTCCCCAACCTATTAATGTAAAGGAAATGTGTGGGACGTATTTCAGGGATTAAATTTAAAGCAGTTTGGTTGAAACAAAATGTAAATGTAATAAAGATTATGCTTCAAATAATTCAGGGTTAAAGAAACAGGACAAGTAGAACAACCACGAAACTAAGGCAAAATTAACTATGTTTTGGAACTCTGAATATTTCAGAAATGTTCTCATAATATTTGGTGGTTTGAAAACAAGTACACATCAAATATGTGGATCAATTCTGCAATTTCTGCTTTTGTTCCAATTTTCATACACCTCACTCAATCCACAACAGAGATGCCTAGTTTGACTCACCAGTCACCAATCAATCACCATCTGCAGCAGAACTTTTCTTAAAGTAGGGCTAGTTTGATTGCACAGTTGCCCTCCTTTTGTCCATAATTAGTTAATGATTTGATAATTCTTATTTTGTGAATAACACTGATCATCTCCATTGGGCATTCAGTAAGGTACAAAGGGGCAAAAAAGCTTTGTATGTCAAGAATTAAAGTCTATTTTCACACTTGGATAATTGAACCATACTTAAAGATTAGATGACTAGAAAATAAAAAAAGATTAGATGGGTCAGCAAAGCCGAACATTAAGAAAATGTATGAAAATGAACACCGAAACCTTTCAGTTCTATCAGTAAATCCATAAGATACATTTTGTATGGTCCCAACTTACCCCAATAGCAAACCGAACTATGTCTTTAGATTCAGCTTTTTTTATTGCTTCTTCTAATTGTCCGGGGTCATTAGACTCTCCATCAGTAATGATTATCAAAATTTTCTTCGCCTTTGACCTGGAACCTCTGGATGTTAAAAAGACCTTGTCCCTGGTAAAAAAAAAAAAAAAAAAAAAAAGATTCTTAACTTTCAATAATAGTTGTTTTACAGTGGTACATTTACAATGTTAAGATTGTTTGTCGACTGTCTGAAAATAAACTTTAGTGGTTTGTTTTCATTTCAACTATGGACATTTGGCGGATTTCCTCAGTGACACTTCCCTTAACAACAGCTAATTTGGGATCCATCTTGCATCCTACCCTTACTCTGAGCTTTCCAGCGAGTAAAAGTCAGTCTGATGTTGACTCTTGTATTATCTCTTGCTATGTCTCTTTCTCTCTTTCTTTTTTTCTCTTCCTCCATTAATGCCCTCTTGCATTTCTTTGCCCCATCAGCCATGATGTGTGTTCAAAACAACAAGTTTTTCTCGACATATATTACATGAGCTTTTACCGTACATTGTTGACCAGGGTCGTAAAGACACTTACACAATCTCTGTAATGGCTGCAGCAGTGAACGTAAATCCTTTGGACTGTACTATATCCTGAATTTGATCTTTCCAATTTGTAGCATTAAATTGATCAAATTGGAAATGGATTCTGGTGTGTGTGCCGAACTGGATGATGGCAAACTGAAAAGGAAAACACATAAAATGGATATGAGCTTTGAATGTGCAAAAAAGCAAAATATCTTTCAGATCTATCAAGAAAAAAAATATTCCCAAAAGGAATAGAGGTATTTAGAAAATACTTAAAGGTTGGATATGGAATACGGCCACAATAGCGACATCTAGTGTTTCTAGGTTGCAGCTGCAACGGCAGAAAAATAATTCCAGGGGTTGGGTTGCCGAGTTCGCTGCCGATACGCCAAGTGGCCAGCCAGCCGGCATCATGTCCAGTGACGAATCGTACCAGGTAAGGACTAATTTCGACTCACAAGTTTATTTTACAGCAGTTTTTAACGTTAGCCTTGCTATCAATTATCTATTAGATGCAAGTAATTTCTGACAGTCTTACTGTGGCCACTCACCGCAGTGGTGAAAGTGAGCCATCAATACTGGACAGGACAGGAGGATTAAGCTGCCTCCGTTTCCTCCGTCCACAGGGTGTGGAGGTTCATGGTCCATGATCGGTTTTCTCATAACTAGGACCAATGTCATAAAATGAAAACAAGTATTGCAGAGGAGTTTAACTTCCAGCTAACGGGTCGCCAAGTTAGCAAGAGTTAGCTTACCGATCCAGTAGAAAAGTTGCCATTTCCGCGCATGTTTTGATGCCGTGGAAATTTTTGACGTGGGTCATCCAGTGTAGGCTTCACCTAAATTTACTCTAGCTTTTGCTATTTTCCGGTCATTCCTCTTCTGAGGCGAATATACCAATATCACCGGGGCTCAGACGCATCTGCTTGTCTTGCCGACTTCGCCATTTCTCCCAGTGCCTGGCAAACGGTGCCGGACATAGAGACCGTATTTGGCAACCCGCAATGGCGGCCCCTATTGGCAGGTAGATGTAAACATAACACCATTGTCGAACCCATCAAAAATTATATTTTCAGGCTAGATATAATTATATGTGCATTTATTTCTGTTAATGAATCCGTCTCATATTTTGTTTTGTGTCTCCTTGTTATTTTTTTTTTTCTCATGGTTTTTGTTTGCATATACTGTATATGTACATGTTATTATTGTCAAATACTTCATCTCTTATGTATTTTGTACTGTATCCCACATATCTTTGTATTGTTCTTACAAGGGTTTATAAACTAAAATATATATTAAAAAAAGGCTAAATATAATTACGTAAGGAAATGCTGTATTTTCATTCTGCAGCCCTCTAAATGCCTCGTGCAGGTTTTTTTTTTTAAAATATAGCTTTTAATGAAAATATTCCATATTCAACCTTTAACTTTTATTTAGATCACCACATTTGCTTATTTAACTTTTTAAATAAATAAATAAATAAAATTAAGTCCTATTTATGTGAGTACTTTCTGTTGTTGAACAGGAAAACAGTAATGTCTTACTTGTGTATCTTTGCCCAGGAATGACTCAATCATGTTTGAAACAAAAGATTTCATTGTTGAAAAATCATCTTGATTTAGACTGCCTGAGCCATCTAACAGAAATGCAATGTCAGGTTGGGTTTGGCACTCTGTAAAAAAGAAGAGAAAGATCCTCATATGAGCAGACGTATGTAATTTCCTTTTTGTTTGTCCATTATTCATTTTATTTATTTTGTATTACAAGACAATTCAAAGTGCTTTACATAAAACATTAAATGCACAGATGGTGTAAAGAAAGCATTAAAAAGTAGTACAAATAGCAAAAATCACAATAAAATCATAAATGAAATTCTAATGATCAAAAGCAAGATAAGTTAAAAGTTACTGTGCAGATTTTATGCATAGGTGTATGAGAAGAGAAATATTTTTAACTTGGATTTAGAAGTGTCTACATTTGGTGAAAGTTTAATCTCTACTGGCAGTTTGTTCCACTTCTTCGCATCATAACAGCTAAAAGCTGCTTTTCCATGTTTAGTCTGGATTCTGGTCTGGACTAGCTGACCTGAGTCTTTGGATCTAAAAGCTCTTATAGGTTTATATTCTCTGAACATATCACAGATGTATTCTGGGCCTAAATCATTCTGAGATTTATAAAGGATCAGAAGGGTTTTAAAATCTATTCTGTGACTGACTGGAAGCCAGTATAAAGACAAAACTGGTGTGATGTGTTCTCTTGGTTCTGGTTAAAACTCTAGCAGCAGCGTTCTGTCAAAGCTGTGATGTGAGAAGCTGAAAGACATTCTTTAAGAATGGTGGGTTCATATTTTTGGCCAGAGAAGGGGGAAAAATATTAATGGATCTTGCACTTTTTCAGGCACACAAAGCGCTTAGCATTGAATCCATTAATCCAAGCAACATGTATCGCCACAGCTACCCTTAAATATTTTGACAGAAATATGGCTGCTAGATATAATCATATTTACCTCCAACAGAAGACGAAGCAGGTTGTTTAAATCGATTATTTTCTATCTCAATGCAAACACCACTGTACATAGTGATGCTTAAGCACTCTTTTGGAACAGTTGGACCACAAGCCTGTAAAAAAAAATGACAATCATTTTCTGGCCTTCTAACAATAGATTTTCAAGGTACAAAAATAAAAAGGTTTCAGAGATTTTTTTAATTCAAATCTCTGCAGTTCAACAACTCACCGCAATTTTGCCTGTGTTAGGATCATCTATCATCGTCAAACCAAGAGACATGTTGGCAAATTCTGGAGCTGTGAAAATATTCAACAATATTTAAAGCACTAAGCCAAGACACTGAATGATAGAATGCCTAGAATAAAACCAGAAAAGAAACACACATTAATAAATAGATGATTTCAAGCAACAACAATAAACTACAACTATTAAACCCCTTTGCAGTAATTAGCAGCTTAGACTGCACCTGTTTTCACATCTGTTTGCTTGTGGTAAACTTTCAACAGAGCAGAATGACAAACCCAATACAGTTTCACACAATTCAATTTAAACTCTATCCATCAGGTTCTGTCCCAAGATCTGTTGAGAAACTTATTGGTGGAAAAACACCTTTTAGAATTTTAGGTTGATCTGGAAATTAAATGTTTACTACCTGAATGTTGTAGACTTTGGCATCCTTCAGTGGTGCAATTGAATATTTTACCTCTTCCATTTCCTGAATATTGTTCAAAGGGGGCACTGACGAGCAAACTAGGACAATAAAACCAAACATTTGACAGTGGCAGGTTAGTGAGCAGTGAGGGTTAAGAAACATCATTATCTTCTCACTAAGTCGGGGGGGGGTAATCACAAATAGCAGATATAGAGGCTGCTAACCTTCAACAGATTCTATAATGACCCAGTGACTGTGTATATGACTGAATGAGTTGCAAGTTAAGGAGAAATCCCAAGTAGCAGACATGGCAGCTGTTAACCTTCAACAATGTTAGCTCGGACTCACCCTGATGGTCTTTGCACCACCTGGTAGCCAAAACCTGCGGCAGGATTCTTCAGGGACTTCCAAGCCAGAGGCTCAATGTTGGAACAAAGTGCAGCTTTTAACACTGAAGAAGAGAAATCCTCACAGTTTATATTCTCTAAAGTCATGATGTGATTTTTGATGTGTTATTGTTCAAATCTCAATATTCATACTGTTATAAATTTGTAAAGTTAACTGTACATGTTGGTTTGGGTGTTTCAGATGGAAAGACTGTTTCGTGTCTTTTTTGAAATACAACTAGAGTACACTGTGTTCAGAACATTCCTTATTCAGAGCACAGCAGCTCAAAGCAACAATAAAGAAAAAGACATAGTCCAGGTTCAATACTGATGTAAACTATCTGAACTTCTTGTTGAACCTTAATTAACTCTGCCAAAGCAGAGGTTATGTTCACTCTTTATGACTGTTATGTTTTCTGTCTGCCCTTCTGTTAGCAACATAACTCAAAAATTTCTGTTTGGATCTGGAGGAAATTTTCAAGAAATTTAGACAAAGAATAAAGAACAAGTGATTAGATTTTGGGGGGTGATCCAGATCACTGCCTGGATCCAGAAAATTGTTTTAAAGATTCTTTACAATGGGGAGAAAGGGATAATTTTGCCGTTAAAGCTTCTAACTCAACAATAATCCCCACAATCATCAGCAAAATAAGATTACAATGACTTGGTGGAGGTCTCCTGTCTTTGAGTGCTTGCAGTTTTTAAATAATTTTTTCTTGTGTAGGCAAGGTCTTGCCTACACACATATTGTGTGATTTTTGTTGCACAATTAAAGCGAAATTATTTAAAGGCAGTCACTATGACATGAAAATGTTATCTCATCATCAGAAACGACAAAGCAGAAGATCCGAAGAGCCTTGAACATGAAATTTATCACATTTGTAAGGCTGAAGGTAAAAACATTTTATATGTAAAATATTGTTTGTGCAAGTGTTAATGTGTGCATGTGTAAAGTTATTTTATACATTTGACCTTGGTTATATGTGTGTGTGGTTTTAAACACACATTTTCAAGTCCACAAAGTTACACACGAAACTGAATACGTTGTTCACAAATGATGTACATTTGTAACAATATCGAGTCTATTTTCTCTCCATAGACAGCTGCTAATTGTTTGTTGTTTGTTTTTTGTTGTTCTTTCTTTCTTTTTATTACACAATTCATGACAAAATCAGGAGGCATAAATTGATCTTACCTGACAAGAAAAGTGTAGCTGTGACAATCCAATCCATTTTGTTACTGACATGGAAATTGTGATGTGAAAAAAACTGTGAAATCTGTGGTTGGCAAATGCTCTGAGCTGCTGAAAGCGTCAAGAGAAAAAGTTGAAAGTAGACTACCAAACTCACAATGCTCAGACATGAGGCAGTCATACAGAGGAAATCTGCCGTAGGAGGAGTTATTGTTTGTCAACCACTTCTTCAAAAGAAATTAAAGTACATACAAGTGATAAGTTTGGAATTTTTTTCCTCATCTTTCAAGGGCTGGATGTTATCCAATATGCAGCCCTCATTTAGATGTTATGGAAATGTTAGGGAAACAATTAGTGATAAACAACCAGTTTTTTACTGATTACTGATTTCCTTGGTCTCTTAATAAACCTACATTTCATGTTCATCAGTAAATACTGGTAAACTATAAGTTAGTTACTCATTCATTCCTCTTTTGTTTTCCTGGTAACTAAAGATTAGTGCCCTAATAAGCCTGGATTGTGTTTTTCAATGGGTATTAGTCAACTGTAAATTTGTTTCTTATTCCTTCCACCTTCGTTCCTTGGTAATAAAGCAAAATTTTGTGTACCTTTTTGTAAAGTGTTAACCTAAATAGTAGATAATGCTGCAGCAGGCTTCCTGTAATATGCTAACAAAGTACAGCAAATGTAACAGCCTTTGTTTACAGGTAGCTCAGCAGAGAGAACAGAAAGAAAGTGTCACTTTACTGTACAGAAATATCCCACTCACCAAACATGAATCAATCTATCGAACATCCTTACAAAAATAAGACTATAAACAAAGAGATAAAAGATAGACCAGCTTGTTTTGTCATTTTTCTTTTGGCTCATTCAGCCAGGAGCCTCTGCTCAGGAAGTGAACCTCTCTTGCCGCTGCTCAGAAGTACAAAAGGCACATTTTTTAATTGTCAGCACAGTTACAGTCTCACAACAATCAATGCTCAGGCCATAGCTTTGCTACGCAGTTTCACATCATTTTGAATGTGCTTTTGTGGTGTGTTGCAGAAGATCTGAGAGAGAAAATGAAACGGATATAAATTGCCCAACTAGGCCATGTGCATTTGCAACCTTTGCCAAGCAGCGACGATCAAGAAAGGTCAAGAAAAGGTCAGGAATCAGCGCACTGTGTTGCTGTGTCTGGCTTAGATTTCTAAGGGCAGGTTTGCAATGTTGTCACATGCTCCCTGACCAAGTGTGTGTGGTATTAGTGCATACTGCCTATAACATACTATATAAGTTCTCTTTCTCCACAGCCTTTAAAATGAGCTCTGTGTGATGAGATGCTCCTCTTGGTTGATGCAGCAAATTTTAAAGTAGTTGTTGCTGAGTAGTTTATAGACACTGCACTTTGCATCATGTATGTACTCAAACATGTATGTAAGGGTGCAGGGATGTGCTCAAAAGGTCATTCATTCATTTTGGAGGGTGGATGGAGCACTTATATCAAACTAAAGTTAGTTCACCTTTTTAATTATTTATTTTGGATCATATATTAAGTTCAATCAGCCATCAGTTTTTAATACATATGCACAAGTTCTACCTGTCGTACCTTCTTTACATCCTAACCTGACTGTGCCATGGTTTCACATTTTCTGCCATTCACTGAAACACTCTTTGCCCTTTCACTGGCTCCTCACTAACATGTTACTCCAGCCCAAGCCTTGCTGAATGTCACAAGTCATCTCTGGTTGCGTCCTGTTCTTTTTATAGCTGGGCAGCTGAAATGTGAGGGGTCACAATGGGAGGATAAATACAAGGGCCAGCAGGCTGGAGGGGTGTCGCAGACGAAGGCCGGATCTTCTCACTCCTTTTCTCTCAGCTCTCCTCCCAACCTCAAAGGTAAAAGAAGATAAAACATTATTCACCACTATGACATAAATGCAGCATTTTACTTTTTTGACTACTTGCTAAATATTTTGAATATTTAAAGTTATGAGGGGCATGTCCCCAATTTTCGCTGAGGTTTTATCAAGGAGTATTTTGCAAAAACTTGCATGTGGCTGACAAGCTACTTTAGTTTAGTTTGTTTTTAGAATCCTCCCCATTGGTTGCAACAAAAGGCTGCAGCTACTCTTACTGCAGTATTTCTAAGTGTTCTTCACTCCAAAAAGAGTTGTATGTTTTTTTAAAGTATTCTTTCATGTTCAGTTTTTTGGTTTGGTGATGGCAGAGTAGTTTGGTGAATGCAGGTCTGCAGTTAAAGCAATCTATTTAAATTTGCTCATTTTGCTTGCATATATGAGATTAGCTGTTGACATGAATGCTACACGTAACCCACAGACTCATAGATATGGGTTAATCAATTGCTTCACATGCATAAAAATTCTCCCTCAGCTTACACACCAAAATGAGATTTCAGCGCCACGTCACACTGCATTACAGGCAGTTACTAACCCTCCAAGATTTCCATGTGCAGAGCACTTGGTGATGACTTGGTTTAGTTTAACTTATTTAAAAAGTTTAAATTTGAACTTGTTAATCCTTTTTTTTACTCAAGTCTTAAGGAGAAGCCTTTTACAAAACAGTTGCACACTGTAAATTTAGTCCAACCTATTGATAGTGCAGGCACAGGCTGGTAGAGTGGGAGTGGGGAAGGATGAGGGCAGTGAGGGGGGTGGAAAGGTCAGGGATAAGGGGATAGAAAATGGAATAGGTCAAACACATGCTTGTCATGATTTCTCAAGTGTGATCAGATACATGGAGGGCGGGGTAGAGGAGAGTAAGAAACCCACTCGACATTAGATCTACCTACTCTCAAAATATTATGCTGGGGTAAATTTGTAAATGTCAGTGCATAAACTGCTGCTGCAGTTATAGCTGGAACATCTACAGTCCCACGGCAGGAGCTTCAGCTTGTTTGATTTTTCAGCATGTGACAGACAGATGGGAAACCATGTAGCTATACTCACTTAACCACCACTTCCTTTACAGCTTATGTGATGTCTTGTTTCATGTAACAGTTTCTCATACATGCACAAGCCAAACCACATTCTCAACTGCTGAACACTATACCTTGCAATTTTCTTCAAATGTTCCCTTTGCAACACTGAGAAAGTTAAGACATGTGTCTGCCCTTTTCTTGCTCCTCCTCTTATTCAGAGTCAGGATGCCTCACGCCTACCCTTTCCTCACTCCTGAGCAGAAGAAGGAGCTCAACGATATTGCTCTGAAGATTGTCGCTCCCGGCAAGGGAATCCTTGCTGCAGATGAGTCCACTGGTAAGTTAGTTATTCAGAATGGTCTGTGAACAAACACATCAAACTGTCTGTACCGTCGTCGTAATGCACACAAATTCATGTGCTATGTACCTTTTATCAATGAGAGGGGTATATAAAATCACAAAACCAGAAGTCTGTACAAAATGGAGGTACTACTCCCCAAAGAAGAGACTGCTCTTCATTTGAAGTCCAGCTTACCTATCTAAATCACCATAAAACGTGTTTACATAATGCCAGCCCAGTCACTTGTAGCCCAAACAAAAAAAATAGGCCCTTTATACCTTTACACCCTTTACATCTTGTTCAAGATGGGACAGATTCACCATCATCAGCATCCTGTCTGTAAGTACAGAAGTAGAACGGGAGGTTGGAGATTATTCAAATTCAAATTGTTGATTTATAAAGCACTTTTCATACATATAAGCAACACAAAGTGCTTAAAACACACAAAAAATAACAATTCTAAAAACATCCACCTAATCATACTCTCACTCACATACACTCATGCACACACACAACATGTATTCAAACCCCCCACCCTTTTGTCTCTTCAACTGAGCAAAATTTAAAAGACATCTGACTTGACACTGCAGTGAGGAAACAAAATTTTGGGGATCCATTCACACCAGGAGACCCAAGGCCACCGAGGCCACCACCAAAGGATTTATCACTGATACACCTCTAAGCTGGCAATGGAGGAAGTCAGAGTGCAGTTGGCATGTGGCAACACCTGCTTAATAAAGCATACTGGTTTAGTTTGTGTGCATTACCAGAGGTGAACAACCAATGAGGATATTCTTTTTGAGCCAGTATGGCACGACAGGTGTGTGCCCCTGGCTAATGAACAGCTTTTTGCACTCTACTGGTTTTTGGCCAATCAATTAACTAGTTAGAGCAGAGTGTTTCAGACAAAAATTATTCACTTATAGAGTATGTAGCTACATCAATAGACTCATGGGCTTATAACTTATAATGAAATGGACTTTATACAGTTACATTTGTTTTAGAAATGTTTGCAAATGTTCACACAAACACATCATTTAGGTGTACTGCAGTGTTTTCATTCATATGCTGTTGTCATAACCTGCAGGCAGTGTGGCCAAGCGCTTCCAGAGCATCAATGCTGAGAACACTGAGGAAAACAGGAGGCTGTACCGCCAGCTCCTCTTCACTGCTGACGAGCGCGTTACGCCTTGCATCGGTGGCGTCATCCTCTTCCACGAGACCATGTACCAGAAGACCGATGATGGCAAGACCTTCCCGCAGTACCTCAAAGAAAGAGGCATGGTGGTTGGAATCAAGGTCGACAAAGGTGTTGTCCCTCTGGCCGGAACCAACGGCGAGACCACCACCCAGGGTATGCAAGGAAAACATTTTAAAAGAGTGGGCAATGCGCCAGGATCTGTTTCTGTCTTTGTTCACTTGATTTAGTTTGTGTTCTCCCTCTTAACAGGTCTTGATGGACTGTATGAGCGTTGCGCCCAGTACAAGAAGGATGGTGCTGACTTTGCTAAGTGGCGTTGCGTCCTGAAGATCACCCCCACCACTCCCTCACGGCTGGCCATTATCGAGAACGCCAATGTCCTGGCTCGCTATGCCAGCATCTGCCAGATGGTGAGGCACATTAGAAATAGAAACTCATAATGTTTAGACCTATGAAGTTCTGATGTGTAAGCATGTTTGGTATACCACTTAAATATTAAGAAATTAAGATGCACCATACCGGATATCCCCAGTGCCTCCTCTTTGCCTCAGGATAATGAGTCTGCTTGTATTTCAAACACAGTACTTTGAACCCTGTCTTCCTCAGCACGGCATTGTCCCCATTGTTGAGCCTGAGATTCTTCCTGATGGTGACCATGACCTGAAGCGCTGCCAGTATGTCACTGAGAAGGTCCTGGCTGCCATGTACAAGGCCCTGTCCGACCACCACGTCTACCTGGAGGGCACCCTGCTCAAACCCAACATGGTTACAGCTGGACACTCCTGCTCACACAAATACAACAACCAGGAAATTGCCATGGCAACTGTTACTGCTCTGCGCCGCACTGTGCCCCCTGCAGTCCCTGGTAAGCTGGGTGTATACTGTTACTGTATTCTCGATTGAATTGTCTGCATTACTTTCTCAGATTCTTGCACTGCTTAAGTCTCATATTTCTCCTGTACAGGAGTTACCTTCCTGTCTGGTGGCCAGAGTGAGGAGGAGGCCTCAGTGAACCTGAACGCCATGAACCAGTGCCCTCTGCACAGACCCTGGGCTCTGACCTTCTCATATGGTCGTGCCCTGCAGGCCTCTGCTCTTAAAGCCTGGGGTGGCAAGAAGGAGAATGGAAAGGCATGCCAGGAAGAGTTTATCAAGAGAGCTCTGGTACGTGTGGATCATAAAAAATATGCTAATATAGGAAGTGAAAATACTCCAAAGAACTGACTAGATTACTAGCATCAAACTTTCTCCTCTGATTTCCCGTTGTCCTTTTCTTCTCTCATAGGCTAACAGCCAGGCTTGCGTGGGCAAATATGTTTCTGCTGGAGGCAGCGCTGCTGGTGGAGAGTCACTGTATGTGGCTAATCATGCTTATTAAGCATGGACACCTTTCCCACCTGCAACTCACCATTACCGCATCACATTGGAAAAGAGCATGTCCTCTAAGGCAGTGCCTAAGAAATTCTTTTATCACAAGTAACCACAGCAACATTAACAACTTCAATAACACCTTGGGAGAAAACAAAGGAAAAAGATGGGGAAAAACTTTGTTTTTAGTGGTTGCTAAAAAAATATGATCTGCCACCATTCCCTTACCTTTTATGTTGAAACACCTTTTTTTTTACAGGTGAAAATTCCCACACTGTTTTTACTCAACTTGTACTATTTTCCTTGGTCTCTTTCCATCAAGTGTAGTATATAATCTGCACCAGTACCATGGAATAAAGTATCTACCCAAACATTGTTTTTTACTTCCTTTTTTTTACCAGACCATCTTTAAAGGTCACATAAAACCAACGGCTCGAGCTGAAACCACAGTTTCTTATCTACTTCTTTTTTAGCTGTAGTTGCATGAGAGGAGCAGCATTTCCAACACACAAAGGACACATAAAAAGTTCCATATTTTCACTTAAAAGTCAAACCAAATTACTTAACATAACTTTATATGAAAGCTAAAAAGATATTGGGAAAAAAAAAGTCTTCTACTAGAAAACTAAGGTACATGAGTCATGATTACTATTTTCTATTTGAACATTATTTAACAACTGCAAAGTGTCAGTGAAAAGGCAGAAAGTCACAATGAACAACTTGGGGCAAGAGGCATAATTTTCATACGTAAAACTTTTCTTGGTCACTCAGTGAGAATCTAAAATATTCAATCAATAAACCAATGGCTGCAGATACTGTTGAGCATGTTCTAAAAATTATCAGCTGCTCTAATATGTGACAAATGCTGCACCTATTTCAGTCAAAGGGGCCTCTTAAGTGAATGTGCCACACTGTGAGCTAAAAATGGCAGCAGATTGTGTTTAATAATAGCTACTGCCTAGTTCTGGAACAGAGACTATACTTACAGGAGTTAACTGAGCTCCTGTATCTTTTGAGAGCTGTAAATTTTGTTTTTCAGACAAACAGTTACATGTTTCTGACTGAATAAACTGGTGAACAGCACAAGATTAATTAGGATTTAGATATTACTCTAAATCCTGAAAGCTAAGTTTTTCTCCCATTCACTTTTCATTTGATCGTCTATTCAAAACAAGAAATACCCACTTAAATGCATCTAAACAAAATCTAAAAATTCAACAAAACCAAGTTGTAGTTTTACGGTTTCACATAAAAACTCCATTTGATGTAAGAGAGACAAAAACTATATGCCAGCATTCTACATACAGTAAAGTTTATGAAACATTTTTAATCTGCAGACTTTCATGTGAGATGTTGTCAGTATAACTCCCATCTCACACAAGGTTCCCTCATCGTTTTTACTTCTCTACTTTCCTTCCCACTCATGACTCATTTCTCTCCTTTTTTTAAACTTTCCTGCAAATGAGTTTTTTATATTTATGTTGAGATTTTGTACTTAACACACTTAAATAGCTCATGCATTAGAATATTTATGGATCGCAGATAAAAAACCTTATACAAACAACACCCTGGCCACATGTTTCCATTGAACAGTGACACTACCACATCTCCCACAGAAAACATGCTTGTTTATGGGTGAGTGGCTGCCACATCATATACAGCCACATGATCTTTAAATAGTTAGATTTCAGTCTGCGTTGACTCACAAACATTTAAAATATTGCACAAAAAGATCCTGCTTATTTTATGGCTGTTGTTTTTAAGCTAATGCTTCACAGCCAGATCTTTGCATCAATATTTATTTGCAAGCCCTTTTCATAAAAATTCTGTACCGACTCTGTTTAAAACATGTCCAAGCAGCTTCTGCCTCTTTAAGGCAGGATTTTATTCATGCAGACAGCTGCAGTCACAACTGATTTATAGGTCAGTTAGTCACATGAGAAAGTTTATGAAAAAGTTATTATTAAAGTTGGGCATCGATAGGCCCTGATCCCATCGCTACTAGTGCATATGTTTCTCAATCTGAAATTGGAGTGATGCCTGAAATTTTAACCACGACCTACAGATGAATGCTAGGCTGGTAGCAGGGCTGAAAAAGCAGAGAGCAAGACAGAAGCTTTGCAGCTGAAATAGACCGCCCAGAGTGGATGTGTGCATTTGATATATGGCTTGAGTTTGAGGCAGGTCACCTGGGAAGCAGAAGAGCAGCTTAAGTTGCCAGTCTGAGCCGGCTCCCTTGATTTTCATACTATTTTCTAGTTTTTTAGTTACATGCAAAGAATATTAGGTCAATGCTCTCCTTTATTTTGTGGGGGGAAATTGCCCAGAAATTACCTCTGCAAAAATAACTTCTAAAAACTTGAGTTAGCTGGAGTGATTTGATTTATGTAACTTAGATTAACTCCATTAATCTGAGTATATTGTAAGTAAGGATTAAATCTGTGTAAATTGGTGGAAATGCCGTGCAAGAGCTTGTTTCTATTTTCAATACACACATGATTTCAAGTTCATTTTTACGGAAGCTTAGAGCTGTCATCCATATTTTAATAAATCGGGACCGCATCACGTTATAACGTGACAGTTTTATTGTAAGAACGTGAAACGTATCACATTATAAGGTGATAAGTTTCTTGTAAAAATGTGAAATGATCACCTTATAATATGATTGTTTTATTGTAAAAACTCCTTTATTGTAAAAATATCCTTTTAGGCCAACTTTCCACCCATTACATTAACCTGCCGAGTCCTGTCTGGTTTAAGGCTGCAATGCCAACATAACAATGTCCTTCAAGCTTCACCACAGCTCCGTTTCTCCATGTCTCAGCCTAGTATGAAGCACAATTTAAATCAATTAGACATTTCTCTGATCTACTGCATGTAATTATAGTATAGGCCTTCAGTATGTGATATATACAATCAATACGTTTCACGTTTTTACAATAAAACTATCACGTTATAACATGAAACGTTCTTACAATAAACTATCACGTATAACGTGATACGGTCCAAATTTTTTAAAAAGCTCTACGCTGCTGCACTCTTTAGATTAACTGATGAACTTAAACACTTCTTTCATCTGCTTTGCACCAGGAACTTCATGTGGGTGCCATCTTTGTTAAGCTCATGGCAGACCACTGTCTTCTTTGTTATGGTGCAGCAGCTGCCTGTACAATTATTCTTAAAAAGCAGGAGGCCAATAATAACCAGTAGTTTTATGTCAGAGATCTATTTTTAGCATCTTATTCTTTCTAAATAACTTAATGTTATTTATCATAACGATAAGAAAAAAGAAAACGAGAGACATTTTAGTTTTAATGATTAGAAAATGGACGTGAGGTAGTTTATTTCAGATTCTTTGGTGCTTACTGAAATTCCTATAAATCTTTTGTATCTTAACAATTATTGCTAGAGAGATGTACTTTCAATAACTGAGTAAGGCAGTAGGATGCATCAGTTGGGTGTGAAGGAGGGTTTTCTCTGCTACTAGGGCTCAAATTACACAGAGGCTTTCAGGGGAGCCTTAGCCCCCTTTCCGCCTGTACCTACCCTACTCTACTGTACTATACAATGTTTCAGGGTGTTTCCACTAGCGGTTTCTCGGGCCGAGTGGGGCTGAGTAGGTACTTTGACGGTACCTACTCCATTGAGGTTCTAAGTGGGGAGAGTGAAGCCAGTGATTAGCCTAATGTTGTGAAGTCACTAGATATCGACTCTCAACCCTGTTTTTAAAGACCACCGGTAACAGTGGCTGTGCAATTGTTGTTTGCTGACTTCACCATTGAATAAAAAGATGACAGTGTTATTATTACATAGTTGTTTCCTAAACATCAGAAAACGGGTAGAGTAGAGCCAGACCGGTAGATTAGAGTAGAGTAGAGCAGGGTAAGTACAAGTGGAAAAGGGGCTTTATTCTCAGGCATGCACCACTACTTTGCAAGTCAAAGTGTACACATGCATTAGTGCATGATAGCGTATACTCAAAAACAGGGTTACTGCCAAAAAACATCCTACTACTGCTGTATGCAGCTGATATAATCAGAAACATCTTGTATTGTGACGCAAAGTTGTGTTAACCACAAAAGCAGCAAATTAGGTGGTTGCTGTTTGACGGCTGTGATGGCTCCATCTACAGCCACACATTTGTGGTCAAATGCATCATACACACTTGTTTTTGTTATCTGTATTTATGATTAAAGTTACAGATTCATATAGTATATTATTTGGCATCAGTTTATTTGGTTTGACACAACATTTATTTTAAAATTAGTGCGCACATTTTAGTTTATATTGTGTTGTCATCATTCATTGGTTTAACTTGGTTTCTTGTTTGAGTTTCTGCAGCTGTTCCAGTCCTGGGCTGAGGAACCAACAGGTGGTCACAGTGCGGAGCAGCTACATTGGACCAGACCATTTCAGTGTCATATTGGATTGGAATTGGATTTTATTTTTGTTTAGTCTCAGTTAGTTTTGTTGTCTTTCACCCCTGGTGTTTCTTTCTGTGGGCTGATCAGCTACCATTTAAGTTTCCCCTTGTGTCTCATTATGTAGGTCAGTTTGTTTGAGTAAGTTTTGTATATCAGTTATTTGAGTATAGTTCTGTTACTTTGACCTTTTTTATGGGCCTATTTTTCTAGATGATTTTTGTATGTTACTTTTGATTATGTTTTGGGTTAAATAGAAAAAACCTTGTTTCGGACTTAAATCTATGCCTGACTATTTTTCACTGCTCAGTCCATCACAACGGCTCACAGCAAGTCACCTACTACACTGAGTCAGGACATGGGTTTAGTTTGGGAATATTGTGGGTAAACTCTTAGAGGAGGTGGCTAGAGGGCTGCCATGCTTCTGCAGGGAGGCACTCATGAATGAATGTTTTCTAGAGGACTCTCCATGTTTGATCATCCCGAGGAATATGAAGAATAGGAAGGAGGAATACTATCTTTTGACAAACCAAAGCTTTTTGTCTTCTCTGGAACATCACACAAAGCAGTGTAGTCATTATAAAGGTCCTTAAAATAAAATCACTGACTACTGTGCCACAGTCAAAGTGGTCTGGAAAGCTGACTCTGTGTTTATCCCCAGGGAGCAGTTGGAGGTCCTGTTACAACCCCCTATAGTAAAGCGCTGAGTAGTGCATGGGGCCATGGCCATAAACAGATATGGCACATTTAGATCATAGAGCCAGCATCTTTTGTGTTTTCTATCAGGTTGAAGAACAACTTTTTGTCAGATGTCCCAGACTGTCTCATTTGTTATCACTGATGCTTTGCCAGGCTAGGTTGGGGTAATGCCTGGACTGACCAGATCTTTTTTATTTTTGGTGCCAGATACTCCACAGTTCAATGTAGACATTTACTTGATTAACTTCCTTCCTGAAAATCACTTGGTTCAGTAGGAAGAACCAAATCAAGGCAGCAGGTTTAACAAATGTAAAAATGATGTTTAGGGGTTTGGTAGCCACACGTGTTAAAATAGAGTTCTGTTTAAATGGTTTAAGTATGAAATGTTCTGTTTCTATTTGAGGTTTTAAAGATTATCTTCATTGTTGGGAGCAGCTGATAACAAGAATAGTTTTATGTCTTTATCTGTAAAATTATGGGTTATTAGAAGCTAGATGGAAACCAACTAAATATAGTTGGATAAAAATGTCAAGACAAGATAATGATCAAAGCAATAGTATTATGTCCATATGTGGCATATAAGGAGAAGAGACAGCCATTATTACGCTGCAGTTTGTAAACTTCTTGTTTTGAAAATTTGAACAAGAAGTGACAAAATGGTGAAGTTGCAGATCAAGTTTACACATCTGTAAGGAAATACTTTGAAAAAGACAAACAACACACAGATCAAAATAAATTAAACTGGTCAAATATGACCCGGACCAAGAATTACCTTATAGTGAGTGTCAATATCAAACTTTAAACTGCAGGTCTATTTACAATATCTTAATAGCCCTTTTCACATTAATGAATGCAAGATTCATCCACAATAAGATTTTTAGAGAGCATGGTGAATTTAGTTTTTAGGTCTTATAACACTCGTTTTTGGAAAAAGAACACACAGTATCATCTTCTGTTTTACATTAAACATAAAAACACAAGTCACAATCATTTAGATATATTTTACTTAATTTAAAAATGGCATGAACTTTCTGGAACTATTAGAATTCACAATATAACTATGTTTTGCCAACACAACCAATGAAGACTGTTTTATATAATAAGAAATTTCATATGAAAATCAAAACTATCTGTTTTCATAGTTTTCTTTTGGCTCAAATAGTCACTATTATACAAGTAGTGGACAGAAAAGTTGGTCAAAGAGAGGGTTTTAGACATGCTACAAAAGGCTCCCTTGTCAAATTGTAGCCTGGTTCAGTTTATTGTAAAGCACTAGTTGAAGTACTGATCAACCAGTTGAGCTAAACACCATCTCTCAGTTATCAATATCATTTCAACATTAATCACTTAGAATACAAAACAAATAATAAAATGCTTATTATAAACTAGTCTCTGCAGTTTTGCAGGTTTTGAATAAAAGAAGTTGCATATCCTTCTCTTCTGTCACCTTATGTTGACTTTTTGTCTGAAGACCAACAGATAGTGCTGTTTTTTTCTGTAAGCATCTGCTTTGCTGCCTGCTCCTCACCATCCGTCATCTTCATCAGAGGGGCTGTAATCAGAGTTTTCTTCAAATTCTGACTATCAACCTCCTTATCTTGGAAGATCAGACCAAGGGTTTGTCGCACATTATGTCATGTTGCCATGATATCAATAACATAAATAACAGCTGACATACCTTTATAATGTTATGAACCCCCCAGCATCTTCCTGCCTACCCAAACTTATTAAAAATCCCTTCTCCCTCAGTGCCTCATATGTGATCACTCTTATGCTGTTTCACTATTTTACTATTTCCAGCTAACAACCATGTCCTTTGAAAAACCAACAGGTCTGTCTCCGTGTGCACATGGACGTTCTTGTGAGTGTCCAGGTCCCCCTTCAACTCTGTCACCACTGACCCATTAAAAAATACACAATTACAGGATTTGTAGTATTTCACAGTTTAAAGAATCCCTAAAACCATTATTTTCCTTGATGTGACCCACACTGGCCCATCTACAACCCATTTAAATAGATATGGGTCAAATTTGAACCAGAAAAGCTTCAGTGTCTAAAAATTTCTAGCATCTAAATGAAAATAAACAATAATAAAAAAAAATGATTTCTATGTCTTTTGAGTCACTGTAGAAAAAGTCATCAAATTTCAGGCCAAAAAAATTATATTTAGGGTAATTTTACTTTTACGTCAAAACGGTTCAAATTTGACCCAAACAGTATGTAAGGGTTAAATGAGGCTACCTGAGGTTTTTCAAGACTGTCTATCTTTTACATAGAACCTGCGGTGGTGACATTCTTATTAAATAAATACAACCTCAACCATCATAATTAACATTAATTTAAACAAAAGAAATATCTGATTATTTTTGTTAACTTATTTAAGTGCAACAAAATATGTAAGAGATCAATTTGTCCTATTGAGATAAAATGTGATGCAGCAACACTGTCACTAAGATAACAAATGCAAACTGAGCTGAAGGCTTGACTGAATGTCCAGAGTTGGGACACACAAAGCTGCTGTCTTGGTCAGTGCCAGTAGAATTGAATCTCACAAAGCTAACTTGTGCCCCTGCTACTTGTGCTGTGATCCAAGCCTCATACTGAGAAATTCGGGCATAGACTTCAGGATAACCGGCCAAAGCACAAGGTACTCCAAAACTTGTTATGCCAGCCTGGATCCACGATGAGCCTTGCTTGCATTGCAAAGGTCCGCCGGAGTCCCCCTAAAAAGTCAGTAAAAAGGATTAACAGCTTGCATGATATATTGAACAACACTGGAAAAGACTTGCCAGAAGCACAATCGTATCAAGAAAATGTTTGCATTCTGAAACTCATGTCAAAACTGGTGTGCCCTTCTTAATTGCCACTTAGGATCCACAGTCATGTTTTTGGCACACTAAGAAGAGGGAAAGACACACTGTTCTGCCAACTTAGACATTACAACAATATTAGTGCGGTCACCTGACACGCTCCTTTGTTTTCTTGGCCTGCACAAATCATGTTGTTAGTGATGGTTCCTTCTGAGACTTGGATGTAGTTGCAGCTGCACTGCCTGTTTCCAACAACAGGAATCTGAACCTGTTGCAGTGGCTGAGAAGCCGGCAAGGTCTCTGAGGAAGAGAGATTATTGTTTTCCAGTTCAAGAAATTCCAAAGTGTTTTACAAATGCAAATCAATACAATCTGAAATGATCTTCACCATTTTTAGTGAGTTGTCCCCAGCCGGTAGCCCAGCACGAAGTGGAGGTGAAGAACTGGCTAGAGCTACTAGCCAGGCAGATTGGCCTGATGTAGTTGTTGTAAGTGACAGGGCTGCTGAGCTTCATCAAAGCAATGTCATTGTTGAACAGTGTGTTGTTGTAGTCAGGATGGACGATGACCTGGGAAACCTCACGTGAAACTTCGTTGGCATTAGGGCCAGCCTGAGTCTCTCGTCCCAAGTAAAGGGTCCATGCACTTGGTGAGTTTCTGAGTTTAAAACAATATTACTGAAATCAATCAATGAAAATACAATCGTCATGGTTTTGATATTTTTTTTTTTTAAATTC
Organism: Atherinosoma microstoma; assembly: GCA_037177055.1. Classification (NCBI taxonomy): domain Eukaryota; kingdom Metazoa; phylum Chordata; class Actinopteri; order Atheriniformes; family Atherinidae; genus Atherinosoma; species Atherinosoma microstoma. Next base: position 13,453,554 of record JBBBVU010000023.1, on the reverse strand, counting down.
TGATTGTGTTTGCTTGCATCCCTTTCTCCCATCCACCATGATCAAGGGTTCCTGTGTCTCTCTCAACGTTTTGCTCTCTGAGCCAGTGTTCAGCTTTTCACAACTGCAATAAATCTTCCCGGTTTTCCCAGTAACTCCACCTGCAGCCACTTTCCTGATAATCCATCGGTAATTGATTTTTTTTTCATAGTCTACTACCAGATTTTCTGTTTTTCTTTTCCAAATTCAGAAATCTAACTTTTATATTGTTGAGATTCTATTTCCTGTGTTTGAATTGTCTGCTCATGGAGGCCACTATGTGATAACTCAGCTATTTTGTGGAGCTGTTTAAAAATGTTTGATCAAGTGTGTTAATGGTGCAGTACAAACTTATCATATGGTTAATTACATGTTGTATAAAAGCTGTACACAACATCAATCAAAATAGACCACCATGAATTGTGGTTTAGAGCAACCACAAAGCATTTGATGGTAATGTAAATTCATACAGATGTACACAGATATGAGTCCTAAAGTTTTATGTCAATATTGAGGTTGATCACCTTAGATCTAAATATCCTGCAGCCATTTCTTCTAAAAGCACTGTTAATGTCAGGTACATAAATATGAAGCATTGTTATTTTAAATTAATATCCAAGAACACTGTACAGTGAGTGAATAAGTGCACAATCCAAACACAGCCTTGTTAGGCCCGTATGAGGTAGGCCTTTTTATTTCATTTATCTAGACATCAGTTTCAAAGAAAATGAGTAATAGGTATGACTTTCTTCATATACTATCAGCCTTTCTGTCAGCCAGTGGTTTAAAACTACGAGACAACATGGAGTCAGCTCCTGCAAACTTCAGCTTTATGAGCGATGTCGGAGAGACGAGTAGAGGAAGTGGTGTAGCTGTTTTATTCAATAAGGCGTTTCAATGTAAGATGTTATCTCTTGGATGTTTTTCTTCTTTTGAACACGTGGCCATACAGCTGAACAGCTCATCCAGACAGAGTCATGTTTTTGACTGTTTACAGATCCCCCAAATACTGCGCAGCATTTTATGATGAGTTTAGTGAATTGCTGTCCATAATCTGTGTCGGTTTTGACTATATTGTTCAGATTGGAGATCTGAACGTTCATGTTTCTCAAGCTCATGAAAAAACCAAGAGAGACCACGGGTTTTTTCAAAAAGGTCTCAAAAATTATGGAGCCAGATCTGTTACAGGTTGTGAACGTGTTTAATCTCGGGTATCTTCCCAGAGCCGCTGAAAACAGCTCTAATCAAGCCTCTACTAAAAAGAGACAATCTAGATAAGACACAAATGAACAACTACAGGCCAATATCCGTTTTTAAGTAAGATCATTGAAAAAGACGTTTTTGGTAAATGCATTGAGGAGATCAATGACTGGATGAGCCTGAACTTTCTTCAGCTGAACAAAAACAAAACTGAGGTG
>JBBBVU010000023.1:13422549-13433495 GCA_037177055.1 Atherinosoma microstoma | reverse complement strand
TAGATAGATAGATAGATAGATAGATAGATAGATAGATAGATAGATAGATAGATAGATAGATAGATAGATAGATTTAATACGTTTTTGTTTTGTTTTTTAATCAGCAAATAATACAAAAAAAATGTTTGATAACAATATTTATATTGCAACTCTCTCAAAAATAAACATGTTTTCTCTTTTACATTTGTATTCTGCTAACAATTTACAACATTAAAACTCAAAGGAGCTTCCAAATCTAACTTTAACTGCCTCTACAACCCACTAACCACCATCCATCTACCCTACGGTCTAACTCTCACCTCCCCAGCATCAGAAAAAGGTCCTCTCCTGGCCTCTAGAGGTGAGATGGGGTACTACAAGCTGCACACTCAGGGACCGCTGCACTCCTCAAAAAATGGAACTCAGCAGCTGATCTCCGCCCTCACCTTCATCCCCCAGATTTCAATCCACAAGAGTGCTGTGTTTAAGTGTCAAGTATCCTACACTGGCAAGGACAAGATTGTGGAGGAAAGGGTGTCGGAGAAGTTTTCTATTCTATGTAAGACCTTGTTATTTATTTATTTTCTAATTTACTTTATTGTTCATTGTTTCTGCAAGTAACCTTTGTATGTTTTGTCCATCAGCTCCACCAGAGGTGTCAGAGATACAGCTAGAAGAGACACAAAAAGACTCAGGTAACACAAATCAGTCATTCTTTTCTTGTTTTCCAACATTTCCAAATAGTCTTTGTTGAAGAAGGCCGTGTGTCTGCAACCTCCGCCCTTCAGATGTCATCAACATGACAGTCCGAGCATCAAATTTCCATCCAGACGTCATCACCTTCCGGTGGTTCTGCCAGGGTGGTGAGCTCAGCCCCGTGGCATCCCAGGCCTCATCCTCCCCTCGGCCAAATTCTGAGGGATTCTTCTCTGCATTCAGCCAGTGCAAACTCCCCCGGAGTGAGCTGGAAAAGGGAGCCACTAAGGTTTGGGTCAGTGTCCACCACACTGCCCTTAAGCAGCCAATCACCCGTGAGACCAGAGGTGTGATTTTAACAATAAAAAAGAAATTATATTTCTATTAAATTTAAAGTTTTACATAAAAAATAAAAAAAATCCAACATTTATGATCTTTTCTGTTTTGTAAAGGCTTCACCAAAAAGCCATGCGTGGCTGAAATTGTAAGTTCCACCAACTTCTCAGATCAAGCTTCCACTCTGGGATGTGAAATCACAGATTTCTACCCTCCGAACATATCAGTCACTTGGCTGAAACTCAGAGATGGCGAGGAGGATGACAGGGAGGAAGAGGCGATAGAAGGAGGAGAGTTGTGGGGCCCCATTCAAACTCATCCCAAGCTCTTCAAGACGATGGCCACTTTGAAGAGGGGGGCAACCAACCAGGAGAAAAAGGACATAAGAGGAGGGATTATCTGTAGAGTGGAGCATTGTTCTCTAAACAAACCAATAGAGAGACACTGGAGAAACTGTGACACTGGTATGAAGCGTTATGTGCATATTTACTGTCAATAACTTTATTTTGTTTAATTTCTTAAATCTTCTTTGACTTTCCTCTTCCTCAGTTGCTCCCTCCATTCCTCCATCAATCTCAGTCTGTTGGAGCAGTGAAGGCGTTGGTGTGTTCTCTCTCTTGTTGAAGGGAGGTCACCCGAAGGTCAAATTACTCTGGGCAGCAGGAGGACCTGCCCTTTCACCGTTAGTGTCCAGTGAAACGGAGGAGATTGGAGATGATGGGCAGAGAGAGCTGAAAAGTGTGTGCGCCTTGGAGAGTACCACAAGCCTGCCAAGTTCGACAAGCAAACAGCCGGAGAAACAGAAGAACAGACCTGCAATAAGTACTACACATTAAAAGAAAAACTAAACTAAACTAAATACAGTATGAGGATAATGAAGTGTTATTACAGCGGCAAGACCAGAGTAATTGCTTCTTTGGTTTTAGAAATCATGCTTTTCTAGTTGCACTGTGTGAGTTGTAGGAAGAAAAGTATAGTATCAATGCAAGACTTTATCTATCCCAGAGGGGCAATTTAAAATGGCTAACGGACTAAAAGTCAGAACATCTCAGCACTTCCTGTGCATGATCTTTTTGTTGATCTGTCTGACTGAACTGAGCTGCAATTCTGAACTATTACAGTAATCAGCATTTTTACATTTAGGCCATGTTTCTCTACTTTTGTGTTTGATTAGGTTTAGACATCTAGGCCACATAATTTGGTGTAGGATTGAAAAACTATTTGATTAAGTTTAGGAAAACTTCAAAAGAGAAAACTGGTGTAAACAAACATTGTCATTTTATTCCATCTGTAGAAACACAATGATTTCCATTATGTGCCTGTTTCACAAATTTATCACAAGACTGTGCTGGCATAACAAACCACAAAGGACATCAAAATGAGCACTGAAGTTAGTCGAACCCTGGGAATGTATTGCATGTTTGTGTATTTAGTAGCACTTCCTGGTCTGTATGCAAACTTAATCACAGTTGTTGGAGGTCCAAAATATGATCTGAATAATTTGAATCCTGTTTGCAACACAGAATGAATGTTAGTTTTGACTTTTTAGTGGTTTTACTTTGCAGAAACGAAGGCCGCAGTCACAGATCCTGACACCGAAGGAATACAGTACATTGATGAAAAAGTGGACGGAGACAATAACCACATCGACAGGGATGAGGAAACAATATCTGAGGCAGACGAGGACAGCGACAAAGAAAAAGAGGAAAATCCAGGCGCTCTGCACATCAACAAAGTCAACCTGAGGAAGGGTCCCAGAGAAAACCAGAGAGCTCGTTTGAGAGTGTGTGCAGAGATTACACACCCTGCATTCAAGCTTCCTGTTTATCGAGTATGGACAGGTGAGACATTTTTACTAATTTAGTTGTTGTCTTCAGAAATATTTCTCCAGACTTCTTGTAGGATTTTCCAAAGCTCTTCTTTAGATGTTGGCTTCCTTTTCTTCTGTTTCTATGCCAAGAAGACCCCCACAATGCTTCAAAAATATTGAGCTCTGGGGTCTGGGGAGGAGTCATCACTTCATAAGACCTGTTGCCACTGATTTCCAGTCTAGTTCTTGTATATTTTGGCATATTTCAGCCTTTTCTTCCTGTTTCCCTTCTTAAAGAATGGTTACTTGACAGCCACCCTTTCATGGAGACCATTAGCTCAATAAAAAATCAGCTTGTTTTTGCGAAAGTAATATTTTATCCCTGTCAAACCGTGTTATCATTGGCATTTTCTAGGTAGCAACCAAAGAAATGGAAACAAATGTGGTGATGTGTTTTTGTGACAGGCTGCTAGTAACAAAGAGCTTACAGATACCATTCAAAATTAAAATGAATGTTTTATTTAGTTGCTCATTCCTTTGAGTAAGATGTTCAAATGATTCATAGGTTAGTGTCAAATGGCTTAACTAACTAACTAACAAAAAAAGAAAAGATCATTCTTGTGAAAAAGATACAAGGACTGGATTGAAAATAAGTGAAAAGGCAGCCAGTGTCCAAAGAAAAATCTGAAAAGCCTTCAGAAAGCCTAGAGAATTATTGCTCATAACCACTTTAAAAAATCCTTGGAAACAAAATAAACTTAACACAAAAAGAAATGAAAGGTGTTATTGGTCAATTATTTTCCCCCTTTAATAAATCCAGTTGGTCTTGTACTACACATAATAGGAAAGACCGATTAGACCTTAATAACACAATGTGATTTGTAAGGACTGTGCTTTCTTTTCAGCTAAATGTGTGGGTAAGATCCCCAAAAAATGTGCCCAAATTCCCTGCAATGTATGACTGGCAATGGATTGCCACTTTATTCATAGACAGACATATCAGAATGAGTTTCTGGAGCAAGTGGTGATCCCATATCTTCAAAATCTGGGACCTATCTCCATCCTCCAGGATGATCACTCTCTCCCCCACAGAGCCAGGATCATCACAGAGAACCTCCAGAATTCTGGAGTGGAGAGGAAGGAATGGCATTGGGCGTGCTGTATATGCTAGAGTGACCAACACAACCATGCTGGTCGACTTAAAAAAAATCCTGGTTGAGGAATGGGATGTCATCCCCACAAAAAATGTGAGACCAGTAGGAGGAGGTGCCAAGCTGTTGTGGCTGTGTATGGATCTTCCACACACTACTGAGGTCCCTGACAGTGTAGAATAAATTAAATGGCCAATATGTGTTGTTCTTTCCATATTAATGTTGGGGAGAGCAATCATCCAATTCATCAAGCAGCTCAGGTGAATAGTGAATACCAACAGGAGAATAAAGCAGAAGATTTTTGCACATTTTCGGGGGCACCACGCACACATTTAGCTGTATTATTCATTCTACAGAAGCATTATCCTTACAGGTTGTACCTCGTTGTACAGGGAACTAATCTGGCTTTCTAACAATGCATAATACAACACCAATTGGTATTATTAAAGGAGTGAAATGATCAACCAAACACAAATGTTCTTACTTTTGTGTTAAGTTTATAAAGAAAATAGTTGTGGCTCAAGCCTTTTGCACAATAGAAACAGTAAACATCACATCCAACCTTTTCAGCATCTGTGCATGTAGCATATTGACAGAAAAACACTTTCACTAAAACCACGAAATTCTACTGGTGGTTTAAAATTTTGCATTTTGTTTCACAGGAAATAAGTTTTCTACTTAAAAGGAAGTTAGTTCATGTGTTTTTCTCTTCTCTTTCAGAGCCCAATGAGGAAATGTAATCTTCTGCCAATTCTATCCACTGCTTATAATATAATGTATCTAATATTTATCTCTATAGTAAATATGAACTATCATATCCAGCTGTAGCTGATGTGATCAGCAAGTGTGGTTTTGGTACGCTATTTATAAAATTGGTCAATACTTCTTCTTCCAAAACCCAAGATTTTTTCTTTTCTTTTTCAGAAGTTAATATTTTTGTACAAACAAATTTAGAACAATGATAATCACCCCTGTGGATTTTTATCTAAACCTGTATTGTAAAATAAAAACTACACCATTTGATTGAGCTGAGTTTCTTATAATTGCATTTTTGTCCCTAAGTTATTCACAGAAATGATATCTGACAATGGTTACCTGCTGAAAATAGCTCTTGTTTTAAAATGTACTTCTGGGTTGTTGTTTGTTTTTTTTTCTTCTTGACTGTGACCACAGGAACAACTCTTTACTCTGCAAAGCAGAAGAGGTGCTGCAACATAAGTCACTCTTTTGTATACGACGTATACTTGTGCAGAGCTAATGATTAAAAATTCAGATGTTGTAAAGTACAGTTGTTATTACTCAAATTAAAACACGGATGTTGTGCATTTAATGGTCCACAATTTTCAATCATATTGCATGCAGTATAACTTTTGCTTAACAATTGCATATTTATTTTGTGATAGTGATTATAGGCTACTTATTGTACTTTTCATGACCAATACAAAACACTTACAGGTACACAGCTACCATTAAAAAAAACACACGGCATATTATTTTATAAGGCAATGCACATTTCATGTACAGGACAATTGAAGGTGCTCTACATTGCAGAAAATTACATTTAAATAAAACAAATTTTTTTTTGTTAAATAAAATGAAAAAAAAATTAAATCAAGATTAAGAAAAATACAACAGATTAAAAACATGATCAAGTTTAAAATTAAGCTTAAAAGAAACGGTACAGATTTGGACTTTCAGATAAAAACTATGTAAATGCAGCAGAGAACAGGAAGGTCTTTAACCTGGATTTAAATAAACTGAGTGTTTCTGCTTTTTGGGTGTTTCTTCCAGAAATGTGCAGCATAGAAGCTAAATGCAGCTTCTCCATGTCTGCTTCTGACTCTGGGAACTGATAAGAGACCAGATCCAGATGACCTGAGTTGTCTTCTGGGTTCATACTGGGTCAGGTTTTCCAGAAATCTGGAAGTTGTTTTAGGTTTTTAGTTCCATTCAGTACGGTGGCCTTGAAGTGAAAAACAAATTTGTATTCACCAAAACGCTTTAATATTTCAACATGATCAGTTCATCTGAGTAAATGCTTTTAAAGGTACAGTGTGTAAGAATGACTGACATCTAGTGGTAGAGATGGGCACAGCAATGACGTGGAATGCCAAGCACAGTTTTGACCATCCAGTGGCCATAATTCTTCCAGACATAAAAATGTTTTCATATTTCACTGGATCCAGTGGCCTCAGATTTAGCAATGACTACTACAGGTAACTATACTGTGAACTGTATTCTTCTTCAATGAGCCTTTTAAGGCATTATGTAGACCAAATGTTCTACACCTATCAAACAAAACTGCTACTGCAGTTTTAAAGTTCAGGGGGTTCTCACTTCACACACAAGGATGTTTGTCCATTCAGAGACGCTAAAGTGAAAATGCTGGCACAACTATGGCAGCTACCATGTAGGCAATATAGGCCCATGGCAGGTAGATGTAAATGGTTCATTCTAAGAGAATAAAAGCATAACAGTTGCTTTATTAAAGTTATTAGATACTAATAGAAACTCAGTTTTTTATAATATATTCAAATTTTCGGTCATTGAACTTTGATTTTGTTGCACACTACACATTTAATGATACTATGCAGTAACTGTTGAAATCAGAGAGGCCACAGATTTCTGGTCATTTCACTTTGGGTCATTTCACTTTAACTCCACCCTCCTGCCCCTGATTGTTTTCTTTTTATGTATTTTGTTGTCATTTTCCCAAAATCACTTGAACCCTTCAGTGTCTCTAAGAGGGTAGTAAATCTGCCGATCAGTTAAACACCCTTAGATATATCAAGTTTGGGGAGTTCCTCTTTATGACGTGACAATAGCAGAAGTAGAAGACAGTTGTGGAATATCAATTTCCAGTTAGTTTTCATGCCCATGCACAGCATATTGAACTGAGAAAGAAGATTACACTGTTTCTGCATGAAACATTTCATTGCTAAAAAAAGGTATTCTTAGCGTGAGTGGAATTTCTCTGATGTCACAACCAATAAACTAAACGCAATCCCTGAATACTGATGTGGGCTACTCATTGTCTGTGGTCTCTATTATCTGTTTTAAAGTAAAGCCTATGGTCCTGATGACAGCCTCACAATACTGCACATTACTATAAGTCATGCAGAGGACCTGCTGATGCTTTTCTACTACAACTGCCACTTATCATAGCTAGCCCCTTGTAGGTGCACAGGCCTCAAGTCACGCATCAGCTCAGCATTGCATTTCACACTTTTCTGTGGCCAGAACAAGCTCTGTTCACATCCGCAAACTTTACAACACGTCATTTGTGTTAATCACCCTCCTCCTCACCATAGCACCCCGGACATGTGTGGCTAGAGAGGGGAAGTCAACTCTCAGCTGACATGTTTGATATTTAATAAAGGTCGCGTTTCGAAGCAGCTTTCGGTCAAGTTTCTGATCAGCACGTGGGAAAAACTAAACTGATACATTGGTTTGTTGTATCAGGCCAAATGGTCAGAGCGTAAACAGGGAGGAAGTGTGAAGATGGACCCAAACAGTCCCCTGTCTAGGATGGAGAGGACGATGTGGACAGTCTGGGTGAGCTGCTGCATTATTTTAACTTTAATATAAAATTACAAGTGTGATAAAAGAACAGGCTCGGTTTTAAATTTTGAAGCTGCAAAATGTGTTTTTAAAGTCACTTCCTTCATCAATGAACTCATGCACACACACAACTGACAAACTAATGCTAGAAAAAAAAAGGCCCTCCCTCTGTTTCTCACACACCCCTTCTCTTTTTGTGCAACTATTCTTCCTCTGTAACTTTGCTTATTAAGAATGACATGCAGCACTTTTTAACCTTTTCTGTTTATGCAATTTCCCAGTGAAGGATTCATACAAATGTGCTGTAACAGCTTATTAAATACTTTTTAATGATAAACATAACACTACATATATTTTGAATGTTTTATGTAATTGTATTGCGCAGGGCAGAGCACTGTGTAGGAGGCATTTAAAAGAAGTTTGTGTGTGTTTTTGTGCATGCATATAGATGCATTAGATGTATGTGTGTGGCTGTTTGGTCAGGGTTTTTTTTAGCCCACACCCACATAGACACACACATTGGATGTTTCTGTGCCTCTAATTCAAGTTTGCTCAGTGTTCATGACTATATGTGCACACTGTTCCTGTTCAGGTTTTGCAATGCACACTGTGGAGACTAATGCAGGGTGATCAGACAATGCAAACAAAAAGAACAATGGCCACAACAATGAAACTACTGAATAGGATGCAAAATACTTTAGACAAAGTTGGCCTGAGCAGTATCTAACAAAACACAAACATTTAAAGTTCAGAACATTTCAGAAAATATGGGTTCCACCAGATCATTGCATTTCATTTAGATTGAATTATGTCCAGAATTTGGACTGTTTTTACATACTTCTTATCAGGAGTTAACCAGAGTTAATTAGAGTTTTTGGGGCCAGTAAAATTAAGTTCTATTCTTTCTTCTTTTTGTCAAACAGCCACATACAACACCATCATGGTTGCGTCAGTAGACTTCTCTCACGGCAAATGGTTTGAGAAACAGGAACCACTTTGTGGCAAATGTCAGTGTTAGCTGTAGTTAATTTATTTATAAATTTTGAGCAGGGCCCTGCTTGGGCCAGCCCACCTAGCCTTAACTTGCAGTGTAGAACCTTTGTCTCCTCCTAATTACATAATAAACAGCGTCAACCACATCTGAATAGTGAAGACAACATGGAATTGTCTTAAACCTGCATTATTTCTTGTGGCCAGTAGGGGGTGACTCTTCTGGTTGCTTAAAGAAGAATGACTGTACAATTTTATTTTATTTTTTTATTACTCTCAGTTTCTTTACCACATCAGTGAGGATTAACAAGTCATTTCATGGTCTCAGTTGTTCATTTTAAGTCTTTAGTAGAACAGGATTTAAATTATGGCTCAATTCAGAGTACAACAGATTATTATCAGTTACACTATGCTTTAGGTTGGGGCTAATTTGTAATTAATAAGTTGCTGCCTTGTGAGTGTGCATGGTTTCAGATGCACTGATAAAGTTTCAGAGCTGCAGCTTTGATTTACAAATGTAAAAATGTGAAAATGTAAACAGAACTAAATAGAGTAATTATTGAAACTGCATTTAACAGACTTCCTGAAACAATAGATGGTTTATTGCACACATTATGTAACATTTTTGAAATGCTATTTTTAGACAATGCCATCATTTTGGTTATTGCCTATTGCACTTGTCTGAGAGGATTATAGAAATGTGATTGAAGTTTTAAAGTGAACCACACGCAATGTGTTTAGATGCATCTCTTGTGAAAGGAAACCTATTCTACCCAAAGGTGTCAGAATTCTGCAGAGACCACTGGAGCTACTTTTGTTCCAAATTCAGGAAACCATTTATGAGTCTTGCTTTGTGCATAGAAACATTGTTGTGCTGAAACAGGAAAGGGACTTCCCAAAACTGCCTGCAAAGCTAGAAGGACACTATTGTGTAAATGCTCTGGTATGTTTTAGGACTACAATTATTCTTAAGTGGATTAAAAGACCCTGAATACACAATGGTCTGTTAACAGGTTGCTGTCTATTTTCATTATAACTGCTCTTTTGGTTTTGGTTTTGTTTTTTTAAAGGAGAAACATCAAATGCTGTGTACTGTGAATTCAAATGAAATTACTAAAAGTGTCCCAAGTCTTCACATGTAGATGTATAAAACTTTCTTTATCTCTCTCTCAGGGCTACATAAGTGGAGCTGTGACCAGATTCCTCAGGTCACAGCCGGCTGAAGTCACCAACAATGAGCTGAACTCCCTCAAGGAATCAACTGTTGACAGCGAGTCTTCTAAATGTGCCCATGCACAGGCCGACACTAGTGTAGGGGGAGTCAATGAGGAACAGCCTCTTGCAACAGTCCATCTGCTGAGGTCATCCTCGCCAGGTGTTGCCTGGGAAATGTGCACCACAGAAATCGACCTGGGGTCTGATGAAGAAGGCCAGCAGCTGAAAACAGGCAATGAAAGCAGTGATCCTGAGAATGTTGAAGGCCTGAGAAAAGAACAGTCGGGCCAAACCGGAAAGGATAATGCAGGGCTGCTGGTCACTGATGATGCTAAAGAAAATGAAGATGCAGCAGGGAAAACTGAGAACGGAAAATTCTACACTTGTGAACGAGGTGAGACGCCTGAGAATAATGAAGAACATGTGAATGCTGGGTTAGGACGTCTTACAGAAGATACAGTAACTGAAGGCGTGGAAAAGAGTAATGGAGAAGGTGGAGCTGAAGCGAGACCTGTGAGTGCTATCAAACTGGATGATCATCAAAAAATGCATGAAACCTTAGCAGAGATGCAAGTAACCAAAGATAAGGGAGAAAAAGGTGAGGAAGACTTGGAGGAAGAGGACAGTGAGGTAAAACCCTGCACATTCACAGATTTAAGGCTTGAAGAAGAGGACAGTATGCTCCGAGGAGAGGCTGAGGTGCAGAGGCTGACACAGGAGGAAGCAAAGGACTGTGAAGTTGCGTTGAAGCTGGCTTCAGAAAATGAAAACAAGCCAGATGAAGGAACAAAACCAGTTGAAAATCTTCCCTCGGACTGTGGTGAGATGTCACATGTGTCAAAGGATGAGTTCATTGTTGCTGGACAAGATGTAAGAAGTGAAAATAATGAAGCTGAGGCTGAGAAGGTATCGGTTGTTGCCATCGAAGAAGAGGACATCAGTCATCAAGAAAAAGAAAAGGACGAAGATACTAATGAAAAAGAAGAAGTAGAGAAATATACTAATGATGAAGAAGAAAAAGAAGAAGTAGAGGATGATGATGATGAAGACGAAGAACAACAACAAGTAGTAGAGGATGATGATGATGAAGACGAACAACAACAACAACAAGTAGTAGAGGATGATGACGAAGAACAACAACAACAAGTAGTAGAGGATGATGACGATGACGAAGAACAACAACAACAAGTAGTAGAGGATGATGACGA
>JBBBVU010000023.1:13408865-13422279 GCA_037177055.1 Atherinosoma microstoma | reverse complement strand
TGATGATGATGATGATGATGATGATGATGATGATGATGATGATGATGATGATGATGATGATGATGATGATGAAGAAGGAGAAGAACAACAACAACTAGTCGAGGAAGACGACGACGAAGGAGAAGAACAACAAGAAGTAGAGGAAGACATTGATGATGATGATGATGATGATGATGATGATGATGATGATGATGATGATGATGATGATGATGAAGGAGAAGAACAACAAGAAGTAGAGGAAGATATCGAAGAGACTACAGACATTACAGAAGAAGAAGGTCCGGAGCAGGAGAAGAACAGCAGAGTGTTTAGAGAAGTCTGGGAAGAAGAAAACAGTTTAACTCAACGTGTTACTTGTAGCGAAGAGACCGTGGAAAACGCACAGCATCACAAAACCGAATTCACAGATAAACAGGAAGACGAGGTGGTCACCGGTGTGCAATCTACTGCAGAGACGGATTCAAGCACAGAAGAAATTTCAGAAGGTGAGAAATTAGTCGATAAAGATCAAGTGGAAGAGGAGAGGCTCTCCAGCGAAGTCGACAACAAAGGTGGCGGCAGGGAAAATGTTTGCACAACCACCTCAGTTACAGTAAATCCCGAAGGCGAGACTGAGCAGGAAATAAGCAGAGAGTTTAAAAATATTCCCCTGCAGCTTATTGAAGGTCAGATAGCCGTATCGCAGGAGCTAAATACTCAAGTATGTGAGGAAACACGAGAAGGAATTCCTGAATACAACAATGAACTCGGGCCAGATGAAAATACAACACAATGGTTCCTGGAGAGAGGAAATTGCGAGGAAATCCAGATCACTCAGTTACCAGAAGAGGAGGACAGCGAAGATCAGGAGAGCTTTAAAAACAAAGGCACAGGAGCCCACTGTGTACTGCTGGGGGAGCACTTGGAGGAGATACAAGACTGTGCAGAAGAAAGTGAATGCAGCTTTGATTTAGTTGTGGAGGAGCACATTGGAAAACGGCAGCTTTCAGAGGAGGAACTGTGCGAAATTCAGGAATCAGGACACTCATCTGAAGAAGGAGAGGTAGACTTATCCAAAAGCTCAATGAAGACGGATATCAAGCAATTAGAGAAGGAATTTGAGACACATGTCGGCTCCGCGGAGGAGACTGATGAGATAACAGAAGAGCTGCAAGATGGGTCTGAGGTGGCTGAATTTAGGATGGAGGAAGACTTCAAAGAAGCCGCTGGAGATGGCCGTGAGACAAATGGAGCCATAGCAGCAGACGAAGGGGTCAGGTTTGCTGGCGAAACTTTAAAATTCCTTGAGGCTGAAGCAGAGAAGACGACAGAGGTGAGATTCTGTCAGGAATCAGTGAACACAGAACAAAACAATAGCAGGACCCCTTGTCAACCAGAAGAAATTCAAGATGTGGGAATAAATGTCCACGAGATAGATTATACAGATGGGGAGAAAAAAGAAGTCGAAATGCAGGACAGAAATGAGACGACACATCTGCAGGTATCTGGAACGTCACCTGAGCTGATCACAGGACAGAAAGAAAGAGAGAATAAAGAATCGGAATTATCTCTACACTTTGACACACAAGAGATGGAAAATCAATCCTCATTCAGAGCTTTTGAGATGAATGAGACAGAGATAACTAACACTGAAGCGGCTGACGAACCAAAGACAAGCAAACCAGAAGTTCTTCCTGTGATGCCAGCTAAGGAAACAACACAACATGTGACACAATCAGAGGAGAGCTATACAGAAGACACAAGCAGCTTAACCAGAGGGCATCAGGATGTCATTGATGAAGAGATTCTTGACTTGTGGATAGAAACAGTAATGTCAGAGGATACTCTTGAACAACACGTTTCTGAGCCAGAACCACAAACAGACACAATGGCAGACCCACTGAACGAAGAAGCAGACACATCCGAAAAGGAGAAGCTAATGGAGTTAAATTCAGGAGAATCTGAGTCAGTAAGTAACACAGAAACATCTTCATCAGCTCTGAAGTCTGGATATTTGGACCAATCTTTCAGTGAGACTGAAGGACTGAACTTAACAAGCACTGGCTCACTTCAAGGCGTACATGACATGTTGGCTACTATGTCAGAATTTTCTGCATCCAGCTCTGTATCTCCGGGTGTGCAGATGGAACAAGCAGCTGAAACATTGCAGTCTTATTTAAAAGAGGAGGGGACACTCAGTGAGACTGGATCTGACCTTGATTCAGAGGCAAAACATCCTAATCAGGAACCTGAGAAATCAGAAGAAGGGACTGAAGCTGAGATGGAAGTAGCTGTGATAGCCCGTAGAGACACTGAAGAAGCAGATCCTGAGTCGCAGATTAGAATGAGTCCTCTTTTCCAAATCAAGATAAAAAACATTGAAGATGAGCCTCTTGAAGCAACCGTGTCTGACTCGTCAGATGAAATCAAACTCACTGAATCAGCACAATGTAAAGGTGACTCGGAGGCTTCTTTGGAAGAATGTGCTTCTTATGGCAAACCCTGGACTGAATCTGAGATGAAGATGCTCTCAAAGGATGAAGCAGAGTGCAGACGGTCAGAAGATGTCACTGAATCACCACCTGAGCTGAGCGGGGCTGAGGCGGTTGAAGAGCAAGCAACAAAATCTGAAGATCAGAATGAGGTATTGTCTTGGGGTAAATCATAAATAGTAGCAGACGGTAATCATAACCTAGGGAAAAGATGTGAATGCAACTGTTTTTTATCATTTCAGGTGGATTCTCCTGCATTAGACTTTACAATGCAAAGATCACGCATTGCTGTTAAAAACCCTCACATCAGGCCGCCCACAAATCCCCGCTCCCTGCTACATATGCCCTCAGCTGATCCCACGCCCTCTTCACATATGTCAGTTAAAGTGCCTGCAGGTGTGCCCTTGGGTGGCTTAGGCATTGGAATAAAATTACCTGGTAGGTTACTTACTGTAAACACGTTAAAAGCCACCATCGTAACTCTTTTGGGTCCAGTTATTTTTCATCATCTGTCAGTAAATCTTTCACGTGTTTTACATCCCAGGGCTCGGTGCAGGTTTTCCCGTTTTAAAGAAGACACAACGGGTTGTAAGAAATGAAGATAGCCATGAAGCCCACTCACAGGTATGTCAACTAATCTTCAAACATGTGTTTTCTCATATGTTGAGACACTAGATTAAATTGACATAATATCAACAGGAACCTGTGAAAAAGGAAGAAGAGAAGAGTGGTCCTCCCAAACAGGATGAGGCACAACACAAACCTAGATGGATGCCACCAGGACATCCAGGGTAAAACAACCATTTTTCAGCACTTATTGTTATACTCGATGAAAATGAGGAATTGTGGCTGTTTTTTTTTTATTCTTAGTTTTATCTTGTCTCTGCAGATTTGGAAATCCACTTATGTCTGAACTGAAGAACAAACTCAAGAAAACCCCCAAAGAGTGAAAGATTAACTGTGGTGCAAATGTGTGAATATCTGAATGTAATATAGAAATGGCTTCGTTTTTATTTATCAAATTAGAAGAAGAAAAAAGAAACTGTCTGCTATGTCCTTGCTCTGTGTTTAAATTCTATAATAAATTAAAATTGTAAAATAATTGGTATTTTTTTCAAAGTAAAAGGGGTTTTTTTTTGCACATCACTTATTAAGACTAAGTGGGAACAATGATGCACTTAAACAAAACAAAAGAAAGCACAATGTTATGAAAAGTCAAACCTTTTGCATTTATGGGGATGACAGGACAAGCATCTCTGTTTGATAATGCAGAAGAACTTTAATGCTCCTGAGATTTCATTGTACAAGTATGGTGAGCAATGTTTGTACAAATGCACACCTTTGTCCAAGACTCAGTAGTGTGTCTCCACAAATAATCCAGATTTGTGTTTAATCAGTGCCATGTTTGTTAATGTTATAGAAAGTTATTTCATCATGGCATCATTTCTGTGCAACTCAAAGATTTGTTATACTCCCCCCTCCTTTTTTTTTTTAACCTTAATGTGCATGCATGTACATAGTCAGTAGCTATCTGCCATTGTTGCTCTTGCCACTCTAATTTACAAATATCAGTTGGAATTATACAACGGAAAACTAAAGATTGTAACCATTTTTGCATATGAGTCAAAGGATTTGGTAACAGCTTGAACATGTTTTGGAAAAGTAATGTTAAATCAAAGAAGTGGGGGAATGAGAACATTGTAAGGGCAAAATTGATCAGGTCAATCTTAACAAAGTTTTAATCTTTACTGATTCAGTAGTCCTGCACAGTCTCAAATCAGGTGGAACCATTAATTGACTAGATTTGCTTAATCAAATGACTTTAACACATTAAGTAAGTAAGAAAGAAAAGTACAGATATCTCATCCATGGGAGTTCTGGCTCATTATTTTGGGAATCAAAACAGACAACAGATAAGCTCTCTAACCAAAAGAAGATGTATATAAACATTATAATACAAACATTATATATATACAAACTGGGTAAAGATATTGTGCAAGGGGAGACCATTAAACAACAGCAGCAACATCAAGATACATGAGAAAGATATTCAACCCAAAACAGAATAGATTTTATGAAAAGGGGGGAATAAACCAGAAAGAACAGATAATCCTGGTCAGAATAAGGATACAGCATGGTCATTTTAAAAAGTGCACTAAAAATTTGGGGAAAACATGATCTAGCTGGTGAGCACTAAGCACAGCCATGAATTACAAACTGTGGAGCATGTTTTAAGTAGATGTGAGTATTAATCAGACAGGCAATGGGCATTATGGAAGAAATGGAAAGAGTGGGGTTGTGAGAAACAGAGTTTCAAAGTTTTGTCGACTATGGCAGTAGCGGACAAGGTAGTAGGTGCTAGGTTGGCTATTTTATTTAGAACAAGGCTGTTCAATGGAATCTTACTGAATAGAAACTGTGGGAATAAAGTAAGTCCAGAAGGTGGCAGTAGTGGGACTAACAGGACGTAAGCTGCCATAGAATCCGGAGACGAAGAAGAATTAGAAAACGAGCGCGAGGGGAGTTGACAGTTTAAACTAGAGTGGCGCTTCACTAGTTGTGATTTCAGGAACTTTTCGACGGTCTAACAGACAGTTGAAGGATTAATGTTTCTTACATAGATTGCATACGTTTCTTATAACAGACTGAAGTCTGGCAGAGACCGTTTAGAATCGTTAATAGACGTAAACATTCACCGAGACGTGCCAGTTTATTGGTAAGTAAACGCAATCTTCGTTCTTGTAGCTAACGTCACCAAAACAACATTAGCTTTAGCCTTGTCACTGTTTTCCATTATATCATTAGAAATGTGAAGTTAAACTTGATATCCAGGAATTTCTCATACTAGAATATTGTGTGTTAGTCTGCAATCATTTACTCTTGGTTTAAGTTTTGACGTTACCATCTTTGTTAGATCATCTTATACATAGTTGGCCTAAATTCAGCTGTAGTACGTTATGTTCTGGTTAAACAGGCCCAAAAGAAATTTCTTTGCCTTTTCCAAACCCTTTAATCCTTTAAACCCTTTAGCTGATTCCTAACTTTCTGGGCTAGATCTCATGACAAATTAGTGGTGGCTGTGAAGCCGTATTTTATTAGTGAACAACTTTTTCTTTCTTTTTTTTACCTACTCGCTATTTTATTTGGTAGTTTGTCTGTTGCTTCAAATGCCACTAACATAACAGTTGCAAAGCGATTTGGATCTTTGATTCATCAAAAATTAGCCAGGTGTCAGTTATCTAATTAATGTTGAATCAAAAATGTTTTTTCTTAATGGGATCTTTAAATCCACAGGCTGTTTTCATGCAGCCACTCATGGCTGATGAGACAACAACGCAGGGCTCTGATTTTCAGAGAAGTCCTGATGCGGATGAATGCCGTGAAAATATTCCACCTGGAGTCACCGCTGCACCTGAGACATCAAAGCTTGGAGTCCAGGCAGAAGATGGAGTGGGCTGTTCCTTTACTCAGCTAAGTGAAGAAAATGGGCCTCTTTCTGACACCTATGCATTTTCAACACCAACTCCAAAAGGTGCCAATAGTGGAAAAATTGAGAAGTCACGATTATCTGTTCTCCAGTCCGCTCTAACACCGATTTTAAAATACCTGAATATTGGCAATAATCGCCCACCTCCTGAGACTTTAAAACATGATTTTTCCACAGAAGAATGTTCTAAATCAACAGGAGAGTCAGCCCATCATCCCAGCTCAGATTTGTCAACTATCCCCTCTGGAGGTCGTAAAGGTGCTCCTGTGTGCTTGCTTGATTTTGAATACTTGCCAGAAATTACATTTCTTGATTCAACAGTGGATTTGACTACAAATGAGTCAGTACTTTGTGAAAGAGCACCTGTAACGCCAAAGGCTGGCGAGGAAGAAAACACTAACCCTCCTGACTCTCCAAAACTGGTTGAGAAAACAAGCTTAAACCCTAACACCAGATCTGATGTCCTCTCTAAGAACAAAAGTTCTCCTGTATCCTCAAGAATACTTGAAAGATACTTCCCAGAAATTACTCTGCTTGACATTTCCCGGGATTCTGAGCTATCACCAGTTGGGCAGATATCCTCCATGAACATTACACAGGATACTTCGCCACTTGCTGACATCAAAATCGACAGAGCTGTGTCAGAGCTTGGTGAAGAAACTGAAAGCTCAGGTACAATTCAAAATGAGGACCTGTCAAGTGCAAGTCTACAGTCTGCCCAGTGTGTGAAGGAAAATGCCATTAAAATTTCCTTGGAGGTAACTCGGGACATTACTATGGGTAGTGTTGTGGAAAATAGTAAAACTTCATCAGAGCTTGGTGGACAAAATGAGAAGCTTCAAGCATCACTTGAGGAAGCACTTGATGCCAAACCTGTAAATATTACTCATGGCAAAAGTTCCTCTCATGAAATGTCTGCACAGTGTGCAGGTTTGTCTACTCCTTGTTTAGAGTGTGACCCCAGTTCAAAGAGAGTAATCTCGGAGTGTGATTCTGAATCCACAGAGAAACTGGATGCAGTGGAAGTTGTGAATGAAGAGCTACTGACCAGCTATGACACAGATAAGGTGTCACAACAAAACTCAGAAAGAGCTGTGTCTGAAAATGGGACGTTAACTGTTATACAGCCCTCCAATCTGAGTGCTTCCTCTGACTTTAACTCTACTGCTTCAATTTCCTGCCCTGAGAATAAGACACTGGATCTTCCACCACACAGTGTAAACAGCCCAAAGGAGGAGTGCGAGTCCACAAATGAAACACGGTCTGCCACCACAAAATTACCCTGTATTGTCAATCAAGCTTGCTCAGCCGTGAAGGAAAGTTATCAACATGAAGTGCAGAATGCCACTTTTGATCGTTGCTCTCTACAAAAATCCAGTGGAAGCACTACCTTAGGAGAAGATATTGCCACAAGCCATCACCTCCAGAACAACACGTTTGATTGTAAACGTGCCTCTCAACAGAATGCTACAATAACTTTGTCTGAGATGAGCTCAAATAACAGTCGCCACAACACTTTAAACAAACCCTCCTCTCCTAAAGTCTGTAGTTTAACCATCAGCCTTAAAGAGAACAGTTCTGAAGTCTACCCTCCTGAAATGCCAAAACAAAAAGCCACATCAGTCGCTGCAGAGCCTAATGTCGATATGTATGAAAACCCTAATGGTACATTTGAAGCTAATCCTGTTTTAGAGTCAGTTTGTGAAAGTGGTGAAAGTGAAGGCAGACCCAGAGATCATTCAGAATCAGGACTGCCTGTAACAGATGGTCTTTCTGATGCTTCAAGCCATCATAATGTGGAAATGGAGAACAACAAAAGAGACACATTTAATCTGGATGAAACCCTAGATTTAAACGGAGACCCGATGATTACATCAACACCAATGCCTAATTGTAAAATATTCAACTGCGACAAAGAGCGAGAGGCAGGTAAAATCCTGGCAGCACAAAAGAAGCTGTATGGAGATGGTCCCAGTAAACCAGTTGATCAGGTCCCATCAAACATTGTCTGTGACCGTAAAACTTTCTTCACGCAGCACGCTCCTAAATTTCTTAAGCCTCCTTCAAAAATTACCTCCCAGCTGTTGAAGAACAAGTCTTCAAGCCGTCCACTTCCAGGTCGGCTTGAACTGGTGACATCTGGCCTACCTATGAAAAGACAAAAAACCCAACCTGAGCCTGTAAGAAATGCTGCTTCTCAAGAACCACAGAGGGTAGGACACAAATATTTTTCTTTGTATTATCAGCTTGCTGGTTTAATATTTTTAAACCATTTTCAGTTTCTCATAAATTATTGCTAGTGTTACTTGTTTCATATTCAACAATAATTACAAGCTCTCCCTTCCTTTTAAGAGTTTATTGATAACATCCTATTCATTTTAGACCACAGGAATACCAGGCTCCTACAACTTGCGTTCTACCACAGCGGGTATGTTCTTCTTTTCAGTATATATTGTATTTCTATTCTATTGAAGTGTTTAGAGAAAGGGTTTACATTCTTGTTTACTCTATAAATACTTTTTTATTAAATTTTCTATTTTAATATGTATTTTTGTTACTGTAATGCGTAACAAAACAATAAGTGGTGTGTGGGTGCACATTATTTACCATCTACTTGGCTGTGCTGAATTTTAGCATCAAAACTACCCAGCTCTGGTTTGCAGAGACCTCAGCTCGGTGGAATTCCATCAGTTGTCCAGCGAGCCGGACCAGGTCTCAGGCCACCATCTGCCAGATCCAACACAATATCTTCTTCAAGCACTGAAAAACCCTGTGGACCAATAGGTACTGTCAAAGTTGTCAGACTGTATGCTTATAACTTCCAAATGAACAATAAACACAGAATTATAATGGCAACAATTAAAATGAAAGGAACAGCCACCAAGGCAACCCACAATGATTATTACTGTTTTTAGTTTTTTTTCATTTAACTTTCTTTTAAATGAACTATGGAGAAGACTGATGCACAGTTCATGTAACAGTGTAAAAAGGCAGCACTTGCATAAATAACGATGCCCACACACATCCACACAAACTTGCAGGAAAGTGTGGAGTTTATGTGAACATCCCTTTTGTCAAGCCTGAATATGTTTGGAGCACGGACGTTCTCATAAGCCAGGCCCAGACTTCAAGGTTTTCAGTGCAGTCGGATCATCACATCATTCATATTAAATGATTATCTTGTGTTCAGAACCTTTTAAAGTAGCCTGTTCATACTCATCTGACTGAGCTCTGTTGAGCAGATACAGCTGTCGTGTAGAGAAGCCATTTCATACAATAATGCTAATACACACAGTACAGGTAGTTTCTGGTGATTCAGTCTTTTTTACTCACCTGGTTGTTCAGGAGAATTTGGTCATTTCTCTCCACGGTTTCTCTCAAGTCAATTATGATGTTGGAAACATGGATGCTCTCGCCATCATTTAACCTTATTCTGCAGAATTTCCTGAACAGTCTAGTTCCTTGATTTTGCTGTCCTTAATACTGTTGTATGTTAGTTGTCACCTGATCTTATCTCTTGTGTTCTGATTAGCTGTCGCTTCCTGATGACGGGTCACTCACAA
This sequence comes from Atherinosoma microstoma, assembly GCA_037177055.1. Lineage (NCBI taxonomy): Eukaryota > Metazoa > Chordata > Actinopteri > Atheriniformes > Atherinidae > Atherinosoma > Atherinosoma microstoma. The sequence continues at coordinate 13,412,758 of JBBBVU010000023.1, read as the reverse complement.
CTCCAGAATATCACACATGCGAGATATTCAGACACCCAAAGATATGATTTGAGATGTCTCAAGCCAGTGTTTTGTTTTTTTTAAATTGAAAAGCTAGTTATGAGATACTAAATAAATCTTTTTTTCCATCCAGCAACCAGTGCTGTTACAAGGAATGCACAAGGAAAGAAGCACCAGTTAACCAAAGGCGAAGCTTTGTCAGTAACAAAGAGGAAGAAAATGGGTGAATATTGAGTTGTATGATATGCTATAAAAATACAACTTTTAAGGAGGCCTACATTGTTATTTGTTGCCCAAAAGCTAACTGACAACACATACAACTGTAACCACAGCTTGTTTGTGTGAAACAAAGATCACTTTTCTGACCTTGCTAAATGGCCACAATTTACTTAAGCATTATTACTGCTTGACTCTGCATCTGCCTGTGATACTACAAACAAGACCAAAAACATGAAACAGCCCACAGCCACTCGGAGATCTTTGCCTGCTAAATCTCAAAGAAATGGTAGTTTATGACTACATCATATTATGCTACAGAGAATTAAGAACAGCGTGATTTGTGTCGCTAAGGCTATTCTGAGTTTAGCAGCCATAACCTGCTAAATAGTTTCACACTTTCTTTCAGATATTGCCGTGCCACCGACTGCTGCTGAAACCTCAACATCGTGTGATGTATCCAGCAGAGGCAGAGCCATTAAACAGCCTGCCATTAGCCATAGAGCCCTGCTGACTAAACCCCAAAGCCATGGTAAGTTGAGACAGTTGAGATGCCAAAATTAAACAAATCCAGGTTACTGAAGGAATAATGAGACCAATCAAACCATGTCTCTGGACAACTCTTAACAGCCTGTTTAGATTTATGCTGTATTTGGAATTGGAGTGCACGTTGTTAGCTGTTTGTACCCATGTATGTTTGCCTGTCGTCAAAAATGTCTTCTTCAGTTTGTATGGGTATCATATGCTAAATAGATTTCCTTAATAGTCCATGTGTGATACACAGCTAGTAAAAGTGCAAACTCGCATCTTGTTTGAAAGAGATTTTGTGCTTTTGTAATTGTTTTCCAGGTTGTGCAAAGTGTAGTACACTTGAGGGGCAGCTGAAAGAAAAATCAGAAGAAATACAGAGACTGAAAGAAGGTATGATTGTTACTACTCCTTTATATTAATCTGTTTACTTTAGATGATTGAATATTTGAAATGAAGTAGGTAACAGTGCTGTGTCCAGTTCCTCAGTTGAGATTTAGATTCTCATCGCTGTAAATTGATTTAGCTGCAGTTACAGTGACTTGCAAAAGTATTCACCCACCTTGGTAGTTTTCCTACAGTTTGTCAGTTCACCAAAATGCATGATGGAGACTCTCCAAATGTAAAGAAGAATATCCTCTGGTCAGATTAGACTAAGTTTTAAATTTATGACCATTAATGAGAATGCCATGTCCAGTGCACATCACCCCAATGGCACTCCCCACAGTAAAGCACGTTGGCAGCAGCATCATGCTGCAGGGATGTTTTTCATCGTCAGGGACTGGGGAAACTGGTCAGAACTGAGCGAGTGGTGGATGATGCAACATACAGAGAAATTCTTCCAGGAAACCTGTTTAATCTTTTAGAGATTTGAGAATGGGTTGAAGGCTCACCTTCCAACAGGACTATGTCTCTAAGCATACTGCCGAAGCAACACTCAGGTGGAAATGTTTAAATGTGTCGGAATGACCTAATAAAAACTCAAGCCTCGATCCAACTGCAAATTTGTGCCATAACTTGAAGATTGCTCGACACATCAAACTTGCAGGAGCAGTTTTTCCATCGTCTATATGTGCCACACCCATAGACATATTTTAAAGAACTTAGCTTCTGCAAAGGGTGACTCCACAACAATTCTGGTTCTCGAGGGCCACAGTCCTGCAGGTTTTAGATGTTTTGATTCTCCAAAGCACCTGTTGCAAATTAAATGGCTCTCAAACAATTTGTTGGCAAATGATTCAGGTGTGCTGCTGCAGCGGGAGACATTCAAAACCTGCAGGACTGCAACCATTGAAGACAGACTTCACCCATCACTGCTCTACAAAGTAGTGTTTAAGGGTGTGAATACTCATGCACTTTCTCTCCATGTTTGCGTGGGTTCTCTCCGGTACTCTGGTTTCTTCCCACAGTCCAAAGACATGCACGATAGGTTAATTGGCATCTTTAAATTCTCCCTAGGAGTTTGTGTGAGTGTGAGTGGTTGTTTGTTTATGTTGGCCCTGTGATAGCTGGCGACCTGTCCAGGACCTCTCACCTAGTAGCTGCTGGGATAGATTCCAGCTCTCCAACAAACCTGCATTGGATCAAGCAGGTATAGAAGATGGCTGGAAGAAAAAGATATCAACTTTTGCAAGCCACTGTATATTTGTAATAATCAGTACTTTACTCAATCAATTGTTCTATGGATAAGTAGCTATGCTTTCCTAGTTGCATTAATGTTTGATGTAATTTCCTCCTTTTTCCCCCCCTCCAGAACTGCTAAAGTACAAAAAACAAGAGGACTGCTGAATGTTTTAATTTAAAACTTGTTGCTAAATATTTCCCTGACAATGTTTTTAAATTACAAAGAAATGAATAAATAAAAGAAAAATGACAATGTTCAGAGTACGTTTTTTTAATGTTTGCAAAGATGATTAGAAATCGATTGCTGACTGAGACAGCTGTGATCAAGGCGGCATACTTGAATGTAACTTAACAGCCGGTTTGTACCTGTTTGTCAGAAAGCCACACAAGACGTCTGTTCAAAGTCAAGAAATTTGACATTAATTCTTTGTTTTTAAATAAGGACACTGTTACAGCCCTAGGCCTGTAAGGACTTTTAAGTAGATGAACTCTCCTCCGGATTGGCTTGCCACCTCAGTTCCAGCATCATCACTCTGCTCCACCCTCCCATCAAACCCGTAACACCCGATTGGCCGCCCTCCGCTCACACACCTCTCAGATTGGCCACACCTGAAGACCCAGCAGCACATAAACCCCTGACCACCATCATTTGAGGCAGCTGTGTTCAGTAGGAGCACAACTTGCCAGACCTTGACTTGCTCAGAGCTGCTTTGTAATTTTGGAAAGAAACTTCAGAACTTTGAATTGTTTTGGTTTAAAGATAGAGGTTTGTTCTCCTGTCACAGGACGTTTTGAGTTTTCCTTTTGTGTAGCCATTTTTTGTTCAGAGACTGTTTCTTTTGTGTACATATTGGGTTTTTGTTTAGTAGTTTTAGCACATTGTAAATAAATCATTTACCTTTTTATACATTGTCTCTGTTAGTTTATGTTGCCACCCCTTTTTCACGCCTAGACCCAGTACGGGTCGTAACAGATACTATATAAAGTTCTAATTGTGGTATTTTTCATCACAGCTTTAACCATTTTCATTCAATAAACTGGGTTTAATATTGACAATGCATGTAATGTAATTTATTCACCAATGTACTTTTGTATGTATAAACTTGCTCTATTGTTTATATTCATAAGTGTTTTTGGAACTGAAACAGAGTTGGTGACGCAATCTGAGGTGGTGTTTATACAGGAAAATAAATCAAATGTGCAATTAAATATCTGAGGTGTAAAATGCATCTTGTTTTATTATCCAGTGTATTTGTCACACGGGGTCCTTCGGATACCAGCAACAAAACCACTGTTTAAAAGAATGAAGGACGATCTGCTCAGTGTTTAGAATGGAGTTCTGTTCTAAAAGTCCTCAGCTTTGCGATTAAAGGAGGGATTAAGATTCTCTGGACTGTCCTAGTGAAGGGGAGGGGGGGGGGGGGGGGGGGGGTTTGTCCCCCGAGGGTCCCAAGTGTTCCAACCACTTTCTCCCCCTGGCCAACCCAAACCGTTGGTTGCTTCCAAAAAGGCCCTTCACCCCTCTC
>JBBBVU010000023.1:13382499-13408537 GCA_037177055.1 Atherinosoma microstoma | reverse complement strand
CTCCCCCCCCCCCCCCCCCCCCCCCCCCCCCCCCCCCCCCCCCCCCCCCCCCCCCCCCCCCCCTCCCACCAACGGTCCCAAGTGTTTACGCCACTGTCTGCTCCTGGTCAACCACAGCCATTGGTTGCTGCTAAAAAGGCACTTCAATACTCTCCAAGCAGGATGAGGAGCCCACAGCAATAGTTAGGAGAGTAGACGTTCCTGTACACTCATCTGTTTATTGCGTTCCTCCGTTTCTTTTCTGTCCCGGTCAGCAATCTCTCCAGCCGCCTGGTCCGTTCCTGAGTCCTGAGCTCCCGTCTTTCAGGGCTTTTCCTTGGTCTTCCTTAGTCCAACCTGCCAGGGACCCGCTCTCCAGACAGTTCCTTGTGTCTGTCCTCTCCTGCTTGTGCCTGTGATTCCCCCTCTAGTCTGGCACCTGTCCCCTTTTATGCCTAATTGGCTACCACTAGGAGGATTTAGTCCAACTGTGCTGAATCAATTAGCTGACTGCCCATCTTCACACAAAGGAAAATCAAAACATGCAACACGAAATAAAGAAAGATCAAAAAACCATATAAAGACAAAATAATAAACACTGCAAAAGAAGATGGGCAAGTCTGCTTTAAAAAAAAAGTCAGTCCCAAGTGTCTGCATGTTGACATATTATTAATGTGTTCACTGTGGACGTTTACGGGTAACTAAGTTGCATCGCATCAAGTTTCTCACATTTTCAGTCCAGTCTGGCGAACATAGCTTTTCACCCGCTCGGCGGCAGTATAACCGTGTAGTCGCTTTTCAGAGTATGTAGAACTACACATGATCTGTAGATCTACACATGATCTGTAGACCATCCGTATGTTGTGTTGATCTGTTGCTTACGCTTCCTTTCCTGACGCAAGAACCGGCAAGGCTGTTGCACACGTTTGTCGTGGCCTCTACAGCAAAACTGGATTTTATAACCGTTCAAAGTGGACAAACTCACAGCAAGAGATCTTTCACAAGGAGATAGGTGAGTTTTATAGTGAATTTAATCAAAATATGTTTGAGCTATCCTATAAGCAGAGGGTATTTGTCGGGTACTTTTGCGGAGAGGCCTGATAATGTATTTGTCGAAGCTAGCATTAGCTGACCAGCAACCGCGCGCTACCTTACCATTAGCCGACAGAATTATATTAGCCTGCTACCGAAACCGTAAGAATTTGTATTTTGCCTACCTGGTTAAAACAAAAATTAAGGTAAACAACAGTTACGTTTTCACCCTTCTATGCTGGTCGTAGTTCATCTGTCAATGCTACGTTGAATTAGCGGCGTGACTAGTGGCGAAGCAAGTACTGCCGTAGGTTGCTAACGTTTTCAGTTTGTACAGTGTCACTAGCTAGCGTCTGTCTGAAAGATTGCTTTACTCAGTTAAATCGTGTCCTTTTTAGATTTTACGCTTTTAAACTTTATTATAATTTCTTATCACAATCCTATATAGCAAACGTGGCTAGCACCGGGGTCCAATTTCATATTTGGTGAATCGTTGATGCATTTAACGTCTACAAGCTTAAGTAACTTACAGGTCATCTTAATTTTTTGATCGTTAAACAACAAATGCACGCAATCTACATCTGAATGATAAACGAAAGTTTTCCAGACCAATTTATTGCACTGTTACGTTTTTGTACCCCAGTCACATTTCAGAAACATTGCGCAGAATATATATGTGGATTGTTTGACATAATCTCCTACACACTATTCTTTACATGTGCAATTTTTGTAATTCTGTCTTTACAGATTGACAACTTCCCATAGCAATGTCTCGATTCTTTGCAACCGGGTCTGACAGCGAGTCAGAGGAGTCCTCATCCGCCGATGAGATCACCCCAAAAGCACCCGGGACAAATTTCAAGCAGTCAGTTCAACTTGTGGAAAATATCTTTATCAACTGGACTCAATATGTTCTTTTTATTATGATCTCACACACCTGTGTTGTTCCCACAGGTCATTGCTGCTCAGTGATGATGAGGAGGACACTAAAAGGGTGGTGCGCAGCGCCAAAGATAAAAGGTTGGGGTGATATCCACTTAAATTACATACTCTTCAAATTGTACTGATTGTATATGAATTTGTGCTGGTTTAAATTTTAGGTTTGAGGAGTTGACCAACCTCATAAAGACTATTCGCAATGCAATGAAGATCCGTGACATGGCCAAATGTCTGGAGGAATTTGAGCAGTTATGTCGAGCCTTCCTCAAAAGCAAGAACATAGTGGACAAAGAGGGTGTCCCCTCTTTCTACATCCGTCTCTTGGCTGATTTGGAGGACTACCTGAACCAGGTTGGTGGTCAAGCTTTAAAACAAAGCTGGGTTTTTTCTTTCTTTCTGTAGAACTCCAGTTACATTTGTTTTGTTTGTTTTTTCGTTATTTTAAAATTTTCCTTCCAGCTTTGGGAGGACAAAGAGGGCAAGAAGAAAATGAACAAAAACAATGCAAAAGCCCTGAGCACACTGCGTCAGAAGATCCGTAAATACAACAGAGATTATGAAACGGAAATAGTTGCCTACAAGGAGGTAAATCAGGAAACTTTTTCTTACAATGATCCTGTGCTTTAACACCAAAAAAAAAGTATGTAAATGAGCACATGGATGGAGAACGTGTGAGAAGAGTAAAAAAACTGTTCTCTTTACCGCATTTAGAACCCACAGGAGTCTGCAGATGAAGAGGAGGAGAAGGAACAAGGGGATTCTGGTAAGTTTGCCATCTTTGTTTTTATTTCTCAAGAATTCTATAGGAGTAGTTAAAAACATGTTTATGTATACAGTAGGTTTTAAGTATTGTAGCTTATCAATATTTAATATTTACACAGACATTTTTGCATCTGATGGATGGTGTCTTTACTTACTGAAAATACATTTTCCTTATTTACTGTAAAGCAGTATCATGTTCAGTGTTTTCTATTACATTCTGTTTACCAGTGAAAATCACAATGTCAAGATACAATAACTATTGTAAAATGCTTTCAAGCATTATTTCAAGTTCCACCCAATTTCCATTTCTCTAGGCTCCTCTTCTGACAGCGATGAAGAGGAAGGTGACGAGGGAGTGTCGGCCAAGTCCTTCTTGAAGAAAAAGCCCGAAGGTGTTTCAGAAGCCAGCAAGTTCCTTAAGACTGCTAAGGGATCAGGGGTAAGAAGCCAGCTTGGTTTTTTTTTATCTATTGCTCTAAGACATGATGGAAAAGACTCATTCATAGTTAACAACGCACTTCAGCTAATACACCAAGGGTTTTCCTCCCTCAAACAGGATGAATCCTCTTCTAGTGATGATGACGATGATGATGAAGATGAAGAGTGGGGTGCAGACACAGATGAGAGAGACAGTGAGAGTTCAGATGACGGCAAGGAAAAGAGCCAATCCCTGGCCACAGTCTTCCTGAAGAGGTAAGTGTAGATCCCTGTCATTACATTTTGTGCCAGATATTTCGTCTGTTTTCATAACTCAGAGAAATATCTTCTAAATCGTAAATATCCCCAGGGTCCCTAGTCCTGACAGACCCAGCGACAAGAAGGATGCAAAGAAAAAGAAGCAGAAAAAGGAGCGGGTTGGAATCGAGTTTGAGGGCGAGGGAGAAGAGGAGGGTGGAGGCTGGGAGAAAGTCAGAAGTGGAATCCCTATGGTAAAGGTAAATTAGTGATTATGTTGCTGAAAGAAGTAATGGTAATACTGTAGTTTTGCATCATTTTGTCTTGCCCACAGAATAAACACTTTTTTTTAATGTTTTTGAGTCGGTGCAGATATCTAATGAGAATCATTGTAAATAACCCAATGAATGTTGTGGTAGTACTGGACAAGACATTGAAAAGCTTGTAAAGAGGCTTGCCTTGAAAGACTAAACACAATATGAAAAACAGTGATTGACACGTACTGTTTTGTGATGATGTCACTTAATTAGGAAAAGCCCAAGATGTTTGCCAAAGGCACAGAGATCAACACTGCAGTGGTGGTGAAGAAGCTGAATGAGATCCTGCAAGCAAGAGGCAAAAAAGGCACAGACAGGTAACACTGCAGCAGCCACTAAAGCTGCAATCCAGAGAATGAACTGACTGACAATCGAGCATAATCTTATTTTTGTCCTTTCGTGTCTGGAATTTTTCCTTCCAAGTGGAGCTGTTTGCAGTTACTTAAACAGAATTGGAATAGATTATCTTTTAGCATACAAATAATTCCCATTAATGTTTCTTAGTTCATTTTTATGCCACATTTATACTTTAAGTTTTAGTTTTCTTAACAAAAGTTTTACATTGCAAATATTCCATGTCCATATCAGAGAACAGGCATATTAGTTTACATCAGGGGTTGTCAAACGTTTTTTTCAAAGGTCCATATCTACTCTCCATTGAAGGCCAGAGGTCTGGAAAAACGCATTTATTTATCAAAATTTTTCACTCTATTTCCTTTCATGTATAAACAACATACATAGCTGAACACTGGTTTTGTTTAGTTTGCTAGCAGAGGAGTTGTTACAAATGCCCGCCGTACTCTGCTTCTGATTGGCTCTAACATTACAAACCCCTGTGTACTAATAGGCTACTGTTTCCTGTCATTTATAGCAGCCCTCTGCTCATGTCTGCCCGTTTCACATACAGAGGGCAGGTTGGCTTTCACAGACGGTCGAGACACACCGCTTAATAGCTGAGACGGCCAAAGTTGGTGAACAAAAAGAGTTATCACTAGATTGTTGTGAATAATATCCAAGGACACTATTTCACACTGTAAAAAGATTTATTTTCCTATTTGTGGAAGATTAATTTCGATAAAGACTTAGGAGGGTTTTGTAATTCAAAACATAACTTGGGCTGGGTCCAGACAGACGTGCCTCGTGGTCCGGGTCCGGACTTTGAGGACTCCTGGTTTACATCATCAAAACCGTGTTGGCACCATTAGATGGTTGACTCTTGTCACATTCACTCAGCTATTTTTAATACTGATGAATTAACACGATTATGACAGAATTGCAAACTTGATCACAAGTTTGCATTGTGACAGACTTTTAACTAGAACCATTGCCATTTGCAAGAGCTGATTCCGAAATGCTTTGTACTTGTAACTCAAAATTATGTTAATCACTGTTCTAAATTTGTTAAGGATTAAAAGTAAGGCCTTTTTATTGATCAGCCAATTTTATTGAACAAATGGCAGTCGGTTCCTCAGAATTCTCTCACCTCCCTTTATTCTACATTGCGTAGTCCATTCAAAGATACATATACCCATTCTTTTATGTAACACTTTCTGATCACATCTCTACTCCTTCTGGCTTTTTCCTCTGCTGACAGGGCTGCTCAGATTGAACTGCTCCATGCTCTTGCAGCCATTTCTGCTGAGAATAACTTGGGCATAGGCATCCTGGTCAAGATCAAGTTCAACATTATTGCCTCCCTGTATGATTACAACCCTAACTTGGCAGCCTTCATGAAGGTGAGAGCCACTGATTTGACTTGTTTCTTGTATTATAATGCATCCTCTAGCATTTCCAGAAAACACCTGATAATATTTTAAGGTGCTGAAGTGCTAAAAATAAGTGCAGAATTTGGACTTGTATTGGATTAAAGTCTATCTTTGGTTTTTCTGACTTCTTTTCTTTTAGGCTGACATGTGGAAGAAGTGCCTGGAATGTATTGATGAGCTGCTGGACATCCTGTTTGAACACAACAATATCTTCATTGGGGAGAATATTGCAGAGGACAGTGAGAATCTAGGCATCTCTGAGCAGGTGATGCATGTCCTCTGTCTGTTTTTGTTTTGCTTTGTTTTATTTGTTTTTTTATTTAATTTTCGCCAGTTTGGATTGGGGACAGTCTTGTAGGGAAAATGAACAACCAACAAACAAAAAAGATAAACACTTTTTTTACTGCACATTGTTCAGCCTTTCAGGGTCCGTGGATGTGTCTTAACACTTGTGGAGAGGATGGATGAAGAGTTTACCAAGATCATGCAGAACACTGATCCCCATTCACAAGGTGAGGGGGGCAAAGATGACTGAAATTCTTTTTCTTTTTCTCAACAATTTTGCACAGATGAAAAAAATCTTTTTCTGCTAATTTCAAGAAAAATATCAAAATATTTATGCTAAACCTAAATTTGTATTGCTGCTCATACAGCCATTGATGTCTCTCCTGTTTGCTTTTATAGAGTATGTTGACAACCTCAAAGACGAGGGGCGAGTTTGTGGGCTTGTTGACCGGCTGCTCACCTACTTGGAGAACAAAGGCAGCACAGAAGAGATTTGCCGCGTCTACCTGCGCAGGATCATGCACACCTACTACAAGTTTGATTACAAAGCTCACAGACGCAGTTTAGGCCTCCAGGGAGAAACCAAGGTGAGTAAAGGATATAAAATGTCAAGTAGAGGAAGACAAAATTAAAGAAATTAAAAAAAAAAAAACTTTCTTGATAGTAGATAAGCAGTAACAGGAGTCTAAATGTGGATGTCCTATCTTGATTTATTTTTAATTTAATGTCTTGTGTTGTCTCTGTGTCGGGCAGTCGGAGCAGGATCAGGAGGAGAGTGAAGGGGAAGACAGCGCTGTGATCATGGATCGCCTCTGCAAGTTCATCTATGCCAAGGATCGCACCGACCGTATCCGTACCTGCGCTATCCTCTGCCACATCTACCATCATGCTCTTCATTCGCGCTGGTACCAGGCGCGCGACTTAATGCTGATGAGCCACCTGCAGGACAACATCCAACACGCTGATCCGCCCGTACAGGTTGGCAGACTGGAATTCACTAAACTTGCATAGATTCATGTCAGTACCCTAAATTAGACAACCAAGCAAATGTGTGACTTTCCTTTTTTTGTCTTTTATTAGATCCTATACAACAGAACCATGGTCCAGCTAGGCATTTGTGCTTTTAGGCAGGGTATGATTAAAGATGCGCACAATGCACTGTTGGATATCCAGTCATCTGGCCGTGCCAAGGAGCTCCTGGGTCAGGGTTTGCTCATGAGGAACATGCAGGAGAGAAACGCTGAGCAGGAGAAGATTGAAAAGAGAAGACAAGTACGTTTTTTTGTTGTCGTTGTTTTAGATGTTTTGAAAACGGAGTATAGTGTTGGGAATATGTAGTTGGTGGTAATTTGCACTCCACTGCTGCATATCTCTAGGTTGTGTAGAACCTGTCAGCATTATCATAACATTTTGAGCTCCATTACAGGTTCCATTCCACATGCACATCAACCTGGAGCTGCTGGAGTGTGTGTACCTGGTGTCAGCTATGCTGTTGGAGATCCCCTACATGGCTGCCCATGAGTTTGATGCCCGCCGCAGGATGATCAGCAAACAGTTCCATCACCAGCTCAGGGTGGGAGAGAGACAGCCGCTGCTGGGTATGAAACATGCCACCTAAACTCTTACCAACAGAACGTTTAATTCTCAGAGAGAATAATTGTTATTCGTGTGTCCTTCAGGACCCCCAGAGAGCATGAGGGAGCATGTAGTGGCAGCCAGCAAGGCTATGAAGATGGGAGACTGGCGTACCTGCCACTCATTCATCATCAATGAGAAGATGAACAGTAAAGTCTGGGACTTGTTCCCCGAGGCACAGCGAGTGCGCGAGATGCTCGTTAGGTAACACCGTTATACTTTTGTCAAACAAATCAATTCTCAGATATTAATTGATGCAAAAATTTTGTATCGAGTTAGATATCAATAAGCACGTGTATCAATACTTAAATGCATCTGCTGATTCGCAGAAAGGACTAGCTGCCTCTACCCATTTTCAACAGGCACTGCAGCGGGCAACTAGATCATGATTTTGTTTAATTGATCTGTTCTTAAGTACAATATATTTTTATTCTATGGCTTGGGTTATTGTTTTTGTGGTGTCTGACTATTTTTTAACCCTTTCTTTATATCTAAAACTTTGTGCACTTCAGGTTTATGATTCTTATTATTTTTCCTATTGCAGAAAAATCCAAGAAGAGTCACTGAGGACTTACTTGTTCACATACAGCAGTGTGTATGACTCCATCAGGTAAGAAAATTATTCAGCATTTTAACAGTGCATCAGTTATTAATAAATCCCCGGCTTGTGTGGACAGACGGTGATGATTTGTTTGTAACCTGCAGCATGCAAACGCTGTCTGAGATGTTCGAGCTAGAGATCCCTACAGTTCACAGCATAATCAGCAAAATGATCATCAATGAGGAGCTGATGGTAAGTTTCTCTGTTCAGTTCAGGATTTTAATAAATATAAGGTTAATTCTCGCTCTAACTTGATGCACACACATTTTTTTTTTCAATGCGTGTCAAAGAAAGCAACAGAAAATGTATGAAGTGCTCTAAATGTTTTGTGTTCTGTTCCCATCAGGCCTCGCTGGACCAGCCCACGCAGACGGTGGTGATGCACCGCACAGAGCCCACCTCTCTGCAGAACATGGCTCTGCAGCTGGCAGAGAAACTGGGCAGCTTGGTAGAGAATAACGAGCGCGTCTTTGACCTCAAGCAGGGTGTCTACGGAGGTTATTTCAACAGAGGTAAGTCGAGACAACATGCTTCGCCATAAGTCACCTCGTCTTATAAACTGTTTCTTGCATAATGAATCCAGAGAGCTGTATAATGAGATAAATTTTGCATGATGTTTGGTGAGAATGTGTGAAAGGGCCAGTCTAGACAATATTTTTTGAACAGTACTTCCAAGCTATGATTGGTATGTTTTGTGGAGTTCGGGTAACTTTTCTTCTCATTGACTGGCCGTTTTCATTTTTGGAAACTAAATGGACTTTTCTTTGTTTTACAGATCAAAAAGGCGGCTATCAACAGAAGCAGTCCTACCAGAGAGGTACATTAAGCCACACTGTAAAGGCAAAGAAAAGCTTGCAATGTATTTCCATTTTTTATTTTTAGTTAAGTGTTGGTTAATACTAAAGGCAGCTGAGAATGTTTTCTAAATGGTTGCATTTAAAATTGTGTCTAAACCGTTGTACATCAGGAGAAAATAATAGCTTTTTGATCTCTGAATACTGCCCTGAATGTGTCTCGATAATTTCTTTTCACTTTGCTTGATCACAGATCAGAAAGGCGGGTACCAGCAGAAGCAGGGTGGTTACAATCGAGGCGGCTACAGGAATCAAAACCAAAACAACTACTGATCTCAGACGTGTGGATTTCAAAGTACCATCTAATGTAGTTTTCATTCCATAACACCTGAAAGACCTGAGTTCCTGAACTCAGGAATATCCTTTTGTTTCCTATTAAAACCATTTTCAGCTGATCTTGAATCACCTGCCAAGTGACATCCCAATGTTGCCAACTTCTTATTAATACATCAGTAAAGAAAGTAAAGGCTTTGCAGTGTGGTTCGCTGGCTTGTGCCATAAGTCAGCAACAGACATGTCAACTATTACTGACTTATCCAATAAACAATAATAAAGCCTGTGTCTTGGGTTTTTGCCATATTCGATTTAATACATATTCAGAACACAAAGACAACAAAATCAAAATGAACAACACTTCATTGTTTAAGTCTGTCAGGGTCTTGTGGTGACCTGGTGTCAGTTCTGTGCCATTTTGAGATGACGTCTGTACCCACAGCCCACATCTAACAAGTCCACTAAATCTGAACAAATGAAAATATTGCAAGATTTATTTTGGTTGAAATAAACGACACAGTACTCATAGGGTTTAGTGTCAGTTCTATGTGCTTGAATTGATAAAAAACAAAATGTTTAATCAACCATAGCCTTAAATACAGAGGTAACGTGTGAGCATGTTTGTTGGGGATATTGGGACTCTAAAGACAGCAAAGTAAATGGTCAAGTTATCCATATATGAGAGTCAAAGGGTAACTACCAAACATCAGAGTTGGTTGTTCTGTCACCACAACCGTTAAGATTTCATATTATTACATATAATAATTATTTCAGTAAAGTGGAATTTTCTTTTTTCCTTCCTGCTGAAAACCGCTTTTATCCTGTTGTGACCAGTCACTCGTGACGTAAAAGGAAATATTTCAGGCAATTTCAGCTTATAACAGTTGCTTTTGATTTTATGATGTGGGGTGTACTGTAAAGCAATAACATTTCTTTTGTATTTTTGTGGATACATTTTATGGATACATTTAAGATAAACTAAAATTTAAAGAATTAGGTTATTCAATTAATTTTAATAGCTTATAACACAAACATGAGTAATATAGTGCCCATAGATCATCTTAATCCAGCCGGTGGCATCCTCCAAAAAAAAATTAAAAAAAAAAAATGTTATGACTCTTAAGGTGAGTGAAAACAGTCAATACTGGCAAAATTTAGTTTTTACCTTAAGGTTGGACTTCATGTTTTCTCCATCAGTGACCAGTAATGTCTGCTGTTGTGATGGTGGAAACAGTCTTGAATTAATTTATTTTAAAAAAAGAAAGTTTTTTTCAAAATGTAATTTGAATCAAAAGTCAACAGCTTAATATTTTATCACAGGTTTTTGATGGAAAAAGAAGCAATCAACTTCATTTATAAGCAGAATATTTTCATAAAATGGTTAAAATAGTATCACTGTTGTAAACCCTGAAATGCAAAGCAGCAACATCACACATACGTACATTTAAACAACTCATCAAACATCATTCATACACTTTGACATGAAAATGTACATGGATTGACTTTTTTTTTTATCAACAGGCTCAGTGTTGGCCGCCTCCTCCCTTTTATGTGTATATCCAGTGATCTCAGGAGCAGAGTTGCCTCTTGTCTTCTTGGTGGTCTATTTTTAACTGCCTCCCCTGAAAGTCAGCCCTAGTCTCTGTTTGAGCTCCTTCCTCAGTAGATCCCTCTCTTTGCGGATTCCTTGCAACACGGTGCGATTCTCCTGAGCCCGGCGCACCAGGTAGGGGAGAGTGTCATCCACTGAGCCATACGGCACTGACTTGTACACAGCATAACCTTCCTTTGCTGGAGGAAAGGAGAAGGATGTCAATCAGCCTGTTTGATTCACTCCAAAGACAGGCAAATACTACTTTCCATTGAATAGTTGAGGTGTTTGGAGGTTTTTTTTGCCTGCATTTACTTTGTGTGGATACTTCTACACTGAACAATCAATGCAACTCATGTTTTTTTAATAAAAAGATGTGAGTACAAGTGCTTTTAGTGAGTTGAAAAGGAGAAAGATTGCTGAGCTACTGGTTTATATCACACAGTATGAAGGTTCAGTCATTAGAGCAGCCATCTGTAATGTCAACCTTTCTTTTAATAAGACCGGGTTTTTATGCAGAACATGCACAGAGTTACTGTCAATCTCACCCAGTGTTAGGGAAACATGATCGCACATGCCGAGCAGCTGGCCAAAACACACTGAGCCGCCATCTTTGTCTATCCCCAGCTCCTCCATCCTGGAGATGAAATATACAATATTCACATAAGTGGCAGCTGTATCCAACACAGGCCTCTGATTCATGAGATATTACATTTCACAACTGAAATAGGTTTTTAAAGTAATTTTCAGTCACAGTTATTGGCATGTATGATTAGTTTGTAAATCAATGTAAAATGAAATATTTAAGATGCAGATGTGTAATGTGGCAGTCACTGCAGAAAGAGTCGTTTGTTTGTACGTGTGAGGTAAGCAAGTTCTATTGATGCGTAGTTTTCTCCCCTCTGGAGATACAAAAGACAAGTTTTCTCACATGCAGTCAGACTATTCAACACTGTAAAATGTGAACAAAGAAAGGAATATTTTGATGGTACAAAGAATTATGAATCATTTTATTGAATGTTAATCATTTCTTTCATTTTAGATTTGAATGCACAGCATCACTAATATTCAAGGAAGTTTAGGTTGGAGAAAGGTAGTTACATTTGCAGATCATTTAACACAAAAGTTTCAGAAAATGTCAGTAACACCAGAGATATGTTGGTTTCACTTTATGTGCTCTAACCGTTTGGCAGCTCGTCTCACTGACTCCTCGTTGTGAGTGGCCACTATGATCCTGTAGCATTCAGGCTTATGTGATATGACTTCCAGCATCACGTCCAGGGAACCATTATAACTGCAAACACAAGAGGACATGAAATGTGTCAGATCTTTGAAGTTTACAGAATGGAAACGTTTCATGATCAGCAGTCTAATGTGCTTGAATCATTTCAGTTCTAAATAAAGGTTTAGATCAAACAAAGTACTTTTCTTTTTTATAAGACTTCCTGTCAAAGTAACCAGACTGATGGTCTGGCTGCTGTGTTGTGCTGAAGACATTTGCTTTCCCAAGAGGATCTTTTGCTTAGTTACACATATATGTTGGACCTTTTGAGGGTAAACAAAGGGGGGATGTAAGGACAAGAGAGAAGAAAAAGGAGACAAAGATACAACAGATAGAAAGCAACAGCAACAACTGTATAGCTGAAACAGAAAAACCAGACACCAAACAAAGCAGACGATCAGGAGCAACTATGAAATGTCAAGTTTTTAAAAAGGTTTTAAATCAAGTGATTTAGTTGTTTGTACTCTATGCTTTGATTTTTGACTGGGATTCTTATCACTGGTTACAGTCATTGGTTGTGACATATGAATCCCTCTTACCTGTCATTGGTGTCCTCCCAGCTTTGTTGGATGGGGTCCACACGGCCCTCTTTCTCTGCCAGATTCCTCTCTTTGTCCATGTAAGCTCCTCGAACCAACTTCACACCCAAACAGAAATCTTCACTCTTGGAAAGACGCAAAGCCTCTAACAGGAGAGACCTGGACTCCTGAGTGACACACATACAGATAATGAGAGGAATATAACTTAAGATACACTTTCTTACTCTATAGCAGAGTTCAGTACAAATACAAGAAAATTCATGGATCAAAAATAAAGAAAATTACCTTAAGATAACACTGATATGTGTTCCAGATCCACACGCCATCTTTGTTAAACTTCATCATCATCGCCATAGTGACAAGAGAGAGGGCGGGGTTCATGTAGGTATACTCTGCGTCAACCAGGACTCTGACTTTGTTTACACTTGCCTAAAATATAAACAATATTACAAATTAGCATTGAAATTTGTCAAAGTTGCATGGAAATAATAGTTATGTTGTGTCAATATGAAGTGAACTCATAGATGCTATGTAAGTGAATGTACCTGAAATGAATGAAAATGGATATGAAATAAATCCTCAAATAAATAAGAGAACATGAGATTACTTATGAGTTGATTTACTAAATAATGAATAACCTTGTTTCCCCCAAAAGACAACTTTTATTTGTTCAAGGACAATTTTTGTTTCTTTGTATATTTATCTTTTTGATAAATTCATTTATTTCTTTTTATATTGAATACAATAATATTCCATCAAATTAAATCTTAAAACTTAAATAGCCACAATAAGTGTTGACGTAATTGCACCTACAGGCATGAAAATAATTGGCATTCGTACCTCTGCTATTTTGTTGAGTCTCTGCAGGCCACATTGAAAGTGAGCAGCCTCTTTTTCATCTAAACCAGGGAAGTTGGTTGGCTGAAATGAGGGGTTTCAGGTAAAAGTCGTTTAATATCCTCATTACAATAGTTTTATGATACAGTATAAATAAACAGAAAGGGGGGAAACTATTCATTCGAACTGGATTATTTTTGTGAATTGTGGACTTACTTCTCCATCCATCGCCCTCACCAGGAGGCTCAGATCATACTGTTGTTGTGCGATGAGGGTTGTGAGTTTCACCTTTGGCAAAAGCAGTGTATTCTCATGAGCAACATTAAACATACAATATCAACACTGGAACCAAAGAAAAAAAGACACAAACTGGAAGAAAAGGGATTAGGTGAGTGGCAGTCAGGTTTGAACAAGAAAAAACAACCTGGAGCAGCTGCTGACAAAGCAAATACTAAAATCTGGTTTCTTATCTTGTTTCCCACACACAGCGCCTTTCAGATAAAATGAAATGTGAAGTGAGCCGGCATCTTATCAGATAGATGAAAAAACACAATATTATAAAAACGGAAATGCTTAGAAAGGGAAATCCCTAAGTGGCTTACTGTCAGGCTATTTGGAGTTTTAAAAAAAAAATAAAAAAATTGAATATTCAACTAAATGTATTTAGACACAAAGATGGAGGATGTAACCTTACACACAGCTCTGGGCTGAGCAGGGCTGTGATTTTCAGCTGCATCATCGGGTCTTTGCTCCAAGCATTGATGTGGGACATACGCACACATTCCAGCATGGCCTCCATGTTGTCATCGTATCTTTTCTCCCTGGAGGTGATAAAGCATAACATGAGGCCAGGAATGGACTGGGAAACAACAGAAATGTGTAGGGATTGAAAAAATTGGAAATGAAACATTGAAAGCATGTGTTAGAGGAGAAGACATGGGGTCAGTCAAACAGCAAGGGAGCAGGAAGTCCTTTTATTTTTCAGCTCGGCTTGAAATCCAGAGGCAGAAACATACAATGCAACCGTGGACTACAGGCAGTTTTACATAGGAGAAGACCAGAAATTAGTCAAAACCATATTCAGAGATTGAAAGTGAGTCAGACCCGGTGCTCTCTCCAAGGTCCTCCTCAATGGGTACAGCCAGCATGGGCCTCAATCCCAGTAAGCTCATCTTCTCCATCGACTTAGAGATCTCACTCTCATTCTCTCCAGCCACAAACTGGGCATATACAGTGGGCCGTAAAAGCAAGGAAAACCCCTTCCTCCCTAGTAGGCTGCGGGTCATCGACATCAGCTTAAAGTAGAAAAAAGAGGAAAAAAGAAGCTGACTGAAAAAATAAGGCAGGTTTATTTGTATAGCACATTTCATGTAGGATACAAGACACTTCAAAGTGCTTTACAAGAAACATTAAACGTTACAGATGTTACACAGAAAGCATTACAGCGTAGTAAAAGGCAGCAACACAGCAAAAATCACAATAAAATCAAAGTTAAATTATAAACCAAATTAAAATTATTAAAAGCCAAATAAATTAAAAGATACCGTGCAGATTTCATGCATAGGTGCATGAGAACAGATTTTTTTTTTACCTGGATTTAAAAGTGTCTTCACTTGGTAAAAGTTAAATCTCTACTAGCAGTTTGTTCCACTTGTTTGCAGCATAAAAGCTAAAAGCTGCTTCTCCATGTTTAGTCTGGACTCTGGTCTGGACTAGCTGACCTGAGTCTTTGGATCGAAGAGCTTTTGCAGGTTTATATTCCCTGAACATATCACAGATGTATTCTGGGCCTTAACCGTTCTGGGATTTATAAACAATCAGAAGGGTTTTAAAATCTATTCTGTGAATGACTGGAACCGGTCTACAGACTTTAAAACTGGTGGGATGTGTTCAAATCTCTTAGTCCTGGTTAAAACTAGGAGCAGTGTTCTGGATGAGCTGCAGATGCTTTTTTTTAGAAAGTCCTGTTACCATTACAGCATATACTTGAGATGAATGCATGGATGAGTATCTCCTGGTCTTTCTGGGAGACTGCTGATGTTTCTGAAATGGTAAAAAGCTGTCTTTGTGACAGTTTTGATGTGGCTGCTGAAAGTCAGATCTGAGTCTATCAACTATCCAAGGTTACGAACTTGTTTAGTGTTTTTAAGTGTCCATGTCTCCAGGTGTTTACCGATGCTGACCCTCTTCTCTTTGCTACCAAACAGAATAATCTCAGTTTTATTTTCATTCAGTTGTAGAAATTTTTTTCTCATCCACATATTTTTTCCTCCAGATGCCGACACAGTAAGTCTATTGGGCTGCAGTCATCTGGTGATAAAGACACATAGAGTTGCATATCATTTGCATAACTGGGATAATTCATGTTAAAGTTCTGTAATATTTGACTAGGTCCATGAGGTCCAAGGACTGACCCCTGGGGTACTCCACAAGTCATTCGCCAGTCGCTCAGATTCATTGCCATCGATCGATTCTGACTTTTATCAGAATATATAAACCCATCCATCCCTGCCTGCCTTAGTTACTTTTTCTTTTATGATAATTAGTAACAAACTGGTCTCACCTTTCCACTGTTGTTAACTAGCACAGGAAAGGAGCAAAGGCGGAAAATACCCAGAGCACGGAGCAGCTCTCCCCAACTCTTCACCCTGAAAGCGCTGGGATCCTCAAAGGCCAGGGTCGCAGAGAAAAGTTCAGGCTGCTTGACCGTCCTGGAGACAGCAGCACCCATAAACCTCTGCGACAAGAGGTGAGGGAGTGATGGTCGTAAACGAGAGCGCATCATCCTCCAAGGAGAAGTGAATATGTGTCAACTTCTAGCCCCTTCTAGTCCCTTTGAGCCACAGTGATTATTTAATTAGATCTTGTGCTGAGAAGTAGTGGAGTTAAAAAGATGTGCAAGGATCCAGAATGTTATTGTTTAAGTGTGAGTGGTCGACTCAGGAAGAACTGATGATCTTCTCATGTCAGAACCTGCTGGAAACAGAGAGACATGTCTACATCTGTGTTGTTACAGAACAAAATGACGAGATCTTAAGTTTTAAATGGGAGCATTCAAAAGACTCATCACTCCATGTTACTTCATAAATCTCTGGAAAGGCAGTTAAAGACATCATTCTCTAACCTGTTTGCTGTTTTAATAACAGCGATCCGGAATTGCGCAAAAAATTTAATGAGGTCCTGATTTGTCATTGCTCCACCTTCTCGCTAAATCTCATGAAATTTGGCTCAGTAATTCTGAAATCTTGTCTTACAACCAGGCAGAAAAAAAACCCAATCACCACCCCTGCACATATCACCTTGGTGGAGGAATAAAATTGTCTTAAATGCAGGAGAAAGAATTAGAAGACAACTTACCTTCAGTCTTATCAAACACCTAAAAGATGCAGCCAAACAACTGAAATTTGAGGGTTTGAGTGTGGCACCTACTGGTTAATAAGTGACTGTTTGAAATTTGAGTAAACATCCAGCTGACCCTTGGCATCAACCTAAAAGTTGTTCCTTTAGTTGAAATCAACCCAATGGAAAACAGTTTAGTAAATACCATATTTCAGGGGAAAAAACACACACACAAACACTGCAAATAAATCCCATAAAAAACATTTTCTATATTGAATATTATTTTTTTTAATTATTCCCGAGAATTTTTTAAATAAATTTGGCTGTAAAAAGTCATACACATTTTGGAATGTTCCTTTAATTTTTAATCCCATAAAATTGGGTCAAAAACAAGCAGGGCTCTGTGCAAAGTTAGAACATCTACACTGTTTCTATAGTTGCATTTTTCTTTGTGATCCATTAGGGAGCTTACAGTAAAATATAACAATATTTCTACAGATTAAGCAAATCTATTATAAATGTATCTTATGTAAGGGTTTTTCTATAGAGAGGTATTTTAATAAAAAAAAATCTAAAGCATTGCAAATACTCTGGAGAGCTCAGGTATGTTTTGAGGAGAATTGAGCCTTAACATTTTTTCACTAAAAGATAAGAAAAGCAGAAAGAAGAGGAAATGATTAACTGCTGCTATCCCTGCCATGTATCACTAACATGAATACCTGAAAGTCCTCAAACTCCACCTAAACCTTTGTTCTGGTTGCACTGCTGAACAACCGAGCATGAAAATATAGCTGCTCAATAAAACTAGTGATGATCATCTACACTGATGGCGAGAACCTTGATAGAACAAGAACCTCTGAGTGTCGGTCAAAACTAAATGGGATCAGTGGCCACAGTGAGTCAAGGACGCAAAGTCAGTGGCAGTTTCTGTTGTTATCTGTCCTGACTAAGTCTGTTTATTCTCGTCTATAAGGGAAACACAAGTGCAGGACGACAACATGACACATCAGCACGCCAAGTGAGCTGCTTACATTTTAAAGAGAGCCTGTGTGTGAAATCAGTGTTCATGTGAGGCAGATCAGAGATCAGCTTCATTGCAGCTGCTGTGTTTCATGTTATGAATGTCTCAATCTGCAAAACACACTAAAAATAAAGTGTTGTAGAAATAACTGCATCACAACGAAATTCTTTATATAAATAATGATAATGAATTCAGAAAATTTGATGAGCCTCCGTGTAAATATGAGCAATGCATCATTTCAGGTACGAGCACTTTAATCAATCCATGCATCCATCCTTTATCACTACCTCCCAGCCAACTTTAAATGGACTGATTATAAAGGCACTGTGGTTAAGTATGATAAATATATGTTGATCTAAGTGTAGCTATGAGGAACAAAAAGAAACAACAGATGTCAAATATCATGAATGAAACATAAAATATAATTTTTTAAACAATTAATCTAAAGATAAATGTGACGGTTAAAAATGTGAAAAGTCAATAAGTGACATTTCAGAAAAGATTTTCTTTGCCAGCTACGATGCTGAATTAGAACGCACAACATTGTTTACAAAGAAGTTGACCACAAAGGAAAACATCTTTATCAAAATCATCTCTGTAAATAACTTTGCAAAAACACAACCAAACATAAACCACATTTAACACAGCTTTATAGAAAATACTAAAAACAAAAGAAGCTAAATCAAACTTAAATAAAACCCAAAACAAAAAAAATATTTCTGATGTTTTCTAAGTTGTTTTGTGAAATTTTTCTCATTCTGGATTACTTTTTTTCAGATTTTTTTTCCTAATAAACATTCACACCTCAAGTCCATCATGTGATTTATATTAGAGCAAATAAACTGACACACTAAACACCACATAGTGAAACTGAATTGTCCCATTACATCGTTAAAAATTAAGCAATGTCTTAAAAAATAGTCAGCTTTGGTTTGTGTTCAGATGAATATGTATCTAATCATTTGCATCCAGTACAAAAAGATTTTGCCTGAAAGAGCTTCAGAACTAAAATTGTTTAAACTTGAATTGTTATTGTTCACTAATAGCCACAAAAATGACTGAAAATGTAATTAAAAGTGCTCATTTTGAACGTGTTCAGCAGTTAAACAGAAACAAATTCATCACAAAACTCTTCAACAGGACATTTTTATTTCTCACACTATAATGAATATTTTAAACAGGAATATTCAGAGTATTTACAAGTTAGCATCAACTTCATCGATGTGTTCCTCTGTTGAATTGTTCAGAGGACACACACCCACACACATACATTCCTACACACAAGTACAAAAAAACACTACTTCAACTAATTCTACATATTGCTAAGTCCCCTAAAAGCGCTATGGAAACAAACATGTCATCAACGTTACTTAAAACACTGCTCTTGTGCTCATATCCAGGTAAGACCCCTGGGAGTTGGGGTGGCCATGCTGGTGTTGTCTATACAGATGCCTGAAGGGGATGGAGAGGGATGAGTGAGGGTTATGATGTAGCCGGAGAGGGTATGATGGAAAAGTGGGGTATAGGGTTTGTTGCGGGGCGGGGGAGGGCAGTGATGAATCTAACTGGGGAAGAAGAGCTGGGTGGTGCCGTACTACCTCTGGGCGATAGGGGGGAGGGATGGCAGCGATTTCAACTGGAGTATACAAGCAGCTGGAGGAGGACGCAGAAGTATTGGACAGGTTGTGAGGATGAACTGCTGGGGGCAGTGAGGCTGCAGAGGTGACAGACTGCTGGAATGAGGAGGACGCAGCCAAGCAAGAGGAGGGTTGGAAAGGAAGGGAGGGTGACGAGTGAGCAAAAGAGGAAGGTGGGAAGGCAGCAACATGGTGGGAGGGAGCTGGGGCTTGGTGGTTCAGATTTGGGAAGTGCAGAGCGGGGCTCGGAGACAAACTCGGAAATGAAACACTTTGCATTTGTGGAGGAACAGAGGGGAAAGCAAACGATGTGGAGGCAGTGTTAAAAGGTAGGGAGCAGGATGGAGCTGCAGCAGGTGGCTGGTGTTGATTAGAGAGAGGTTGAACAGGAAGTGGAACAGGACTTGGATAAATGAAAGCTGGTGAGGCCTGAATGCTGGGTTCTTCATTTCCATCCGTATCATCCTGTAGCTGCTGGCTGGTTTGGTTAAGCAGAGAATGAGCGGAGATCTGATCCTGCAGATTTGACTCACAGGATGAAGATGGATCACGAAAGGAGGTTGGAGTGTGGGGGTTTACTGTCTCTGGAGCCGTGTGGTAGGTGTTGGAAGATGGGGAGCAGGAAGATGAGAGAAGCGGCTGTGGAGAGGAAGAGTCTGAAGGAGGTGGAGTGGGGAAGGTGAAGGAGGTCTGCTGAAGAGAGGGAGTTGTAGGGAGAGTCGGGGAGGATGAGAGAAGGGTGGGGTAGTTCATGGGAGGGATGGAGGGCTGAGAATCAGATGTGTTTGAAGAGTTCGGGACAGGAAGGGAGGAGAAGGAGGATGGCTGAGAAAAAAGAGCCGAGGGGAAGGAAGAGGAGTTGGCTTGTGCAGCAGGGAAGCTGGAGGTGTAAGCTGGAGCAGCCATAGCTTCTGATCTGTGGTGGAGAAAATAGAGGATGTAGATTCTACACGTTTTAGTCAGTAAACATTTCTACAGCACTTTTCTTTTGCTCCACATGAAGACTGGAATAAAAGAGAAACACCTAGCAGCCAGCACAAAGATATTATGTAATTAATGTATGATTAAGAATTCCCAGAAGCTGTTATAATATTCTAAAAATCAATACAATAGTTGGGTTTGTCATGATGGAAAAAGTCAAAGGTGTGTTATGCAACCGTGCCACAGTTGGAGTACCTGAAGAGATTAGAGCTTTCAGACAACTTGGTTTAGACTTCAAATAGTTTGAAAGGTTTTCTAAGGCTATGGCTTTTACTGTCTGAAAACTTTTTCTAAAAAAAATAAGTATTTGCAGTTTGCAGTTTCTGAAGTGATATCAAGAAGATATCAGGTGTGGATCCGACATGCTTTGCTGTAGCCACATGCATTTCAGTAGTAAGAAGATTGGATGCATCGAAATCAGAGCTAATTAAATCACACTGTCTTTGTGTGATCACTTCCTCCTCTGCTGACCCACTCACCTTTCAATAATACTGTTTCCCACTTCATTTCTTGGTGTTTCCCGCATCCCAGTAGCCATGGTGATGCTGATGTCCGACATCTGAGAGGCCATATATGCCTGGTTGAGGTCTAGTGACTGCTCTGGGACCAGTGTGTTTTGATAGGAGGTCTCTTCTGCTCTGAACCTACAGGAAGGGTCAGGCAGTGGAGGCAGAGAGGCCAAAGCAAGAGCCTGCAGGTCTGTGCTGGTGGTTGTGGGCTGCGGAAGAAGCTCTGTAGAGACGCACGGATCACAGTTCACTGGAAGAGGAAGAGGAAAGGATGCTTTAGAACGAGGTCACTCAAGCAAATGTGTCTCAGAATAATGTCCAAATAAATGATTTAAACAACCTACCAATATCCAAGGTTTCTGTCATAACGTCCACTTTACGTTTCTGTCTTGCATCCCTTTGTCTGGAGAGGGAAAAAAAGGAATTTAGATTCAGGACAACAGAAGTCAACGATGTTGACTAAAGTAAGACTGTGTTTTTATATACTTTTTGCTGTTCATGCCATCCTCTCTGAAGCCTTTTGCAAAGGGGTTGGAGCTGATCTTGAGCTCTGTGATCTGAAAACAGCAACAACAAAAACAAATTATTCAGGTTTGTTTTTCTACTTCCTGTTCCATTTCTGCCACTGCCTCAGGAAGCGTGTTTCTCGGACACAAAGGTGTCATACCTTGTTGTTTTGGTAGGCAGTGACTGTTATAAACTGGGTCTCAGGGAAAATGAAGGTGTGCTGCCCTCCAGCCCACCTCAACACATCTCTGGCCTCGACCACGTGAACTCTGGGCTGATAGCGATGCAGCGAATGCAGGATGATCTTAGAAATAAAAGAAAAAGCTTGACTTCAAATGCACCATAAAGACAATCTACAGATAAATGTTGGATACTGTACTGGTGCTGGGCCAGTTCCTCTGCTGTGCTTACATGTCCCTGTGTGTCCAGTGTGTTGTTGGTGAGCTTGGCGTAATGAAAGGAAATGGTGCGGCTCTGCCAATGTGCTCCTGTGGCAGGGGAGTCTGGGTGAATGAAAACCCGGTCCGGTAACCTGGCTTCCGCCCCACCAACAGCCTGCCAGCCACTGCCTTGGAAGCGATAGCGGGAGTCGTCCACTGGGACAATGTCCAGGAGGAGGATGTAACGGAGAGATGGGTTCAAGCCCGAAAGCTTCAATCTTAAACCAGGAAACATCCGTCTACAAGGGTTAAAGATAAGAAAGTTGTGTGTTTTTATTTTGTTATTAAGTTTTCACGAGGTTTGTTTTGTGCAGATTTAGCATTAAAAGCACAGAGAGAGAGAGGAAGGGAAAAAGTGATGAATAAGGAAGTGATTGTCAATGTCTCACCTGCCCTTCTTTGTGATTATCATCTCTGTGCCCACGGAGCTGAACTGCTTCCATAAAGCTGAATTTTCCAGCTCCATCTTCACCTCATCTTTTCGAGGTTTGGACGCAGGCTCGCTGGGGACAGAAGGAGGGACCAGCATCCTCTGGGCCATCTCACAGGCTGCAGGATACAGCGGGATGTGTGCAGGGACCTCCCTGTCTGTTGAGATACACAGAGACAGGGTTAAATCAATATAACATAAAGAGTGAATCAAATATGTGGTCAGTTTGGTAGCAAATGTAAGTTTACAAAACTGTTGTTTATGTTTTAGTCCACTTTTCATGAGAACTTCAGGCTTTCAGTGACTTTTGTAGCTATTTAGGCTTCAGTCTAAGTTTTCTTGAAGCATTGCTCGGCTGAGAGTTGCAATATCTGCCCAATCATACCTCTGTCCATATAACTGATCCTTCTAAGTTTCTGATGTATATACAGAAATCTTTCACAAGATCTTTTAGAACAAGAATTCTAAAATGAACACACAATATCTTTGATTTGAGTCTCCAGTCTTTCTCTTTCTCACCTCTGTAAAAGCGGTCTCCAATCCTCTGAGGTCCCAGAGTCAAAGTGGGGTACATTTCCAGACGCAACGTTCTCCAGGTCTTTTTTTTGTCTTTTGACTCGTCGTCCTTACCAGCTGCAAAGCAACATTCTCTGATCCCTCTACAGAGTTAAAATCTCACTGTTGTCTATGACCAACAGTTGTTCCTCTGGGAATCTATCCTTACAAACGTCCCTGGTTTTCTGCTTCTTATTGTGTCCTTAACGCTCTGCTGTCCTTTGCTATGAGAGGCCACAGTCTTGGTCGGCTCCTTTAAATAGGTGTGTAGGACTTCACACGTTCAGCCAAATGGTCCCATTTTCACCTAGCTCCTCATTTGCCTCCCTCTTTCTCCACTCTATCCCCACAACTTTCCTTCTGTCCCTGCTTGACAAACACAAACAACACTCATCACACCTGAGGTGACTGAAAAAATCCAGGCTTGGTTTAGTGTCTGTAAAGAACACAAAAGTGATTTGTGTTGAAATAATATGCTTCATTAGGACATTTCAACCAACCCCCCACCAAGAAGGTTGTGTATTTGGGATTAAGTTGTCTGTTTGATTGCAGGGTTACTCTAAAAGTTATAGACAGGTTTGCATAAAAGCTTTTCTTTTTCCTTTTGACCAAAATTAACCTTTTATTTATCAACTTATTCATCTTTGAAGGAGAAAGTTTTAGGATTATTTTTCTATTTGTTTCTTAGACTGACATTGGTTGAAATTAGTTAGACAATTCAGTAAACAAACTATCTGGGAGATATGTCCTCCAAATAATAACTACGTTCACAATTTGTATAAATATTTCTGAATTATCTTCCTGAAAATACTTTCTTTCATATCAGGAAAAACAGGTTGTAATGAATCAGGTAAACATTCTTAAATCTGATTTCTCACTGCTCAGCTATCACTGACACGCAGTGTGTATGAAAGACCTAAAACGGACACTGTGTACCGCCATCTTACTTTTCAGATCTTCTATTTATTTGAAAATTCTGGGAAAGGCAAAGCCTCTTATCTATGCACATAAATCTGTTAATTTACTAGCAGGCCCCCTGCGGTAGCTTGATGACTCGATGACATGTTTCTTCCTTCCGGCAGTCTGCCTGTTAAGCTCTCTCAGTAGGGAGTCAGGCCCTGAATGCAGGTGGAAAAGGAGGACAGCTGGCCAATGGCTGCAATTTGGTCACTATACAAACATGAATGTCTAGAAGTTTCTACAAACGCCACTGCAGAGGAGTTGAGAATATTCATAAAATTCAATCAAAACTTAAATTTATAAGTCTTTCCAAGTCATTTAAACTGTTAACAGAAAAATTTAAAAAATGTTTTTCATGTCTTTACTAACTTTGTTACATGTCGTAAATATAGACACATTTTAAAATGCCACCAGTAATACACACACAAAAATGGTAATGTGGCAAAGAATGATGGAAAAGTTTATGGAAAACACAAGAAACACAGTTCTGGAAGATGAGTGTGTCCAGATTTCCAAGGGTCATGACTCACTGCTTTATGCCAAACATCATCGGAGAATCATCAATTAGTGAAATAAGTTATTGAATAAATACATAAAAATTCAAATAAAAATTTAAAAGATCTTTTAACATTTACAAGCATGACGTTATGAAAACATCCAGGAAGCCTCAGTACTAACAGGCAAAGGTCAGAAACCATAGACATCTGGTTCTACTAGAAGTGAAAACATAAGAAAGACCATCCTGGTTGGTCTAGTGGAAGGTACAAATTCCATCTTCTCATGTTATGGGGGAGCATCAGTGTGCATGGCATGGCTAATCTGCATGTGTGAAAGTATCATTCATGCAGAGGCGTATATTGGAATTTTGAAGAGTACATTGTACATTCCACCATTAATACAATGTCTTTTCCTTGGATGTCTGGTTATTTTAGCAGGAAAATTCCAGACTCCATTCTGCACGACTTCCAACAACATGGCTTCAGAGTGGCCGGCCTGCAGTCCAGATCTGTCTCATGTTTAAAGTGTTCGGAGCATCGACAAGAGAACCACACGACTACAGACTGTTGAACAGCTGAAATCTTGTATTCAGTAAAAAGGAACACAGAATCCTCTAGCAAAACTGCATTAATTAGTAACATAAAAACAGCAGAATGAAATAAACGCACCCATTCACAAGAACTTCTGATGACTTCTGATGGTTGAAGTTTTATAGTAGGCCTAATAATAGTTGTATCAAAATGTTTATGCAAATTTGAAGCATGTTGTTTCTTAAAAATATATACAAATTTTCAAATTTGATACCAAAAACATGTTTAAAAAAACTTGGGACATGGACATGTTTACCACTGTGTTGCATCGCCTCTTCTTTAACAACACTGTCAATATTTAGGAGCTGAAAGACAGATTATTTTCCACTCCTATTTTGATCTATGGTTTCAGATACTCAGCAGTTCAGTCTTTGAGGAGGTGACAGGTCTGAAAGCCATGCTGCTGCAACGTGCAGAATGTACTTTGACATTGTCTTGTTGAAATTAGCAAGGTCTGCTCTAAAAAAAGACTTCATATGAATGGAAGCACATGTTGCTCCTGAATCTGTTTATATTTTTCAGCAAATTGCACTAATGCAGCATTTATGATTCAGAGGAATATCAAATCTGGTTTCATCAGACTTTTCCACTTTGCCCCAGTCTGTCTAAATATATGTATCTTGTTTTTGTTGCTGATTTGTTTAGCTGATTTTAACTTGCATTTGTGGGAGCATAAATTAAATGTTCTCACTCGCACGTCTTTCAAATGCAGGTGTTTTTGTTTTTCTAGCATGTTGTTTGTTATTAATGATATGTTGCCGGAGACTCTGTAATCACAGCCAGTATTCAGTATTGGTTTTCATCCTAGTACCATGATTTCTCCAGATGTGATGAATATTTAAACATATTTGGTAGCTGATCAAAATCCCTACATTTCCTGCTATTTTGCATTGAAAACCTTTGATTATATTTTATACTGTGGCAAATCCCTGCACACCCTTACTTCTGAAAGATTCAGCCGCTCTGAAATACTGTTTGTATTCCTAGCCATGTCCACCAGGTTCTAGAAATGATCCTTTATTTATTTTTTTGCCTTGTCTTTGCTTCTTTTAATCGTGTTGCTTCCATCATGCTCCAAAAAACATTGTTTACAGTTCTTTTTTTATCATATATAAAACTCTTAATGGTCAAGCTCCATTGTATCTTATAGACCTCATATTTCCCCATCAGAACACTATTTTCTCTGCTAGCGGGGTAGTCATGG